>JAHQIW010004271.1:0-460369 GCA_019055375.1 Parelaphostrongylus tenuis | reverse complement strand
ATAGGAGACCTGCTTCCTCTAATCCATGACAAGAATGGATCAAATAGCTGCTCTCATCAAGTCAATTCATGATAATTCGTTTGCGAACACTTTGGACCTCTCAATAACGAAGCGCACTGATTTTAACGCAGTCCACAATTTTACGTCAACACCACCATAGAAGACATCGGAAATCGTACTGACGTCAATGTGCTGATCTTATGAATGGGTCCAATTAGTTCTCATAGAATTGCTACTCTCATCTGCTTTCACAGTCGCCATAAGGTTGCATTGTTTCTAGTCAAAGAAATTTTGGTACTGTTCTAATATGGCGGAGCAACTTGGGGCCTTCGGTTAAAACCGTATTTTTTGCTTTTGCAAAAGGTTTCTGTAGTTTATACATCTCAAATCAAGTGAATTTCAATGGCATGTTTGAACTCTCAAATAGCTTATTTTTGGCGCCGTAACAGTCAGAATAAGATTTTGTTTCTCATTTAAAGATTTCTTACTGAATAAAAGCTAGAGAAAATCTTTTCGATTATAAGGGTATATTTGCCTTTCAGGAAGGACTTCTTCGAACTTTGTAACGGCGACCGGAAGAATATTGGATTTCACACTCAGTGAGCACTTCTAGTCGGCTAGGATGTGTATTACAGCTGCTGTAATACCAGAAGTACACATATTTTCTTTATAAGAAAGATTTGCTCCATCTAATGGTTTAAATTTCGTTATAAATAAACTCTTATCAGGCGAGAAATCTTCAAATGTGAAACAAAATCTCATTTTGACTGGTACAGCGTTAAAAAACAAACAATATGAGAATTAAAATATACCTTAAAATCCACTGTGATTTAGCTATCAGATAATCATACATTGAGAAATCTTCGAATGAAAAAACAAAGTCTTATTTTCAGTGATACAAAGCCAGAAATAAGGTATTTGAAAAATCAAACATGCCATCAAAAATCACTTGATTTGCGTTATCGATAAGCTAAAGAAACGTTTTGCAAAAGCAAAAAATACGTGATTTACTGAAGGCCTCAAATGACGCCGCCATTTTAGAACAGTGCCAAAAAATTTTTTTTTGCACGATATAAAGAAAACTGAATCTTTTGCAAGTGCATGCCTTGTTTTTTTCCATAGATAATAGTGTTAAAGGACAACTGAAATGAAGATCGGGTATGAAATTTGGACCTTCATCAGAGAATTTCAAGCAAGCATTTCATTCCTTCGCATTCATTAAGCCCTCATATTTTCTAACTCGTCCAACATATCCACTAAGCGGCTGGTGAATGGTGCCGTTTGTCTTACCGTTGCAAGTGACACCGTCATAAATCCGGCGTTTCGCCGTCCACTAGCAACCACTCGTCAGCGTCAACGTCCTCATCAGACATGTTCAATTTCAGCCTCGATAATCATTTTTTCTTACTGTGATTGATGATCGACTACGTCCTGCCACTAATTCACCATCTTCCAGTGAAAACGTTGCGTGAAGATGAACCTTCAGCAATAATTCCTTCAGTTCGTGTTTGTCGTCTTTCTATAGGGATCATTATCCTTTTTAGGAATCTTCACAAACTTCACATTTCGAACGAAAAAATAGTTTATAGAATCTTAGTAGATTCTAGTTTAGTATTATGTGAAGATGCTAGAGGTTTCTAATGACCCCCTACTCAATTAGCCGATAATTTGCAAATTGTCATACATCAAGGTTAAACACAGTCCCCTCTGGAATAGTTTTCGAGCCTGTTATTCTGAGAACCGTAATGATTGATTCATTGCTCTATCTCTGAATTTTATTAGTCAGAATTTATACCTTTTCGTCAGCGAAATACATGCTTCTAATCCATAACAAGTTTTATGCTTTTATGCGCCATAAAACCTATAAATGCAAGGTTAATAGTGGTTGGGATTGTGATAAAGGAGTCTCGAATACCAGTTTTCTTGAGGACGCCCCGTATAAATTGGCTGAATGTGTTCGAGTGTTGCCGTACAACGGAATCGTCTCTTTTCGGATAATCAATCTCGGTAGCAGACGTGGGGGTTCTTGGTGCCCTCCGTCATTTTGCTCTTTTTCTTCTTTTTCTTCACTTTTTTCAACAACAGTTGTCCGCTATACAGTTTTTGCCGGTCTTGAAGAAACCATAGCAAATGATTTACTCTGCTGAGTACGAAAAATTCTTCATGGTCTTTTTCCATACAAATGTACTGGTTCTGTGCTTTATCGTTCTGTCAAAACATTGCCATGAACGTTCTCAGCTTCCACTTCTCTTTTTATAGTGTGAGTTATGTCAAGTAGTTAGTCAATTTTAGATAATTTCGACATTGCTGTTTTACTCTACGTCTGGGTTTTTCTGGTTCTCGCTACTACCTTTATACTTGTGCATAAATTTTATCTATTAACGTCTTTATCTGGTCATCATTAATAACGAAGGGCTAGCTAAGCAATCCTTCTCATCTTCATATATTTGTTCTCCAAGACTTTGAAATTGACGTTGTACTTGGCGATCGACAAGTGGCTATTGTTTGCACGTACAATGCTAATGACAGTAGAAAAACCGTCTCCTCAATTTAAGAACAGAGTTGAGCTTCGTACAAAATGCTACTGCAGTTTTTCTCCGTGCTATTTCCTCCATTAGAAGCATAAATGAACATGGACCGAAACAACAGTAAAAGCAACACTAATTTAAAATGAGATTTACACTTGAATTCGTTACGTACTATGTGCATATGGGCACAAAACATTATTTTAGGAAGAGGACGTCAAACTCCGTGAGAGCAACCAGGGCATGAATATCTGGTCAACGTCTATCTAATAAATAAGTAATCCATATTAATTAACTGAAGCGTTCTACGTTCTTTTCTTGCAGCTCTTCAGTTGCATTCATTTGTGAAAAATCAAATAGAAAAATCTTCTAAGTCCTAAAGGACATTTCAAACCGCTTTCTTAATTAATTTTGCCATTGCTCACCGCCTTCTGTCTGCCCGTTCGATTTCGACAGCTCGAACAGCGTCGTCGAATAAATTCACACTACTCTGCACTTTTGAAACTAGAGATGCAATTATGGCAGAGTTTAAGTTTCCTTTGAAATGAGTCAAAATTAAATCTGAGTTGTGTAAACAGATAGTTTTGACTTCTGCATATAAAGAAGAAATAATTAAAAAGTTGCTCAGAAGGGTATGTTCTGAAAGCAACCATATGAGTCGCAGAAGACTTGAGTCAAGGACGACGCGCCGATCATTTCGATTGTTTCTTCAACCCCACACTTTTTTCCTCGAAACATTTCATGATAACCCAAGCGGACTCAAAGTTCAAATTTTTTGGAGTAACCAATACATTTTTATTAATCAGCGTATACGAGATACGCCTCTCTAGGAGCCATCGAGATCAGCCGAGTGAAGAGGACCAATGCTGGGATCCTTGAGTTAAATCAGTGTGATTCGGAAGGCGTTGGCGCCGAGGTTTACCACATCAGATAATTAAGTTGGAAAATTCATATCACAGTGATAGTCTGCTTTTCACTGTCAATATAGTCAGCCAAAAAGTTTCGATTTCCGAATGCTTAGTGATGCGGGCTTCAAGGAGCAAGGTGCTGTTTCAAATCCCTTTTGAACATTCTCTTGTAACCACATCGAAACGCATTAACCTGTCTACTTTCATGACTGTAGGGAAATCTAAATAGCCGGTATTGTATGGCATTTATGAAGACGATAAATCCTCAGGCAGCGGTTAAAAAGGCACGCAAAGTGCTGAAAGACTTTAAGAACGGTGAAAGTGGGAAAACGGACTCGATTGCAAGAAGCACTGGGATCCACGCAGTGAACTGGGATCACGGACCGTATGGAAATGGGAAAATTTCCCCTGTAAACTGCGCTTGACCTGAGACTGTTACTAAGATAATATAAACCAAAAAATTTCCTACACTATATAGCTCTTATGTTGACTTACTCGCCACACTTTACAACGGTTTTGTAATTCTGAACTTGCACCAATTCCTCATAACAACAGCACAACTCCCTTTATTTGCTACTGGTATAGAGCTCTCAAAATCACAATAATTTTGGGGGTATTGATTTGGGAATAGTATTCAGAAACTATCCTGAATAGATTTGGATCTTGAGCTCGTTTGATTTCAATACCTCTCATATTAGGTCGTTTCATGAGTCTTGGCACTAAAGCAAGAAACCCAAATTTATTGACCAGAAGTAATTAAAATTTCATGATTTTTGTACCGCTCAATTGCGTATGTTCTTGCGAACATTTTGGTATTCAACTTGCCTACACTTGCTCTAAGATGCAGATTCGCTTGCTACTCATACATCAATAGGGAAATTGACAAAAGAAAATCGTAGGGGAAAGTGGTAATGAAGTGGCGCGCAAGATTAATGGAGCTTCTTGTGGACGGCTCGAGCGCGACTGATCTACCAGGCTGTGCTCTCCAGCTTTGAACATTGCGAATCACTTCCTAGTTGTCCTTTTGACAACAGTATCATTGCCCCAAGTAATACTAATCTTATGATCTAGTTCATCAGCATTTTCCCCTGCGTGCCATTTCTGCATGACTAGGAAGCAAATTTGTTCCCAAGACAGTTCCATTTTAAAGCAAGTGTACGCAAGTTGTACACCAAAATGGTCGCAAGGAAATGTTCAATTAAACTACCAAAACCATGCAATTTTACTTACTTTTGATCAATAAGTTTGATGTATGTTGCTTTAGTGCCAAAACTTATTGAACGACCTAATAGTATGGTTCACAAAATACGCCTGACTGCATGAAATACAAGTGGATATGTTCCCCAAACTATAGGAAGGAGGGAATGTTTGTGCTATTAGCACGTTCTGCTGGCAAATACAAATTGAGACGCCCTCAGATTCCTCATGTTCACAAATAGCTTTTCCTAAAAACTTTAAATAGGCGCTTTAATAGGCGCGTTAGCGGAAAGAGTAGCATTATGATCGTAAACATTATAATATTGTCTACTTTGTTCTAAGCCTGAAACCATACCTTCACCGTATCTCTTAGTGCTCTTCGCAAACATCGCAAATGAGCGCCATAAAGAGTTCATAAATTTGTAATGATTCTGCTCGTCGAGCTAACAGCTGTCAATCTAGCCTTCGATAATATGAAGTTCGCGAAGCAATATATTATTCAATAACTCGTTGTTGACATCAATTTTTTCCTTATGTCGCTTCCTTCGCAATATTTATCTATAAGGATTACAAGAGATTCCAATCTGAGTTTAGTACTTTCAATTTCTTGTTATTCTCGATGAAGAGTTATACGACGATTAAGCTGCATTCGCTTGCCGATAATATGACTGATTTCTAGAAACTTTTTCAACCAGTTAAACTCATCAAAGGTGCAGATAAGGTCCCTGACCTCAGAGCCTTGTTTCAATTTGTAGAGAAGCAAATACTTTTTCGAAAGTGATGTATAAAGAGACATCAATGCATGTAATTTTGATCACACCCACTAAAGACGGTAATCTTACAGAATCTTTCAGAGGACCGTGGAGAAGTATACGATACATACAAAAATCTTAAGAAGTGCTTTTCGAAGAACTTTTGAATAATACTAAATTATAGTGCAAAAGATAAAAAAGGTTGAATGATATTTGTATCTGCACTTTGGACCACATGCATAGCATACGACTCATATAAAATGTGTAGAAGAAAATATACGATTACCTTGAATGATGTGAGGGTGCAAATTCTTTGATAGGATATTGTTACGCAAAATTTGTTTTCTTCCAGTATTGTTCATATTCAATGGAGGCGTTGACATTTTGGGAAAGTCACAAGTTGAGGGCCGGTTTCATCAAGGTTAATGAGATTGGTTTTTTAACAATATGGCATGACACCGAAACATGTATTCCTTTTCACTATCCTAAATCGTAAGATTCGTCCTTAATTGAACCTACTCAGCAAATCTTCAGTTTTGCAATGGCTGATCAGATAAGGTTTACCCCACAAAAACTACTCAAGTTGTGATAAATGTCAAATTTGATCTGGTGACACGATTGCCGTCAGCGTTAATGACCTTGTCTTGCTTAGATACTACTCCATCGTCTGTCTCTTCAACTCAAATTGAGGCGCATTTCGACCTAGGTCTCACTTGAGTACATTTGGCTCCATATACCGTCGGCCTCAAAAGGTCAATATAGTAGATTGTTTCAGCGTAGCGAAAGAAGAAACGATAATTCAATGGGAGTTCGTTTGAGTGATTTGAATCACACGCTAGCATATTGGCCTAAAAATCTTCGTTCAAATAAAACTAGCATTCCTCTACTGAAATCTACCTTCATTTCTGCACTGACAGTGCTGCTGAATTCTCCATTAATGTCGTTAATTTTTGCAAGAGACGAGTGCTTGAAAACTTAAGGACTTGACAGACTGTAAAAAATATTAAGATGCAAGAGATATGAATTATAACGAGCAAAAGAAGCATTAAAGACGATTTATGACAAGAGAATCCGTACCGTTGATTAGAAGACTTGCATCTCAATTCCGGAAATTTTCGAATTCTGAAGTTTCCTAGTACATTTAGTAAAAATTCCGTGAACTACGCTTTCTGCATTCAATGTTGGACGTTGAATTACCGATCCTCATGTTTCACTCAAACTAAAATTACAGCTCCCAGAATGTTTCAAACAGATTTGAAATTATATAACTAAGAGAATTGAGTGATGAACAAAAACACGGCCTCAGGCGGGAATCGAACCCACGTCTCATCCTATCCGGGGACGCGTGCTCTACCACTACACCACTGAGGCACATTTGCCCTTAACACTAACACATAACACATTTGCCCATTAAGTAACATAATAACACTGCGAAAAAAGCAGCGAAAGTAGTATAATTTCGAAGTATTAGTGATTAGAATAGCTATCAGCTCAACTGGGTTTATTAAGCGAAATCGCATACCCGACCAAACCTGTCAAAGGTTGGTGGCTGATAGCTAACATTGAGATGTTGAAGAATGAGTGGTCGTGCAAATGTGCCTCAGTGGTGTAGTGGTAGAGCACGCGTCCCCGGATACGATGAAACGTGGGTTCTATTCCCGCCTGAGGCCGTGTTTTTGTTCACCACTCAATTCTCTTAGTTATATAAGTAACATAATAACACTGCGAAAAAAGCAGCGAAAATAGTATAATTTTGAAATTATAATTATTTCAAAATCTCTCTTTTCATTCCTCTTGATTATAACAGCTACGTGCTCGACTGCCGGTCACCACAATGTCAGGTAACTACATCATCTGACTTGGGTTGATTTTTTTATTCGGCGTCGATTCCTTTATAAGGGGTTATTCAATCTCAGGGGTTCGGCTGAACCGAGGGAGGGTACTGATGAGTTCTAATAGGGCTAAACAGGCACCTTTATTAGACCTAGCAGCCCAAAACATGTTATCTCGTAATTTCTCTTTTCAATGCCGCATTTGCAAAGTTTTCTTCATCTTGTCGTATATCATGTGATGCTCCTTGATATTCACAGATTTTGGCATTTCTTACGTTCTGATCGCTTGCATTCGTCCTCTTTGAAGATATTCGGCTGCATTTGAACTTTTTTCTGTTCAAAAATGTTGTCGGAAAGCAGATCGAGCGTAGCTATTGTAGAATCTCGGGATAACATTGCCAGAGCGTAACCAGATGTTCGCAAAGCTGTTTCAGGTCTTTGTGGACCGAAGCGAACTCCTCGCAAACAAGTCTCACACCAGTTTGCTGACCACGGCGAGATGCAAGCTTAGTGAGCCGAGAAGCACGACCAAGTCAACGATTATCTTTATCGCGGAAAATCTCTGACCATACGACTCATGCACTACTTTGCAATGCTTATCAGTTTGAAATTGTGATATTTCATGAACAAGTTTGTATCAGTCTTTTCGACCACAGAGAGACCGATAATTGGCAAGCGCGATGAACAGAGTTTAACCAGCGGCCACGTTTATATTGCAGGACAGCTCTAACCACTGCACTATGACTAGTTCGCCATTTGCAAAAATGCTTTGCGATAGTTTGATATAGATGCGTCAAAAAAAGGCAAAAGTGCAGGAAGCTTCCCGAATACGTCTGAAAATAGACGCATCTTTTTGATGCAGAATTGTTGCTTACTTTGTACACTATTCTGTATTTAGTGTGTATCTCAACTACGTGCAAGTTGATCTAAAGATATTGAACATATATGCTACGTTGTCACTGAAGGTAGTGATCAGTTCATGAGGGCCAGGGCAATAAACATAGTAGTGAGTTGTCGTGAACAGTGAGAAATACAGAATGATGCAGTGTGATGAAATCTGTGAAAGACAATAGTTGAGTAAATAGCTACAACGGTTTACTGAGTGTCTTGATGAGGTGTAGAGTTATGAGTTCCCGTGTGAAACCGCTCAGATCGTATGAGTTGGCCGACATGTGACGTCTTTCGGAGCGATCGTCGAATAGAACGCGTGCTGACATGACAGCTTTTCCTTCTTCCCTTATCAATAGGATGTGTGTTTGTTCAACTGTTCATGGCTGAATAACGAAGCAAACTCATTGGTCTCTTGAAAACTCTGCTGACATGTTCTCTATAGTCGAAAACGAGCATTGCAGTAGTGGGCCAGGTGGTGTAAATGGACTTCTGTTCCATGTAACATGCGATACTAGCACACATTTCCAATCTAGCATAAGCATTTACTTTTATATCTCGATAGTTTTCTTTATATTTGTAATTGATTATATATTTGCCTTTTTCTCAGAATGTCTCATCGAACGCAGTGCTGCATTATCTGAGCCGAAATCGAACTCATTGTGTCGTTAATGAGCCTCATCATTGATCAGCTTCCTCAGTGTTGAGGATCTTCATTAATATAGTCTGTTAGTCGTAATGCAACAGGCTCTTTCTTACCACAGCAACGAGAACCTGTTCACCGGTTTATCGGGATATTGATAATACATCCAAGCGACATAGAAAAAATGTTGAGTTATAGCACAGCTGCACAAATGCTAGTCGAAGTAGATTAAACGAGGTGCAAAAACAAGTTTGTTTCCATTGCATCAAGTCGCAGGTCGTAGAGGGATCATTTTCTATAGGTCCATTTTCGTCAGTCTTCTCTATATCTTATATATTTTTAGTATCTTTGAAGAACTTCACTCTTTTCTCTATAATACTTACTCATAGCTCATTGATATTTTATCAACCGATCGAATTGTTGAACGTCAATGAGCTCATTTTGTACGCTGCCGCAAGTAGATAATGTCGTAAGTTCTGTATTCATCTCTGAGCGATCTGATAGTGACAGGTATGATCGTTGATGGCCTTTTTCTTTGAAATAACCGTTTTTCAGGGTAATCTCTGCCATATTTCTTGCTGGTTATCGATATGATAACACTAAAAAACTGACGAGCAAGTGTGGTGTTATTTTACCATGGTAAATATGTGGTAGTGCAAAAACTACCGTTTTCAGGCAATATTCAGATACTATCATCTCTATAGTTCATCACAAATCATGCATTCTTGTCTGAATGACTAAGTGTAGGAAAGATTTGCAGAAATCTTGTCTTCACGTCAAGTGTCTCCTACGTCATCCTGTTATCATTGCAATTTTTCACTTATCGCCATTATCACTCGTTCACCCATTAATCATCGAATAAATCGGGTGGACGCCACGAAAGTCTCCATTCGTTCATGTTGTGTGCCAAAGTCATCCTGTTCACTCTTTTCGTCTAATAGACACAACGAGATTATGCTCTTCGTCTCCCCTCAAAGAGGTGAAGAGCATTGAATTTTCCATTCAAGACTCTCGGTATAAATCTGACCATCGAATCGGCTGCAATCGTCCTAATTCACTTGACCTCCGTAATCCAGTTGCTGAGGATTCTTGTTCAGTGGTTCTCGTTAGAACGAATCACGTGCCCAGTCCACCTGATCTTCGATAATCTTGGTCTACGCGAAGATCTTTGGTCGCTATCGCAGATAGATTTAGTAATTTAGTTGCCGAATACTCATAGATTTACCGTTTTTGTAGAATTTCCAGTTCACTAAGACATTCATTGGACTCATGTATTCTGTATTCAGTCCTGACATAATGTATTCTGTTAGGTTTATGTTCAATATAGGCTTACATCTTTTGTCTAGAAATATGCTCAAGAATTTGCTGATTTCCATGCATACAATGTGAACAGAGTCATTGCTTGACTTCGAGGATGTGCGAATGTGCTTAATAGCATCAGTGGTTTACAAGGTGACATGAATAACACCTTGTTATAACTTTGCTGCCCCGTTATTTGACTCTAAGGGTTTTCCCAGCTATTACTACTTCCACTACGGTCACGAATTTTTCCAAACTCCTTATAGTACAAGGTAAATTAGAAAATTTCTTGAGTTTCTACTGTTAGGTTAAGCGCGAAAGTCCTGTGGATTAGTCTTTCTAAGCAGTAAAATATCGTTGTAATGGAAACTGTATTACAAGCCATACGAGCTGAAGTCGTACCTGCAATTCTGTATGCCCCATAATCTTTATTTTACCGCGTTTGACTTTAAAAATATTTTTTGAAGCACTTTTTACTACTTCTGTGTCTCGAAATTTCCAGAATGGAAGGATTTCAATCCTCAGCCTTCTGGTTAGTTCAGTCCAAAAATTCAAATGCACTCTCAAGTTAAACTAGTTTGGTAAATCTGTCACCGAATCCTCCTCATAAATCACTGAATGAATTCATCGATTTATGGTGACTGTTTTGTGGGATGAGATCGACTCCAGGTGTTTTTACGCATGCTCGCATTCTAATGAGATCGCTAAGATATGACAGGTCACCTTCAAAAGCTGTCATGCCCCGAAGCAACACTGGTGGCGGTGACGTTGTTCATAATGTGTGCATCTTTTTTTTCGCACTTATTTTAGCTGACTTTTCACAATCTGTAATTTCATCGTCTAATTATTATTACATGTATAACTTTAATGTTTATTTCACAATAACTTCAAATCTTCTTTCCGTTATCTTCTGAAGGAAATATTGTGCTTCCCCAAAAACGCTGAGTGATATGCAGATCTCGAGACCTCAAGCAGGAGATGAATCCGTGTTCCACTCTTATCATAGGCGCGTACTATCACTGCATCACGGATGCAATAGCTCTGCCATTCTTCTCTTTGCAATACAAAGCATCGAAGCTGTCAGTAAGGAACAGTCAACGTGATATCTACGTGTAACATCATAACACTGCTAAAAAGCACTATAGCACAGAAGTCTTGTCCTCCTTTTACTATGCCCATTTCTACAACCTATTGGGTTGATGCGATATGATGAAGGTTTGTGCATAGTTAAAATTTGCCTTTTGATATTGGATTATATTTCCGAATAAGTGTAGTCATTATATATTTTTTGATGGACGTTTCTCATTGTATATTTTATCTAATGACGTTTTACTTATTGTTTATTTTATACTGTTTTTAACAATGGAAAATAATGCTTATCGATGCAAAAGTAATGGTTGTTTCAGACCGTGTGTTCAGAATGGGTCGTAAGCAGAAGAAACAACTCACTACATCAACAATACATTTTGCCCAGAACTGCTGATGAACGGAGAATTCAGCGGTGATTCAAGAAGTGTCGTAAAGGAGAGACCTTGAAGATGAGGAACATAGCGGCCGGTTATGGAAAGTTGACAACGTCCATTTGAAAGCATTTATTGAAGTTGATCTCCTTCAAACTGCACGGAGATGTTGCAGAGAAACTCAGCGTCAAGCAGTCTACGGTCGCTAGCTATTTAGAGCAAATTAGGAGAGTAAAAAACTTTGTACAAGATTAATGACGGTTTCATCAGATCCAGCCGACAGACACACGTCGACAAGGAACGCTTCAAAAGTTGAACGAATTGGGCTTTGAAGTTTTGCCTCGCCCTTCATATTTGCTGGACCTAGCGCCCACTGACTAAAAGTTCTTCAAACGTCTTGACAGCTTGTTGCACAGAAACGCTTCAACATTGAACCGAACGCAAAGAATGCTTGTCAAGAATTCGTTGAATCCCGAGGCACCGCCGTCTGTGATACAGCAATATACAAAGTTATTTCTCGTAAGCAAGAAGATTTTCTTACAAATGGCCTCTATTTTGATCAATAAATATGTGTTTGAGCTTAATCAATTGATATATGAAAATGGAGAAAACTTAATAAGTTTTCTCCATTTTCAATATATCAATTGATTATGCCGAGGTTTATAGAAAGTCGAACTTTTGAATTGTTTGAGCTTAGTTATAATTCTTTGAAAATTTAGGATCTGATACCGCCATCACTTTTGCGCCAACATAATATTTAGGCTCACTTACTTTTTCGTTCGGGGTTTTTTCATTTTCCTTTGTGATTCTAACTCGTAGGTAGCTCTTTTTTGCCTCTCGCTCTCGCTCTCGCTCTCCCTCTTTCCCTCTGCCACCCTTCAAATTTCTGCGAGTTGTTTCTCGTTGAGACGTTGAAAAGTTGAAGCTGCCACCAACAGTTTGCAGCCACGATATAATTGAACAAGTGTAACTTGATCCGTTATGAGTATGACATATACTTGTTGTCCATTCAACAGATCATGAACCTACAGCTCGAAGACTGTGAGTGTTGTAGTCAGATTTCTTAAGTAAACTACTAGAAGAAGGTCATCATGCTCAAAGAGTCTAGCGTGAGTAAAACCCATTCAGCTGCTCTTATACGCAGTAAAGACAAATAGGAGCTAGTATATTTAATATAACATATCTTTCATTTCGAGTGTTTTCTTAAGACCACAGCTCAAATTTCAATATGCCTGATAATCATTATAATCATTCGAGTGTACAAAACTCTGTGTTTGGTGAGTTCTTCACTGAACATAGAGTGTAAAACGTACGTCGTCGCTAACTCTTATTGTGGGGACTGGAGCACCCACAGAGATTAGCAAAAGACGAGAAAGGGTAACTGCCCGACTGACGAGATCGCAAGATCGAAACACGTATATCGGGCTCTATAAGTCAGCCCTCATTGACAGACCACTGACATGCGTGGCTCAAATAATGATTATCAGACAAATAGGAGCTTTAATCATCATTGCCGCTCGGGTCACTTGATGAGAACGGGTACAGGTGACCCTGGTCATGCACGTTCAGCATTCTCGTGGGAAATGAAAAAGGAATTATTTTGAATGAGCAGTTCCCGCTTAAGGAGGCGAAGGCCAAATGGTCGGAGTACCATCTGAATGTCTCACCACTTGGCGGGAATGGGTAAATGTCACGATGGAAACGACGTCCCAGTGTTTTTCACGACGTCATCCCTTCTCGCGATCGTACCGACTCCGCCTCTCGTCGAGCCTCAACCGCCAACAGTAACGCGGCGGTTTTCTGCTGCATCCACCTATTTGGTGTTCGTCTTTTCCCCTGACATTCGTATGAAACGGAGATCAGACGACTGTGCATCATGGCATTTTCCCCTACCATAAACAACGCACTATTTCACCATAAAGCACACCGTAGATATTGTCATCAAGTATGTTTATAAGTTCATCCTCTTATGTTACAAATCATCGGTGCATTCTTATTTTCTAATCACGTTACTTATGTTTTTGGCAAGTTTTGGTCGTTTTCGATAGGATTTCAAAGAAATCTTCTTTATGTTCAAATAGAATGTCCATTGAATACTCAAATTCTAAAGTAACTGCTCAGAGAAATTTTTTGTTTTTATTTTCTTCCTTCCGCTTCGTTTCAATTCACCTGTTCGCTTTGATCGCCCAAAATTTCAACACTTCTTCAATTCTTCAATTGCTATTCTATGCGAAGTTATTTGTTCCCTACGTCGGTGAGAGACAAAGTCTTTAGCAAGTGTGCAGCTTAGAAACTTCAACGCTCCAAAATGTCCATTTTTCTCTATTTTTCTACTTCATTCTACGGACTGTGGAGCAAATGTGGTGCAAATTATCCAAGTTTTTCCAAATTTTTCAAAATTTACTTCATGTATTTACATCGAGTTGAAGTAGGTCACCTGAAGTAGATGTAGGTTTTGGGTCTATTACACTGCTAAATCTCGAATTTGGAGGTAATACCTTAATGAAAGAGATTTACTTAGAAAAATGTATGCGTAAAAATCTGTAGTTCTTCTAGGAACTCCTTTGTCGCCGCGACTTTGGTAATTTCTCTTAGCGAATAAATATCCATTGATTTCAGATCATTTGTAAGCAATAATGCGTCATGCCAGCTCAGCCAGGTGCACTAAATTTGTAATGTTCTTATTTTTCTGAATAAAATGAGCGGCAAACTTGGGAACCGAGGTTGAAGAGATTTTTGATTAATCAAGTTCACTCAACCTTTATGCTTGTGGTGAGGTTTGAAAAGATGGCGCTATGTGAGCATCATCAAGTGACTTAAGCCTTTCTTCTTGTTCTGAAATTAGTGAATATCACTAATAGAGCTCCTATTTCTTGAAGGTGCTAAGTTCAGTGCTAAGTTGAAAGTATTGAAGCGACGGTCTGACCAAGCATTGGGAATGGACTTGGCTAAAAAAATTGAGCGACATACCAATGTGTCGAGACTTTTTACTGCTCCTTAGTGGGAACAACTCAAGTGTAGTAGGAATGTTCCGCTTTCCAAATTTACGACGTTAGTAATTTCCTGATGACTAGGGTGTTTGGGAGCCCAAAAACTTGACACGCTTATAAAAGAGCTTTTGAAATACATCCGCATGTGTATGGATAACTTTCTAACTGCTTCAAATTTGTTAACATTCAACGTATGTCAGCGAAGGACATTAGTGTTTTGTGAACATCGCCATGTCCTTGTTCTTCCACAAAATTTTAATTCTTCAGTCGTTTGCTCCAAACAATTTCATATGTGCAAAATAAGAATACCCACATCTACTTGGTGATGTTAATGGTTAGAATAGTTCTTGCTTCAGATGATATAGATCTGTATGAGCTTAGTTATGCTTCTTGAAAGTTCACAAATGCAGCTCTTTTCTATCGCTCACGCACTGAGATCACTATATGTTGTTACTGGTAGAGATTGCTCAGCTGTTTGGTAGCCAACCAATCACTGCGTGGCTGGCCATCGCACTGAAATAAGTATTTCTTCAATTGTTAGTGATCAGCAAAGGTGCAACAAACTAGCTTCTCGATATCGCTGCTCCAATTTTCGACTCACGAATTTGACAAAGAGTCTGAACGGTTTCGACGTGCTTTGAAAAAGGTTTCAGAGAGCCAAAATCAAAGAAGTGTGGGATTCGAAATCTGTAGTCACGACCACTGAAGCGTTTCATGAAAAGTTGCACATTGGCTTATAACCATGCCTTTCAAAGCTCGCAATTCAGCTTGATGTAAATCGAAGGTATTTGTCATAGTTATCAATATGCATGACCTGTGACTAGCTCGATAGACATAACAGTAGGGAGATGTTATCGTGCAAAAATAGTGTTGAATTCCATTCACAATGTGTCGGCAGTTATGGCCTTTTACGCTCCAAGAGCCATTGTTACCATACGAATACTGTCAACAGTAGCTCTTTCACAGTGAGAAATGTGGAGGAGTTTTTTCTTTGATGATGTGACCTTGGTGGTACTACGATTTTTATAGCTTAGCGGAAGGATTCATTTGACATCTGTCATTCGTGCGAAGCCAGAATTCCACCTTAACGAGTTCGACACTTAGAAAACCACGATATCATACGAAAGCATGGAGGATTTCGAAAGCAAACTTCTATAAAAAGAAAACGAGTCGCAATTCGCAGTCGTTCGTTCTAATTATTTTGTTTTCGAAATTTACTTTTTCGTATGAAAGCCGAAAAGTAATTGGAAAGAATGGAACATATCTTTGGCATTGCTTTCTGAATATTTGAGCTCTTTGTCATACTATTATTGCTGTCCTTGTCATTATTTAGTTTTCTATCGTTATACTGATTATCATTACGCTTTCTTATCATTGACATAATTATATAAAGCTTTGGGAATTGAAATCTTTCCTCAATTCATTAGTTGGACGTACAAATTATGCTGAAATGTGTTAGTTCATTCCAATTCGTTTTTTCTATTAATTAGGTTACTCGTCTTTTTTGTGTAGTCCGCAACCGTCATCTCACAAGGTCATCACTGTTGTCCTCTGTGGAGCCGTTCTTTGTGATAAATCATATTAGCTTTTAGGTCTTATTGCAATATTGTTCAAAACAGATTGTCGGGTACAGAGATGTCCTTTATTCGCAGTATCCTACTTATTAATGCAATTGTTATTATCAGTATACTAATAATATTGGTATAACAGAGGTATTAATAATATAAATAAATGCCATATTAATACGTAACAAACATTGTAATAGACTACTTTGAGACCTGTCCAAAAATGCCCAACTAGCAGCCATACGCCATGCAGTCGGCAATCACTTGAAAAGAACGCCACGGTGATGGTTCCACCTACGTCAGGAGTCAAAAGTTCATCGTCGATCCTTCCGTGTAGAAATAGCTCCCCGAGGAACTGATTGAACGAAAAGCACTGTCCAGCTGACAAGACTGGAAGGATAAAACACGTGTCTTGCTTGCACTGTATGAGTGCCCACAACAGACCTCATGAAAGGCTCAAAATACATCATCAAGGGCCACGCTCTCCAGTACCATTAACTACAATAATAATACATCAACATTTCTGGTAAAAATCATTCTCTTACCACATCTTAGTGCCTCATCAGCTGTGGTTACTTTATGTTGAATACGTAGGTGAGCGTCTTCCTAGCAGAGTCATTTAAGCTGAACGACTTCGACATTTCCATGCAGAAACCTACTTAGAAGTAATGCTGCCCACGACGGAGCGCTAAACTTGCTATCCGTCGCTACGTTCTCTCCAAAAACAGTTTGAAAGGAGTCATGGAACTGTTCTTTATTTTGCTGCCATCATAAAAGAAGTGATCATAATCTGAATATATTTGGGAAGAGAAGCTATTTGTCACATTAAGGCTATTTAATTCCACAAGACATGTTTCAGTCACTATGTCTGTCTCTTCATCTCATTTTTTTCATATACTTGATAGTCTTTCAAAGTCTCTCCCTGCAGTGGACAAGCAGCAGAACTATGCTGTTATCAGCGTGCCAGCGGTAGAACTGCCAACTGCACACATGTAATACGATAGCTACTAGTGTTGTTTTTCATTTCGTTGACCGTGTCCAATGAGCCGTCATGGATCGTATGACCTGGTCAGCGTTGTGAAATGTGTCGTAACTGCGTTATCGTCGTAAGATTATCCGTTTTGCAGAAACCGTTAGCGTCCGCTCGGTAACTGTCACTGTCGATGGCAACGGAAGTTAGGAAAGCATTGTCCTCTTTTACAGCAGCATCAAGTCCCATATCTCTTAAATGACATTGGTTATACTATGCAAGGCAAGGAAAACTATGATTTTTACTTTTGATGCTGCTGTAAAAGACGAAAATGCGTTCGTAATTTCCGTTGCCACCGAAATTTTTCGATAAAAAAAGCTCTTGTGCGGCAGTCTCCGGGTTCAAAAGGAAAAGCTTTTTGAATCTTTTTGCATTCTTTCGATGAAGTAGAAGGATTTCCAATATTATACAAAGCACAAACTGTCGCGTTAAGCGACTTTTCCTATTTGTTTCGAAGGTACACCATTTGTTACCGCCCAGTTGTAGCTCCTACAGGCATCGTACTAGATTCGTACATAACTATAAGACTCAGTAAACGAGTGAAATTAACGAGGAATTCGGAGGAGCTATTATAACGAGATCTATACTGTGTGATGTTTTCTTATAATGACTGACCGAAATCCTTCAAAGATATAAAGTAGCTGTTCACCGTCGGAGTTGTATCTCACAGGACAACTCGATGGCCATCAGTCTTTGGAGGCGCCTTCGCCCCGCTGACCCTCTTATGAATTATGTGGCGGCTTCGAAGCTCCAAGTCGGTAGTACTTGATACAAGCCGCTATTTCGTGTTAGCCCACATGTCATCGACATACTTCGACGCTTCTTAGTTTTCCGCACATTGCCTGTTTCAGGTAAAACGGAATAGAAAGCGAGTTATTTTGTTTCATCCATTCTTGAGGAACTTCAGAAGCTTATCCTGAGAAGTACTTTCCTGCTAGCTACCCCCTTAATTCCTGTGTCTGTCTTTCATTTATACCACTTTTGGATCAACGAGCGCGAAAATTCAATGAGAAGTGTAAAAGTAATTTGTCAATATTTTACTTCATCGTATAATTCCGTGTTCCGGTTCATTGATTACGTGTGTTTACCCCTTCTCAGTCTGGCATCACCGAAATCTTTACTCGTCTTTGTCATGAGTGAGAGCTATCTAGCAAAATATGTGAACTAAAAAGCTATATTGACCATCGACTGTTCCGTCCAGTGTTTGAATACTTGAAAGTCCTCTCAACTCGATTGTTGCCGATACTTCGGATGTTCGTGAACTTTTGATCCAGTAAAAATAACCAGATTTTCACGAATACGTAGAACGTATATCGAGAGTTACCAGAAATAGAACACATTTTCTCAATCGTTTTTCCGATAATTACTTTCGTGTGATGATCGCCATTGTTCCTCTATTCATCTTATTCGTCAAGCTAAGTTCAATCTCGAAATCACTCCTTCATTCGCATTCCTGATTTTTTCCTTGAATTACCGTCAAGACAGCCCAAGGACCATGAGGATCTGAGCGGAAGGTGCAGGCCAGGCCATCTGCTTAGCTGTCAGGTCGCAGAGGTGCATCTGTGTGGATCCAGTGATTTGTAACCAATTGTATAGCTAACCTTCCATTCATTTTTGGAATTCAAGTGCCTTTGATCTGACATCTGATAGATCAATCATTATGTCTCAAGTAAATTAATGCTTTAATCTCATAAGAGAAATCGCTCATTACACTCAAGGTTTTGTGGAAGTGACTTATTTAGTGACTAAAAAATGCTGAATATTTATTCTACGATAGAAATTCTAGCATGTGAGCTCTGGTGAAGTATTAGTTGTAGGAATTTTCTGCAGTTACTCAGAGTTGAATATTTTACTACTTCAAGTGAATATATCACGAATAGTTTCGATTAAACATGAAACGTTATTGATGACGATGTAATTGCTGGAATAATACGAAACTGTGTTTCCACCTCTGACGAAATTTCTATGTATATATAGTTCAGGTTTGGCTCTTCGAACTGTTTTGCTTGTAAATAAATGGTTGTTCTACTAATGTCAATTTAAGAGCTGTTTTTGAAGTGAAAATCGCTACAAATTAAGCCATGGCATGAAGTGAAAATCGCTACAAATTAAGCCATGGCAGACAGCTTGTCTTTCCTCAAATGTTGCTAGAAAAATGTTAATGTTGCAGATACTAACCTTAATCGGTTTCAGTTCTGAACGACCTATGATCCGTTTTGCCTGTGGGACCGTTTGCACGGGTTGTTGTTTTTGTAATTATTATAGGTGTTGTTGTTGTTGTATAATTTTGGCATGGCGTTCAGCTGATGACGCCATTGATGAACAGCATTCCAATGCTGTTTCTATCGAGGACGAGCGACCCGTTCTCTCAGTGTACTTTAGAAAACAAGACATAATATATATAAATGAATAAATTCGATACACTTCCAATCAATTTTATTGACCTCACACCGCTAGACTCTGCTCTCGTTTCAACTTGGCGATGATACATCGCTTCAAGGCTGCAGCAGATACTATTTGTCCAAAAAGTCGTCGTTGAAATCCAACAGTTTGCGAGATGTAAGTGGAATTCTAAGCAAATATTTAGCTTTGGACAGAAAAAGTATGCGGTTGAGAACTGAAAAGATGGTAATGTGAGGATGGCTGATGGCAATAATCCTTTTGCTGATAGGCACTTACACTTTACACGACCGAAATACCATCGTGATCATTTTTCTGGCCGTCTTCCCTATTTTTCTTTATTTTCCTTTGATTAAAGACTTGCTTGTTCCTACCTTTTCCATTGAAGACTTGCTTGCTCCTACCTTTTTTGCCTAATTATACATCTCCACGTATTTTACCGTAATCACGCACCCACCAAGCCCTCTATTAGAGAAACGCACAACGAATCCTAGTGACATGGTTGCTCTTAACCGCCCCGTCGGCTTTCTTGTTTGATACTTTTTGTCAGTCGTTAGGAAGAAAACATTGATTTTATGTGCCTGTTCAGATTAGTTCCACATCAAAGACACTATTCTTTCCAAATATGTGCCTGATGTTCTTCTTCACCGCTATTCCATAGTCCATTTGAGTTGTGGGAGAAAAGAAAACACTTAACTCCAGCCACTGAATCCATCAGAAAGCGTTAGGGTGAGCGTATGATGTTAGTTCTTATGATATATCCTTCATTTTTTCCATGGAAAGCTCTAAGCGCTGTTTTTTTTTTCTGGAGTTTCGTTACTGTTCGTCAAGAATTGGCAGCACATATGAAGCGCCCACTTCTGTTTCTATGATGTATAATTCTAGAAAAAGTCCCACTATACCACTGACAATACTGTGAGCTGAATTGTGCATGAATCACCAGCTTGGAATCTTCACCGTTACTATATACGAACTTATCATTTGGCGTCTTTTTTTTTCTTTTCCATATTTTCTTTTTAGAAATTGAACATAAAATGAGCGCTTGAAAAGTCCCAGTGAAACCCACCTTTTCGGAGTTCCACGGGAAGTATAGGCTGATTTCGATGCTCGTAGATACTGCGCTACAAGCGGCAGTCCGTTAGGTGTTGAAATTTGCATAGCCAATTTCCTGGTGCTTGGATGATCATAACTAAAATTGAAACTAGTTATGCACTTGATGAGACAACTGTTTTCAAACAAAAGCATAGCTTTCAAGAGTTGAAGATCAGATTTAATGGATACGGTTTTATGATTGGTATAAGTCAATATGGGATAGAAGCGATGAGGACAAATTAGCTACCATGTTAGCTTCGTTAGAGGAAATTTTGGACAATATCTTATCCTCCTCTAATGAATTGCGACTGCTCAGTCGCTTTGTGTCTAGAATACGAGCATTGACGGGAGAGAAGAAAAAGAAATAATTGCTGTTGGTAAAGATATGTGGATTCCAGTGGTTTTATTTCGGTCACTAAACTCCGATAAGAGCTGGAAATGTTTGTACAAAGCTAAAGATTGCAATAAATTTCGGCGACGTGTGATTGTCTACAATGCACATGGTCCCTTATATCGTAAACCATTTTATATGGTTCATTTTTTCGCCTTAGATGGAAATAGCCAGGGCAAAACCGTGCTAGTTTGTAAGTTTTATGTTCAAATTATCGCTTTATTTGTTAATGTAACACGTTCAGTGTTGTAGCCAAGTTTTCGTTTCTCAAACATTTCAATCTTCAACACTTTCAAATTGATGCTGACTTATCCACGACTTTTACCTGGTAATCAGCGTTTCTGCACCACCTAGCACAATTTTGCATAAGAAGAAATAAGTCTGGGTCAGTTCATGAGAATGGTGTGCGGGCCTGGAACGATATCAAAAACCACTACGAAAGGGGTTGGATCGGCCGATGACGTTCAGTTGCGGCAGATGGCGGCAGTTCCACGTCCGGTGCCCATTGCGTACCGCTATGAGGCTTTTTTTAAACCTGCAAAAAATAACGAAAATGACGTTAAGATCTTACTCAATCATAGCTCTCTTTTGATTTCATGTCGAGTTAAGCAGCATGATGAATTTTTTTTTATCCTTTCAGAAAGCAGTATTTATCCTTTCCGTAATATCCAGAGGACGGTTACTGGTCGTTCTATGGCAGTTGGTCATTCAAGTTTACATATGAAGAATTGGATGTCATTCTTATTTTCGAAAACCTCAGTATTTTGCTCCGTTGTTTCCTGATATGCCTTTTATGTGTCGTGAAACATTAATTGCACCACAAGGATATCATTAGCTTCTTGTTGATATTTTCAAGCTCTTCAACACTCATTTTCATTATTCATATTTTTACATTTTCTTAGACTCAACAAGTTATGTCTGATATGTATTATAATATTGTAATGGTAGTTAATAATACAAAATATACAAAATTATGATTCAGTTAGCAGAATATCTCGTTTTCACAAAATTGCTGTAAGCATTGCATATTTGCTATTACGTTGATGCGCTACTAATCAGATAAGATTTTTTCACCGATAGAATTCCTAGGATCACGAGAATCTTTAAACCAGAGGCGCTAATACGGCTCATGTAAACTCTTATGAATCGCACGTGACCGTTTCCTCGAATCGGCGACTAAAAACTATTGAAGACGGCATCGATTTCTGAGTTAGTTCACTCATAACCGGATTCCAAATGAAGATAGAGGACTTCTTCTTGATTATGTGAATATCTTAAATGACAAATTCCTGCTGCGCACTGTGCAGTTCGGCGCACAGAAAGCGTTAGATTTTCACATGTTCTTGGACGAAGTGTGATGACAAACTTGGAAAATTCATATCGTTGTTCAGTTTCATGTTAGGGCATTAGCACACAAACATAGAGTTCGATATAACAACAAATATATAATTCGCTTGCACGACTTGCGTGAGACACCCTTCAGAAAGGGCAGGCCTCATTTTCACAAAATTTTGTGCTCGTCAAGTGGCTGATTACTCAAAACTTGAAGGTTCCTTCATGAAATCACTGAAATTTGCTTCCAGCCAGTGTTTGGTTGCACCGTTCCACAACACTTCAGAACCAAGAAGATGGTGTAAAACGTCACGCCAACGGATTAACAAATCTCAGTCACACTCCATTAGTTGTATTGTTTGTTTTCCAAGGCTTCTACCACCATCGTTTAGATTGTTTGCCCACTACTTCGTTTTATCATGAAAGAAATTGCTACTCTGTATGCTCAACGGCGTCCGATCAAGAGGTTCTAGAAGATTTTAGCGATCTGAAAATCGACGTACATAGATGTGCGTGACACACCTGCTATCTTTGTGTGATTCGTATTACCCAATCAAGCTTGCTTTCTATAAACTAAGAATGTTATTCCCATGACCGACTTTTTGGTATCCTTGGCATTAATCAAATAATCAAAAATAATAGTAAGTAATCGAATAATTATGGAAGCGTTAACCTCTCCTATACGCATAATACGTTCGTTATTGAGCTTGAAAATTGCTATTACGCTTGGTTTTCTTAGAATTTGTGTCAATATGTTTCAATATCTGCGAGACTATAATTTCTCAATAGTGTATAGATTAAAATAATGACAATATTTGTTTAATCTAAAGAGATTACTTGTTCACTTTCTCTCTCAGAGATTTTGAAATCAGCCATTGTTAATAATTTTTCACTTTATCTTGGTATGTATTTTTCGCTTTTTATTCGCGCGATCCTAAACGATGAATGAGAAGAACCGTTGCTATGGCATCTACTTATCTACATGTTACGTAATTCGAAATTCCAGAATGCTTAAATATCAAGTGAGAGCAATCAGTCGTCCATCACCATACGGTAGTCCGTCGTCGTCAACTCATGACACCACATTGACGAGCAGAAGCAATTCATTGGCGTCGTTAAGCTCAGTGGACAGCGCGAACTCAGATGGTGACTGGGTTGGTGATGCTTTAGAAACGACGTTCCAACATTCTCTTATTATTTCTTCAATCAGTCAACTACCCATTCGTTCGTTCGAATAAACTCTTTAGGGGGTTTTCAACTTTCGATCTCTATAATTATATTTATTAATAGTAACACAAATAAAAATTCTAATATTTTGTAAAATTACGAGTTTGCGAATGAAAACGGCGATCAGCTATCTGTCACAAACCCGAAATCATACCGAAGCAGTTTTGTTAGCACTGGCGAGAATCCTTGTAAAGAGGCAGTTAGTGCGCTCTCAAAATTGTGCTAGATTTTTTGCAATACAGTTTATGAGAATGTCTGCCAGTTATCGAATTGAGGGTAGTTCCTTGTAACGGTCACAAATCGTTGGGATTATGCAAATCACGCGATTATTCAAATGAGATGTCACGTCAGAGTGGCGATGTTCAGATGGCGTGGCGCACCCTCTTGAAGTACAATAGCCGATCTGTCACCCCCAATCACTCCTGATTTTTCAGGGAACGCTACGCGTCTACACAAATAACGTGAAGGCATGCACCGATTATAAGACGATTCGTTTGTCCACTCAATGCACATCGCGTTCAGTAATCGACACCGTACTGAGTAAATTCAAGATTTCGTGCCGGGATACGAACTTATTCGAACTGTGGATGGAGGTGGGCAATTTTTACCGTTAACTGATATATGTGAGAAAAATTTTCTCGGAAGCACATTTGGTTTCAGTTTATCTCTAAAATATAGCTCTAAAACTTGTCATTATTGATTCACAGCCTAATAGTTCTTGCTTGAGAAGGGTTAAGTAGGGTTGATTTGTTTAGGTCACGACCAAGGCCAACGGCAAACCAGTGCAAACGATTTTAAGGCTCGATCACACCGCTAGACCTCTTGAATTGCAGAGGTATGTTGCAATTAAAGAGTAAGGCCTCGGTGAATAAAGCTATCCGTGAAGCCATGTGTATGGTTTCATATAACTTTCGAAATGGAAGTTTATTTTATTTTGACGTACGAAATGTAATATCATGGGAATCTTCAAAGTAAATCGTAGGTTGCTTACTCGTCACCACCAAGTTCGAGCATACCGTGGTTAGGGCGAATCGACTATTTTTTCTTCACAGGTGTCATCCGACCAATATGTCACGATTTATACTTCATATGACGTCTGTTGGTACACTTGTGAGAGTGCATGATCACAATATCTCACCACAGGTATGACCATTCTCATCTTTTTTCGCACTGATTAGGTAGGACTTGCTTGAAGTGATTAAGCTCACTATTCGTATTACAGTTGTTCAATTTGTTGCGAAGAACTCAAAACAATAAGAACTTCACAGCAATTACACCAAAGTTGAGAGGAGCAACTCTAAAATTTGTTCCCACGAAGTCGTGAAACTTGTCATCAATCTTGTTCTATTGATCTCTATACCTTGAAAGGTTTTTAGAGAAACATTCTCCCCACCTAGTGCTTACGACGATGTTCATACCTTTAGTCTTCTTCATCGTGCTCAGAGATTCTTCCCTTTGGTTCGCTTTAATCCAGACTTCCTACAAAAGCAGAGAAAAAGATTTTTTACTGTGCAGAAAAGTCTTCACTGAGATATTACGGAGTGTCATTCTGTCTGATATTTTATTCAAATGTTTTTTGGCCTAGATGACTAGCATGACCAGTGTACTTTGCGTTTCTAGCGGTTTCGAAATGTTGACGAGAACTTCGCTGGAGTAAACTCTTTGAATGATATATAATATTTTGCGCTATAGACTTGGTTGTCTGTTCAGCATCATATTTCATTATGTGGGTGTAAGCTAAGGCTAAGCAGGAATGTTGAACTGTGACTTGTTTATCAGATTCGATGGTCAGGGTCTGATTAAATCAATGAAAGAGCGGCGCTAACACTGTGACTTCTTCCTCATTCGAACAGATCTAATCAAATCGTTTCTCTGCTTGACTCCTTTTGAGGGTTAATGTCTTGTAAAGTTTTCAGAGGGGAGGTGGGCTGCTAAGTGACTACTGATGCTCAACGCGGATTTGATCTCCTACCACTTAACGCTTTTCGACAGCCAATAACGAGCGCCCTACGGAACGCCTCAGCCTGACTATTTTTGCCAGGAGATTTGCTCAACAGTATATGGCATTCATAAAAGGGGCAAATCCTCGATCAAACGATGAATGCAAGGAGACGAATTGAATGCTAGAAGTACTGGGTATCCGCTCAGTTCACAAATAGTGTGATGCGCATAAAGCAGAAGTTAGATGATTTGCAATTTCAAAGTAAGAATTTGGATACATTGAAAGTTTTGTGTGAATAAGCCGCCAATGGTTGGTTTTTTCTTTATGTGCATTAACTATGTGAAAATCTTAAATGCATTGTGATGGGATTTTTCGCTATCAAACCTGCCCCGCGCCAAATTTTTTTTTCATAAATATATTCAATTAGCGGAAAGTTAAGACTCAAATGAGACGAAAGGAGATGGTAAGAACTTGAGTGACTTTACTGAAAACACTCGCCCTTCCATGTTTAATTTGCAGCAGTTTCAAGATGCCTGACAATTATTTTTGAGCCACGCATGTCAGTGGTCTGTTAAATGGGCTGACTTATAGAATCCGATACATGTGTTTCGATCTAGCGATCTCGTCAGTCGGGTAGTTATTCTTTCGTCTTTTTACCAATCCTGTATGGGTGCTCCGGTCCCACACTATGACCTAGCGACGTCGAACATTTTGCACTCTGTGTCAAGTGAAATCATTACCGAACACAGAGTGTTGTTCACTCGATTGCTCTTGGCCGGTATATTCAATATATCTATCTTTTGTTTCGAGTGTTTTCTTAAGACCACAGCTCAAATTTTAATTGCCTGATAATTATTTTTGAGCTACGCATGTCAGTGGTCCTTCAAATGGTCTGACTTATGAGGTCCTAAGAAAACACTCGAAACGAAATATATGATATATTAAATATACTAGCTAAGAACGATCGAGTGTGCAGCACTCTGGGTTCGTTGATAATTTCACTGCACATAGAGTGTAAAATGTTCATCGTCACTAACTCTTATTATGAGGACTGGAGCACCCACACAGGATTGGGAAAAAAGATGAAGGGGTAAATGCCCGACTGACGAGATCGCAAGATCGAAACACGTGTATCGGACTCTGTAAGTAAGCCCATTTAACAGACCACTGAAACGCGTGGCTCAAAAATAATTATCAGGAATACTAAAATTCGAGCTGTAGTCTTAAGAAAGCACTCGAACCAAAAGTCAGTTTAAAGTGTCATTTAATTTCAACGCTTCACAACGGCGCCTACAATGAGTTCCTAATCAGTGCTGACAATTTTTTCAGGCCTTAAACAAGTCCACTCTAATGGAGTCGATTATGATCATGAATGATGCCACAAAATGTCGTCAAACTTGTTTATATTAATATAATCTTCATTTCAAGATGCTTTTAACCTAAGCTTCGTAGGCGCTTATTCAATCCCATTTCTGATGAAGTCTCAGATGATGAAACAAGTGGACTTTAGCTTTTGTATCGGTACTTTTCCGTTATCCGTACTCCGTTTCGACCTCTTGGGAAAAAAACGCATTTTTTGGTCGTTTTCGTTGTTCAAGTATTCATTCGATAGTTTAAATTTCCAAGAACTTAAAGAAAAGGATAAAAGGATATAGCTCTCTGCATTGATTAATCCCTGAAGGATGCGCCATGCAATCGTCTTAGATTCCTAACTTCGTCTGAGATGATTAAATGCATATCTGGCCTTTACAATGACTCGCGGTGGCTTCCCGTTGAGCCGAGTCAGTGCTGCTTAACCTCATAGCCAAGTAAGACTAATCTGGTACCGATTTACCGACCCTGGATGGATGGCTTGGTGAGCCATGAGCGCTAGATCAAACCATAGACCTCGTGTGCGCCGCAGAGCACCTCTAATCACTGCGCCACATGCGCTCTAAGAATTTGAATAGTGTGTCTTATTTTTGAAAAGTCTTCATAATTGCGCTGAAAAAGCGGTAATAAAATTTTGTTTTCCACTCAAACATTCTTCGCAAACCATGGCTTTTCTTAGTAGTTTTGGCAGTCAATCGATAGATCAAATTCTGGGGATTCCAATGATATATTTGGTTTTTGAAATGGACTTGATATTGCGCTGTGACATCCAAAATAAGAAGTTTCGCAAAACTGGATTATCTGCATCATCCGCACCCTGTTTCCATTCAAAAAAGGGTTTTTTTTCCAGTGTTTGAATAATCATCCGATAGAGCAATTCAAGGACATAATTCCTTAGACTTTTCCGGAATAATCGATAGATCGAATCTGAGAGACTCCAGTGATGTCTTTGATTTTTGAAACAGTCTTCTTAGTACAATCAAAAGAAAATTGGGTTTCGCACGCGGCGCGTAGGGCGTCTCTTGACGAAGAGGCTTCTTCAAAACGTGCTCGTAACATCGTCAAAAGATCTGTGAATCAAACTCAAGCATTATTCGATAACTTTTCTTGCTCAGACGTCCGATTTGCAACACGCCATGTTTTTTTAGGAACATGGCTGCGTCTTTTTCATTATTTGGTGAAACATAAAGGTTCATAATTGAGGGAACTCGATGAAAACCAGCAGAAAACAATTGACAGGTAAACGATGTGGAGTGGATTGGTGTCGCTTATTGCGAAATCTTGTTCACATGCAGGTAAAAGCGTGTTGGTTTGGCGCTAATATGCCAAAAACCTATCCACATGCCTGCAAAACGAGGTGCTTGAAGCCGACCTCGCGCTGCGCGAAACTTAATATCATTTCAGCAGCTAAAGCGCAATAAAAACTTTCCTTTCACAAAACAAGGACAATATCATCCGCATAATCTAAGCAATCGAATCGCTGCTGAAAGTTCAAAGGACAATCTTTGTTCAGCGAGAAATATCTCATTGAGAAACATTATTTTTTTTGGTCTTGTAGCACAATAATGCAGCCATATTGAAAACAAAATGCACCGATGCAATTCTCGAGATTAAGTCTATTGAATGATGGTCAAAACTTGGAGAACAAACAAAAGTTGGGTTTTTCTCAAGATATCAACAGAGGCGTGGATAATAGGAGTGATCCAATTTTGCGAAAATCCCATCTTCTTTTGGCTGCTATAACACATCAATAAGTTCGTTTCAAAAAAAACCTGAGATTTGATCTATCAATTGCTTGTTGAAACTCTAAAGAAAAAGTTTTGGTCAGCAAGAAATGTTCAAATAATAAACAACATTGCATTTACGCTCTTTCATCGCAAAATCAAGGCCTTTACACAAATGAAGTAAACGATTCAAATTTTTTTTATAAAAACTTCTGAGTGGTTACCCAAAAGTCAAAAAACACAGAAAATAGTAAGCTTTTTCTGAAGGATCGAGACATGGTAAGGATAACGGAAAAGTACCTTTTATCTACTGCTTAGTTTTTTTCTTATCGACGGGGTGCGATGTGAACTATAACCACAACAAAGCTACGATACTAACAAATCTTGGATCCTGATGTGTGCGATGCCAAGCGCGCTCCCGCGGTACGATCGACGATTCGCTCTGCCTTGCTCTCAATCGTATTTTAACGTTTCCGATGGTGTCAGCATTCACACGTACGAGATTGATTTAGGAAGCATAAATGGGCGTTGAAATTGTGATTTAATTAATAGTTTCAGCTAAATAAAGATTAAATGCCGATCTGTGCTTCTCAGGTCAATCCGACGACCACCGAATAGACTCAAACGTTGCCTTTCTGGCTGGGCAAAGGCTTTGATGGTGTCGTTTGAGCGCGCTGCCCCGCAAAGGTATGGTGGTGATTTGAGTTCGTCCCATGAAAGCATCGGATTACAAGTTTTGCTCGTATTTCAGTAATAGTAATCGTGTGGTTATACTCGGGATGAATATAATTCTATCATGATTAATCTGTTTCTATGCCGCTGACAATTTATAAAGGGGTTTGAGAAGTGGCTGGATAGTTGATAAGTGTAAGGTATAAAGATTCATACGATCTTTCTCTTCCTTCATCTCTCGGACGCAAGGACTGATCCGCTCGTAACATAGAATTAATCTGGTTGTTTTGTTTCTAGTTAATGAGAAAATCGTCGTCTCAAAATAAGAAAGGGAAAAAGATAGAGACCTGCTAAACGGGCCAATGTAGTTTCTTATCATATTTACATCTTAAACTATCACAGTGACGGTGCGAATCGACTTCAATACAAATTGTTTCCAAACGAATAATCATACTAGTAAAGTTTGATATCTTTTGACTTTTGTACTCACTTGGTAGCCTATCAAACACAAAAGTTGAAGTCCTCATAGGGCCCGTAGAGTACTGCACTTTATTTTCACTAACTGGAAGGAACCTTTTTTTCTAAAGATCTACCTAGTCCTCTTTGGACGTGGAGGAAAATAAGTTTAGCGGTAGAAGCGAAATTGTCTTTTGACGATTCAGGCGAACTCTACTCATTTGACCGTTTATCATTCCAAGCAGCTTTTCCTTTCAATCGTGATCAATGGAAATAAATTGTTGATTCAGCAGCAATATAGTGGCGTGACCGATGTAGTTACTAATAGAAGACATTTTCAAGTGGCTTGATGCATCGTGTTGCCTCTTGGCTACAAAAGGTAGTTCAATCCGTGTGGATGCCCTGACATCAAAATTATTTCGACCATAGCTCCACAGCTTCTTAGTACTTCGCCAGCACGGTGGATGACTTATGTACGACAATTTGCATACCTAAGATGAAAATTAAGACCTCCTTCAGCCGTTTCAAGACTAACTGATCACAGCGTGGCTGGCCCTTTAGTGGAGCGTGCCACTGGAGCACGATTTCTACCTGTACCAAGCTCGGTATTTATTTAGTAGTCCATAATTCTGCTTCTCGGCTTGTTCGTTTTCAGAAAAGAAGGATTCTAAGGTACTGTGTCAAGTCTTTTTGATGTTCATTGTGTCTGTGGCTCGCGTGTGTTTCGGTGGTCACACCCCCCTCATGAGAGCCATAAGCCCCACTAGCAACCCCTACTGATAGTAAAGACGGGGAAATATGTTTCGGTCAAGACAAAGTGAAATATAGTCTCAACACCCAATCGGTGGCTTGCGGTTGTTATTAAACATACAGACAATGCCTTTTAAGCGGCTGTTTTTTTCATTCTTTTGAAATTTCCAAAACAGTATTGGAAGGAGAAAAAAATTTGAGACCAGAAAAAGGCAGACTTTGAAGGGCGAATTTGCATACGTATGTACCGAAATCAGTGCATATGGTCGTAAATCGATTGAAACGAAAGCGCTAGAAATTTGTTGAAAAGTTCTACGATCTGCAATGCAAACAAATCGTTGCTTATCGCTGAATTTCTTCTTTCACCTAACATCTCGCACTGTTCTCTACATGTGCTTTGACTACTGACTTTATGTATGCCAATCTTGATTGATATACGGTTCGATCTAGACCCGCTGTCCGTTACCTTTTTAGACCGGAGCGTGACGATTCGTCAGTTTCATAGCTTTTTCCTTTTCACAAGCCTACATTCGAACCGGTACTCTCAGGCTGCTTGTTGTGTAAATGGAATTTCATGCGGTCGGCGTGAGGTTTTTCGATAATGAGTTTTTGGCTAGCTGTCTGACGGATGACAGATAATCCCAACTGATCGCCTTTCGGTGGCTGTATGATCGGCACCAGTGAATAAACTCAATAATGTAATCCTCTGCTCGTGTACTCACTTCTCTTATCGAGAGTTGTAGAAATAGCTGACATTGGGATATGAAAGGTTGAAATTTAGAAGAGTAACCGAATCCAAACAAGATCATATAACTCTGTCTCCATAGATACCTTATGAAACTTACGTCGTCCGATTTGTGTAAGGAAATTTAGATACAGTTCTCACACCATTCGAGCATGTGGGGAGAAGTTTAGACAGCTATTCTATTCCAACTTCGGAATAGTTTTATATCTATCCTTTGCGTATTGGAACGTTCAAATCTATTTCTGTAGCCAGTCAGTATTCTCTTCGTTTTTTATTATTTTTGACTTTATTTAGCTGTTGCTATATAAGCATAAAAGACGATAAGAACAATGGAAGCGCTGCAGTCTCTTTTAATGACTGCCTCCATGCGACCGAACTTTTATATATTAGGTTTAGTGATGTAGTTTCTCATCGCGTAGTGACATCTCTGTCTTATGCGAGATTTATCCGTAATGTTGAGAGAAACCAGTGCTCGTGTATGGTGCATGGTCGTTTTCAGATAATCTGACTCTATTGAAAGCGCTGATCAGAGTTACGAGAGGGATTATTCCCGCATGAAAACCAATAGTTTCACGGGTGACCTCATTACGACTCTGAAGAGGGGATCATTGCGTTAATAGCTGTCGAAACTCGAATACTTGCCATGTGTAATTGTAAAGAGAAATCAGGAATCACGCAGCGCTCGAGTATCACAACCTAGTTTTGATCAGTTCTTTATAAGAGCGGAGATGAGGTGCTGGTGTTTGCTTTTATCTATATCCTTAATCTCATATCCATGTTATACAGGATTGAAGTTCAAGTTGGTGTCGTACAGGACAAATGATTTAGTCACATATTCCTCTGATTAAACGAAATCTCAAAGTTGCTAAAAATAAAGCGCATTTATTTGGTTAACGCTCTCGTCTGACCAATTGATCCGCAACGATGCTCCACTATAGTCCGTACTCGTAGTGTTTCAATGCTCAGAGCGTATCAAAATTTTTGTTAATTATTATGAATTATGGTCATGTATATAACGCTCAGGAAGACTTACGAAGTGAATGGTGTGCCACTAAGCTTTGATTAACTATGTGGCATGAATAAGGATGAAAAGTTTCAAACAAGGCCAATTTCTATGAAGGTCAAGAGTTGTAAATATCTCATCCATTTGATCTGTTTGTCACCCATCTTCAGCTATCTTGGAAACCACTAGAACGATTCACCAAAACCCGCTGGAAAACTGAACAGTTAAAGCAAGCTTTGCTTTTCGAATCTATCGTATACTATGAGAAATGTCCAAAATTTTCATTAATTTCAGTCGAATTACAAGTCGCTTCTTCTGGCCAATGAGACATCATGTCGTGAAGCAATCGCAATCGTGATGAGCTTGAACCGCAAAGAATTCGACGGCGAATACGCTTTGTTCCTCACCGCTCCTGAGGGAGAGGCACAAATCCCGCCCGAGGTGGATGATTGCAATTATTTTTTTCGATTCAATAAATAAATAAAGTACAAACGATCGTACTCGTTCAGATGAAAAAGACTGTCTTCAAAAGTTGGTCTCTCAAATTATCACAATTTTATCACTTTATTTTTATCGCCTAACACTTTTTTAACGGCAGGTACGGTTTGAAACAAAATACAAGAATGCTTAGATACAAACAGAATTTGGACTATACTTGTGTGAAGAATTTGAGCCATGACTAATCTTTCGGAGCACCCCACATTCACTACATCAGTGAGTCCCTAGCCCTGCTTTTCTACCGCCCCATGTGTTAACTGTGATAATTTAGCCCAAGCTAACACTCTTCGCAGGAGTTGATCTTGAGAGCATAAAGTGGCACTAAATCGAGCTAAGCTGAAATTGATCAACATAACATCGTATTTACTCCTATTGCCAAATACTTAGCCTACTCGTGATTCTGTCCATTTACACATACATTAGAATCCAAGTTTTGTCCGTACTACAACGTTCTTGTAGTGGTTCACCCTATTCAAAGAGAACAGTAGTTGCAAAAATGACTCAGTATATTGGTCTCATACATGTGCAAAATAAAATGCTTTTTTTTCAGTTAAACAAAGGTATCTTATGTCGTAGTCGATTCACCTTACTGAATAAAGTGCATGCCGTTTTACTGCATATATCTCTTTGAGAAGAAATAAAAAACTGCATTACACCGCTCAAAAGTCAATGGGCTAGTTTCTTTCTAATGATGAAAGTATTTCATCTTCGTACCTTGACGAGAACGAAGCTGACTTTTTTGTTTTTGAGTTTGAGGTAAAAAATTGAATTTATTTGTTGACCTGTTTGTTAATTAATTTCCTTTGCAGGTGTCGTTGGTGTCGATCGCGATGAAGTGTCAACCTTATCACAAAATCGTCATACGACAAGTGGAGCCGCCATAAATACATACTTTAGACCTTACCACTCGAGCGACTGTTTTTCAAAAGCCTCATTATCAAACCTGGAGAATTTTTGAGAAGCTGTTTTGAGTCTTCATGAGATTTGCTATGTCAGTGGCCTACGTACGAATCGGCGGTCTCGCTCGCCTCAACAGAGCCACACGCCCTACTGATCATCCCTACTGGTAGTAGGCAACGAGAACATGTTAGGTCCCTACAGCTTAAAATGTCTCCTCAACCATTTCTCAGTCGATGGATTGCGGCTGTTATCAAGTTATGCTTTCTGTGTAAACCTAAGACGTTTCTGCGTTTCCTACCATCAGTGGAAATGACTGGTGGAGCGTGTGACTCTAATGAGGCCAGTGAGACCGCTGATTCGTACGTGAGCCACTCTCATACTAAACCTCGAAAAGCTTCAAAACAGTCTCTCAGAACTGCATTCTAATCAATAGTCTTGCTTCTTTTTTCAATGATCTTGAGACGGACGACAGTGACCTAAAGCAGAGTCCGGCACCCTGATTATAACTATCTATTTAATCCGACGTTATAATCAACGAATACATTTGTTTCTGTAGTCTCGTATGATATTGCTCTAGCAATGACGTCATAACGGTTATCTGAGCCGAATAGCGTCCATGTACTCAAGAAACCTAAACTACAAGAGAATCTTAAGGATCTTCTGCCTGGGATTGTCCTCCCCTAGCGTTCTGACCTGTGAACGAACTGTGCTGGTCATGTAAAAAGTGCTTTTTTCCTGAACATGATTTCTTTATGATCGTTATTTTGTTCACATGGCTCTCTTTATAGCTGATGCTCAAAAATGTAATGATTTGAAGGAAGAAGTAGAACTAAAGTATTGAATTGCAGTTGTTCGATGATCCTTTTGCATTCACAGTTATTTCTGTTGGATTCTGTGGCTTATGTCTTATTAACATACTTTGATAATGAACATTAGCATGGTTGAGACAACTATCTTAGTCTACCTTTGCGTTCGATTGATTTTATACATCTCGCTCAAAAATATTTAATCTGATAACATAGGTTGAGCCATTCTATAATAACTATCTGAGTGCACTTGTTCTTCCGTTATTATGTGAAAGACAAGCTGAAATTAGGTGACATCGAAAGCACCAATGCTCAAAAGGTATTCGATAAATCTCTGGTACATTCTCTCATCTAAGTTTTGCTTTCGCTCTGCTTCGAAGCGAAACGTTGTCCGAGCTGAAATGAGCGAATTGTGCCTTTGAGTTTATGTTGTGATAGTACTAGCAATGAAGAATGTGCGCGTTAGCAAAACGTTCAGCTCAAATCAAGATTGAAGGCTGCGGGACAAGTCTGTTCAACCCTTTTACGACTCGTTTAAATTCCACTGCTGTACTGTTCGAATCGTCATTGGAGCGTGATCGTTATGTGTACTGAAAACGTTACGTACGATATGAAAGATCTGAGTAAAAGGGACGGTGCATCAGCTTTGTGAGATTGTTGTTCTGTTATCTGAAACACTCACATGTTTTCATTGTCTCTTCAACTTCCACGGACCCTATATGATCTTCTGCTTCTGTTCTCATGTATATGAGCCAATTTAATCTCTTGAGCAAAGAAATTATCTCAATTATTTATGCAATTATGTTGTTATCAAAATAAGTATCTTTCGTGAGCAACATAACGATTGCAAAACCGAAATATCGTCGTTCTACAACGATGATACTATCGACGTAAGAAGAAACATTCGACAAGGCGTATAATGGTGACTCAGTGGTTTTTCTTGAAATCGTTGAGAATGTTCTGCCATTCGGGCTCCGCACGTTTACCTCAAACTTGGGTAATTTAAACCCTTGTCTACATAACAATACTGCTAACATAACGAACAATAACAACAATAACAGCCAATATGATAATGCGCGACATTGACATGTAATAGTTGTGAGAAACTGTACTTAAGCCAAAGTGGTAGTTTAGTGGGTTCATGTAAATGCTAGAGAATAGTAAGATTGCTAAGAAGTGGTGGTTCAGTGGGTTCATGTGTTGATAACGACGATAAGATTGCTAGTGCAACGACACGCAAGTCTTCAGAATGAGTGTGAGAATGTGAGTGCTAATAAAAAGCGATGAGGTACGAATAAGGGATACGTACTGCGATTATTACAGAATAAAACCACCCAGCAGTCAGACAAAGGTAGGGAGAACCAGCGACTATAGCAAAGAACGTCCACTATACAGTCCACTACAGTGCATTCTATACAATGCACCCAATACAGCGCAACGTGGCACGCGAGAACAGGGCCATTGTATCTGAGTGGAGGACAAGTACAGGGATTATAATGCGATGGATTTACTCAGTAGTTAGATAACTGATGTGCAGCCAACAGTTGAAGTCATTAGAGAAGCTAGTAACGAGTCAATGTGTCCCTCCATTTTAATCAGAGTCTGAGAAACAATGACTTAGTCGAACAAGCGGTACGTAAGATGACTGATAATGATGAAGATGATCCATAAATGAGGGGCATTGACGATGATGAAGATGCAATGGATTGTCAAGCATGGAGAACAAATTTCTTCTGAGAAAGGTGAACGGATAAGATAAGAAAGCAAGCAAGAATTTGAAGCTGGCGACTTCGATTATGCATCTAAAGCGACTGAACTGTCAAAATGAGCGTGACTACGTGCCAATCGTCCGCAGATGTTCGTCTGTATCTGACTGAAAAACACCGTTCGGCCGTCAAGTGCAAGTCGGAAAACAGCCATCTGCCATCCGAAGACGCAAACTGCTGCTATGACTCATTGCTTGACTCTTTTAGTTATCTAGAATTAAATTGTTAACTATTCAATGATAAGCAAAGGATTAAGCCTGCATCATCGTGATGTTTTGAAAAAAATTCTATTTGACGATGTTAATCCACTTGTCGACAAGATGATATATTTTCGCTAATAATTATTCAATGTCAACCTCCAAAACGTCATGCCAACATCAGAATTGGACGATATGGAAGTCAAAATTAACGGTCAATAATTAAACCATCTTCGCTTTGCTGATGATATCGTCCTCATAACACCAAGCATCAGCTAAGCAGAACAAATGTTGGCCGATTTCGACCACACCTGTGCAAGGATTGGCTTCAAACTAAATCTAACGAAAAGAAAACATATTCATGAGGAACGGATGGGTTGTGATCCCGAATTCACGCTAAACGAAATGAACATCTGCGAATACTTCAGTTACGCCTGTCTAGGTCGTGAAATCAACATGATAAACAACCTAGCTTCAGAGTTGAACAGGTGGAAACGAACGGCTTGAACGCGTTTAATAGTGTCGAGGATGTAGTGAAGACGACAAAAAACATCCAACTCGTGCCCGCCTTTTGGACTCTGCGATTATTAACTGCTCCAATGTATGCAGCAGAAACCTGATTGCTACGTAAGCAGGATGATAGATCGCTTGGCGTTATTAGACGCGCAGTCGAAAGGTCGATGCTAGGAGTAGCCGTACCTCGCAAATGAGAGAAAGGATGGGAATTCCGACCTAAATCAAGGATAGAAGATCAAAGACGCCGTTCTACATGCTACGCTGTCGAAAATATGGTGAGCCGGACATGTGATGCGCTTCAACGACAACCGATGGACGAAAGCCGTTACCGGCTGGATTTCTCGGGATATCAAGCGCTCTACAGAAAGAGCACCGACTTGATGGTCCGATTTCTTCACGTAAAGCCTAGAAGAAAGATATGATGCACAGCGAATCCCTAGAGCGGGAAGGACCTACTAGGCTACTCTTGCACGCGATAGGGAAAAATGGAAGTGTTGGTGGTGCCCGCTCGAGAGGGTCGACGATCAACGGGACGGTAGGTGATACAGAAGTTGTATATTTTATGGGCAAATTACGATTTCTATTTCAGTTTCGCTACCATAATTCTACAAAAGATCTAGCCATACTGTTCAGAATGGGAAAACAGCGGACCGCTTGTTGGAAGGATGCCAGACTGCATGCGATTTCACGTTGTGGGAGTGAGAAACTCCACTACCCTTCACCGGCTACAATCTTTAAGCAGCGCACTTTCTCCAAAATAGATAGTCTCTTACTGCGAAGTTTTTTTTCGCTCGTACAACAAGTCGTGATGGCCGTTTCACGGGCCATCCAAGATATGAAATTTATGTTTGACAAGTTGTCGATCGACCACAAAAAGTCACCAGAAAAGTTTGCGGCGAAGAGTTCTTCAAAATAGCCTGCATATCAAAAACACTGCTTATGGTGCAAAACACATAGACACGTACGTATCGATTACGATACGCATAGTCATAAAATGGATGATTCACAGTTACTTGCGCTTACTATGTAATGGAAGCTCATTCGACTAATATATCGGTGCCGGGGAGAATCGCTGATGATTGGTGCAAAACGAATGAATGTCCTGGGATAGAACAGTATTGTTGGCTGTTTTGAACAGAGTATGTAAAAGATGACATAATTCTCATAAGAACAGACATAAGCAAGCAGCGAAATTAATGCTGAGTTAAAGCGCACATATAAGGAGATCTGAATGTAAAAAGACGCTCCGATCAAACGCTACTCATCACACGAGAATCGTACAGAAAACTCGACATTCTGAGCCGTATGGGCGGAGTATAAAAATTGCGCACATAGTGGAACTTGTAAGATCATTAGAATTGTCTTTGTAAAGGTGACGAAATACGCGACTCTTTGCGCTATTGAGCGTGTTTTCGTTTTTAGAATTGAGATCTCGATGGGGCGCCATGGCCGAGTGGTTGTGATGCTGGTCACGGCTCCACCCCCCGCCACTTCTCTCCGGCAGTCAATAACAACGTCCTATGGAACGCCACATCAATGCTGTCCTCGAGATTGAAAGGAGACTCGCTCAACCAGTATTCTAAGCCGCTCAAGAAGAAGACGAAATACTGCACGGATGCTAGAAGTATTGGGATCCGCATAGTGAAAAAAAACGCTGTAATGACGAATCAAATGAAGTGCTAAAAAATTCCAGTCGATGATCCAACTATTGCAAATATGGTCGCTATAATGGAAGCTCCATCAAGCGTGCTACTGATTAGAGGATACTAAAAACAATCCATTCCATGCAAGTGTCTATGGAAACCCGAGCTCAGGCTACCTCTGGGGGTTGAAAATTAGATGCGCTCTCGTCCTTCCCATAACATCAAAATTCAAATGGACGAACAGGACGAATATCTGTAGGCTTGGGCTTCTTTGTCAATTAGTGAATGTCAGGTTGTATCAATTTACAGTAATACAGTCAAGCAACTAGCAGTAAACAAATTTCCAGGAAGACTGTCGGTAAACCACCGCATAGAGCCAATAAGTTCGTATTTTTCCCAGGGGAATCAAGGTTGCTTGCCACACGATCCGTTCAGCAGAAACAAACAGTAACAGCCAACGTTCCCTTAGCTTCGCCTTCTACATAATTTGCTTAGGTCAGATTGACATGCAGTCTACTCAGCCATATATTTTCGTAGACAAAGCAGATAAAACTGAGTACATGGATGTTAAAGTGAATAATCAACTTCTATAAAAACTCACCGTCCTCTTACTTCATGGTTCATTGAATATTGCGTAGACCAGCTGCACTGTCTTTCATAGGCGAGGAAAGTGCATTACTCAGATTTGCAAAAATCGCTCTGAGATATCGCGCGAAATCGAGCGTGGTGACGAGGTACTCATTACTGCGGTTTATTTCGAATTGTTGGCATTGATTTGAAACGCTCCGGAGTACTATACGGTAAACTCTCATGCTAATGTGCGAGGATAGTAACCTCTACTTCAGAATCATTTCCGTTATGCGTCGATATCCTATGCGATCCTAGTGGAGTGCTTGATTTGGCCCCAAGCTTGTCGACTAAATCCTCTTTCATGTGGGCACAGAGTGGTCTACCCGTTTCGCCAGTGCATTTTTCGCTGTATGCTTTGCAAGAGTTTAGTCAAACCGTATCTGTATTTAAATTATCCCACCTTACCCTTGAAGAAAATTATGCTCATTAGCATTGTACACAGACAGTCATATTGCGCAAAGGAACAAGCTGGCGCCTCAAAATTAGAGGTGGTATTTTGATTGCCACCGATATCCCTAAGTCTATGCTTCTTGAACAACGCATTATAGCTGCATTATTTCCGTCTAAAACAGAAGCAAGCTCAAAAAAACCTTGTTTAGCTGAATTTTCGTTTGGGACGCGGTATCTCTTCTAAATTTATCCCGATAAGCTATAATTTCGCGACCAATAGAAGTTCTGCTAAATGACTCCGTCATTTATTTATTTTTTCTGTAAGATTAGTAGGAATGAAGATATGCAAACTGTTTTTTTTTGTCTAAAAGTGCGTTAAAAGGGCTATTTATTTTATTGTTTCTATACACAAAATATTTTTTATGATGGCCTTTGCAGAGTTTCAAAGATGACGGCTTTTGTACCGGAAAAAACGCCATTCGCGGAAAGCTTCACTTTTCATGTTTGATTTGAGGAAAACCTCCTCCGAGCAAAGGAAGACTTATTTGCATTGCATAGTCACCGGGAATGAAAAATGAAATTTTTTATCAATTCGAAACGCAAACCATCTTGGACCGACCTCGGAAAACCAGAATAAATCAAGTACAAAACGGAATTTTCACGGAAAGGGTTAGGCGTACGTTTGGTAGGGTCAGAAACGCGTCCTCTACTAAGAGCTCTTAAAATCTGGTGAATCGCGGTTAATGCACCACTTTATCGACATCAATTAACCAAATTTAACCTTGAATTACACTTAAAACGACTTAACTGGGTCGTAAGAGACCATAAAGTGATTTTGCTGCATGAAACATTCAGCCTCATGTTACAAAACTGATCGGAAACGTCATGAATGAGCTGAGCTGGGAGGTTTTAGGAGTTTTACCTTACCCGCTTTACTCTCCTGATATTTCAGCGTCAGATTATCCCTTGAAATTGCCAAATTCAAATTAAAATTAGCAAATTCGGAAAGATTTTTCAATTTTTAACCATTTTTACTTACCAAATTCTCTTTGGTAGCATTCAGAAATTGCTCAAGAGTTGGAAAGATTTATATTTATATAGGCTTTAGCACGAAATTTTAAGTGCTAACTGGATATCTAAACCGTAAAGAAAGGCAGAGTCTCATTTGTATACCTCATATTTGCTAAGCCAATATCAAAAATTCTACCTTCTGCATTCTCCCTGTACATGCACTGGTGGTTGCTTGAAACATGTCACCATATGCGCTCCTTCTGTACGTGAAGGTGAGAGGAAAGGTAATGAGCGAATATGTTTTTGTTGATTGGCAATCAGTACTACCTTGATTTAGCGTTTCGGGTGTTTTAAAGTGGACGTTCAGAAGTGGAGATCAGTTCCTTTCTGGTTTCTCCCGGGTGAACCTTATGTACTGCGACTGTTCGTTTAAAGCACAAAATGATGTATTCATCTCTTTTTGTGTGAACCAGATACAGGGCAGTCATCTACAAAATCTTCTGTAGAGTAATTGGCTGGAAATCATTTGCCGGGGCTTCCACTCTAAACAATAAGGCATTTAGACACGGCAGTAAATATTTTTTTGTGAGAAGATTCGTCATTAGAAACATTGGGCATTACAAGAAATTTTGATCAGAGAACAAGTCTTCTAGCTCTGACCCGCCAAAGAGACAGTTTTAGTCAAGCAACTTGATGCTGTGCGAGACGACGAGTGAGGGGAAAAAAGAGTACTTTGGTGACATAGTTTGCGAATATTTGATCGTGGGTGTTGGAGTATATTCTGTGCTAGAATGAAATCTTTGCAACAGGGAGCCACTCTCGCGAGAATATAACGTTTCTTCTTAAACATCCGATAGTGGATAACTAAAGGCCATAATTTTTTTGTGTTGGTAGCAACCCAGTCGTTGGGTAAGAAATTCTCCTTCATTTCGAAAGAATGGAAATTGTATGCGATGAATGCGTAAAAAAATCCAAACGTCGATGTCTTGAGGCCTTGATTATGACGAAGTTTCTAGTGTTTTTACTGCATTTTTCGAAGTGTTATGATGCTTCATACATACCTAAGATAATTAAGTGGTGAGCAAAAATACGACTTTAGACGGGAGCCGAACCCGCGTTTCACCTATACCGAGGACGCGTTCCACCACTACACGACCGAGATACATTCGCGCCACCACTCATTCTCCAACATCTCTATGATAGCTGTCAACTATCAACCTTCAGCACGTTTGGTCGGGTATGGATTTCGCTTTATAAACTCAGTTGAGCTGACAGCCACTGTGATAGGTAATACTCGAGATTTCTTGGGATAATACTCGTGTATGGATAAAACGCGGGTTCGACTTTCGCCTGAGGTCTTATTTTTGCTCACCACTAATTCTCTTAGGTATGTATGAAACATCATAAACATCATAACACTGCGAAAATGCAGTAAAATCACTAAAAATTTTGAGTATTACCTATCACAATGGCTGGTCAGTTCAATTGGGTTTATAAAGCGAAATCGCATACCCGACCAAACTTCTTGAAGGTTAGTGGCTGATAGGTAACATAGAGATGTTGAAGAATGAGTGGTGGTGCGATTGTGCCTCTGTGGTGTAGCGGTGGTACGAGTCCTCGTTATGGGTGAAACCCGGGTGTTCGACTCTTGCCTGAGATCGTATTTTTGCCCAACATTCATTTCTTTTAGGTATGTACAAATTTTGCATTAGGAATAGGCCACCAGTTGTGGTGAGGCTCACAAAATTCTTCGTGAAAGCGAGTAATTCAGGTAAGCCTATTAGGTATAGGGCTGCCCCGAAATTTCTTTCTCACTATTGTTTTATCTTCAGCAAAGGCATAGGCTATTAAAAGGTCGTGAAAAAAGTTCTATCAAAATTTTAGATAGCGCAACGGATAAAGGATAGAGCTCTCGAAGTTGATCAATTCGTGAGGGATGCGCCATGCATTCGACTTTAATTTTTAACCTGTTTGAGGTGATTGAATGCATATCTGGTCTTTACAATGACTCGCGGTGGGCTAGCGTTGAATCGAATCAGTGCTGCTTATCCTCTCAGGCAAGTCTGAGACCACTGGTACCAATTTAACAACTTCGGAAGGATGGATGGCTTGGTGAATCACGAGCGCGAGATCGAACTATTGATCTTGTGTGCGACGCAGAGCACTTTTAATTACTGCGTCACATGCGCTCGCTTTTCAGAAAGCATAGAAAAATTATTTGTACACTAATTAAGCTCTACGAAAGAATAAATTGACACTCGAAGTAGTCTCCTTTCCTTCTTCACAGAATGTCTTGAACCAGCGTAGAGGTGTACGAAAGTGGCAAATTTCATCACCATACACTTTGTAAATTTTTCGATGAGCCTCAGAAGCGTAAACCCCCAAAAGGCTGTGTAGACAGATGATATATCGCTTGATGAGCAAAAAAACGAGCTTACTTCTTACTCAAGTTTGCACAAAATACATGAATAAAAATCATTTTCTCAGGCAATACGACAGATTTTTTTCTACGACCTACTAGGATGCTGGCAAGATGCCAAAATAATAGGCTGGAAAGAAAGTTTCGAGGCACTTGTAGAAAATTGAAAACTTATGCACAAATTCCGAACAAAAATAAGAATAACTAGTCTTCAAAGTAAAAGCTGACGTTTTCTACGACTTTTTGCCATCGGTCCGCCAAGTTTTAGATCTGGACGAAGTATTATTCTCTCGACTTTGCTGAACACCTGGTAACAAACTTTGACTCTTCTGGCGGTTTGTGCCTCAGTGAGTTTGTGCGTATCTTGCCGTAACTCTTCTGGGCAAAAATTAATTTGGTGGAAATGAGTTAGCGCAGTTGTATGAGAAACATCAAGTTCGGCTGCCAGTTAGCGAACACTTGACGGCAGTTCATCTTCCAGGGCAGCAATTAAATTTCGTTGCTCAACTTTGTTGGACGTCCTGAACGAGGCTTGTCATCAAGATCTCCGGCATTGAGAACAGTTGAAACCAGCGTCCAGCAGCAGATTTGCTTGTTGTACTCTCCCCTTCAACTTCGTTGATTTCACGTCGATTGAAGCTCGCTGCGAAAGACCCTTTCTTCATTAATGATGCAACAGAACACGAACTTTGATTGCATCGTTTGACATGGCGGAGGTTTGTAACAAAGTGAAGACGAAAGACGAATAATTTCTAGACCTTTAGTGGAAAATCCCACGTGAAAAACTGTAATTTTCCCATGATATGCATGGGAGTTATCTCATGCCTGTCAAAGCGCCCCAGGACCTTCTTTCCAACAGTAGTATATCCACCGCATTACCCTGATACTGTTCCATTGCTCATTTCTTCCGCGCCCGAAGGCGCATTCTAGAGAGAAGACAATTCATAGGCAGCAACCAGCTCAAAAGTGGCCTCACTGACTTTTTTGATAATCGGCTTCAATTTTTCTGGGAGGAAGACATAAAATTTTGCTTAGCAGACGGTTGCATGCTACTGATCATGATGGTGATTATACCGCTGGTTAACTGGTCTCTGCAGATGAATAACAGTTGGCCAAAAGTAATGATATGTGAAAGGATTTATGGGACGCTTAATAGTTTTAGATGTTTCAGAAGGCGAGCACGAAACAGCCTTATAGAAGCGATCCATTAAAGTCGTCCTTTTTTCAAGTATCACATAATTTTTGTCACTTCCACGGATTTTGCTGGCCTAGCTAACAGAACGTTAAAGTAAAGATTGAGCATTTCTTCTGTTGGTGACGGAAAGTTGTTTGACCCCTCCACCGCTACGTAAAAAAAAAACTTTTGGACTTATGTAGGAGACGAACTCACTACTGGCAGCTCTGTCTTTTATTTGATTTTCAAGCATGTTTTGCACAAGTAGCACGATCTGGCAAGTATGGTATATGAGGCAAAATTTAATAGTCGGCTCGTCCAACCTCTGCAGTCTCAGTTGTGTGTCGTATGGTCGCGCATTATTATGAAAAAATTGCCCTTCACATAGCCAATATAAGCCGCTGCCGCAAATGCTTCGCGTCATCCGTTTGTTAAAAATACTTCTTCTGCCTAAATCATTTCATCCAAAGTCAAGAAGATGTGAAAGACGAACTTCATTGAGAGCAAAACTCCAGCATGATCAGCTTCTGCTGCTAAAAATTTGAGGAAGTGATAAGAAAGCTTACAGCAATCTAACCATTCAGAAGATCGTTGTTGGTTTTTGTAGAGAATTCGTCTATGAATGCACGTTACACTGTGGACGGAAAATGGGTATTTCTGATGTAACACCACCGACAATACCTTTGAACGCCTATTGCTCAGAATGCAAAGCATTCTCCTATGAGTTTCACAGAGTTTCAAACCTGCTAAGACTTACACCGAATCTTTATGTAAGCTCTCGGAAATTGTGCGCGCTTATGTCTTACAGGGAAGCCTCAAACTAATTGTCACCAGTAGCAGAAGCACGTCTGCGACTTTTACTTCCGAGACATCCGTGGCAGAATTTTTTAAACCAATGTTGCACTTTGCTTTCGATGAAAAATTCCTTAACCCCAAAATTCGTTGATGTTTCGAGTTGCTTGCGCTGCAACCACACTCGAACTTGTTGAAGTGATTTATCAAAGTTTTTGCTTGAACATTTGAAAATATGCTTCAAGATGTGCTGAACTTTAAAAACTCAACTACACAACGCAAAAGTCCTACAAAAAAGGTTTTGCATTTCTTATATACCTTCATAGCACTGGAAAAAAAAACTATTGCTGAAACATTGACGAAAAAGATGGGAACACAAATCATATTATTACCGGAAGAACATAGTAATTCACTGTACAGCAAAAGTTGGAACAGAAGGAAATACATTTTGAAGTGTGTCCAAAAGTAGCGTTACTAGGGAGTATTCAATAAAAGTTTTAACCTTTCTGTTATATCTACGCAAACCTTCTCCATGTTACTGGGCAGATCCTAAATGATTGTAAAATTCCATTTGTTTCCTAGAATTCATCGTCGTAAAATTCCCCAAACATAGCGCGCATTGTTTGAACCTTTTCTCGAAAAGTTCGTCTTGCTTATAACTGCCGTAGTACTGCTTGAGTCGAATCTCCTTACAATTGTGAAGACAGCCGAGCTAAGGCATTTCCACGTAAATGCAGGAGAGTGTGGGAAAGACGACCAAGCCAATAACTTGTATCCTGATAGCTTCCTGATAACATCATTAACCGCATGCCCGTGCTCCCTCTTTCATTGGTAATTACCTTTATCGAAACGATGGAGATGAGTTAGGCATTCACAGTATTTAGACTGCTTCATAAGACAAAACCGCGGAAAATTGCTCGCAGTCGATTAGGTCAGACACGAAAAAGCAGCACTGGGGAGAACGGTTAAAGTCGGTAGCAAGTAAAGCCTAAATGGTATCTTGTCAGATCAAATTAGACCAAACGGTGTTTTGGTAAATAAGGATGCAAAATAAAATTTTAGGTACCATTTGCATTCCTATCTTATCAAAGACGACCTCTTTGGGAGTTTTACATCGAGTTGCGCTGCGCTGACTGACGAGCACAAGAGAATTGAGTCGCTACGATGACAAGTGATGTCGATTGCTCAATTGAACCTTTTCTATGTTCATAACGATAAGCGGTCTACACGAAATCATTGAGGGCGGATAGATCTGGAAGATACGTAAGAAGATTCAGTTGATGAGGATCATCCGTGATAGAGTGAGAGAGCGAAACGGTACATTCTGAATAAATTGTTGAGATGCTCTGTAGCAACGGACCCACGGATCCGTTGCTACTTTTTTGGGCATTTGGCTGGACGATCCCACGGAGAGGTCGTTGACGTGCTTCATCGTAGCAGGACCTCTAAGGCCGCAGTCGCAATCGCGCCGTCATGTCATCAAGAAAGAGACCAGTTTTGTGACCTACCGGCTCCGTGAGTGGTCTTTGTCGCCGCTCTTCCATTGCCATCCTTGATTTCATCATTAGTCATTTCCTTTTGTTATCATCATATTAGTCACTTGCGAAGCTCAATGCATTGTGAGCCGAGCGTAAGACGACGACGGGCGTTATGGGTTGTGTTTGACCCGCCACCGGGCGATGAAATCCAGTCCCTATATACTCCCTCAGAATCATGCTGATGTATAAAACCACTCACTGGTTCCCTCGTTCACTGTTCTTTTCTCTTCGATTCTGTTTGGTTCATCTCCGGGTCAAGCATAACGCTTTCCCGGGTTCGCCGCCTAGTCAAGCACTGAAGCTCATCGCTCAAGATATCGACTAGCACTTATCAGTCTCTTGTTATCGTCACATAGTTCTATGTCGTCATGATGTATATATTATTGGTATGTTGCCAGTGTCATGATGTATACATATTTCAGGATGTTGTCTATACGGAATAATTCTATCATTCACATTACTGTTCTATATTTTCTGCAATAAACTAATACTTATTCGTGTCCAAGCTCACTACAAGCCAAAGTGGCAATGCAACACAATCAATCAATGGCACTCAAACTTCAGCCTCACCAAGAGGCAGAACGACCGAAGGTATTGAGTCTACAACTAAATTTCTGAACTTGATCGATAAATCCAACAATTTATTTTTCCAGTTAATCCAGTGTCAAATAACTATGATTGAAGTATTATCCAAATGCTTGGATGCAGTTCTACCAACCCTCCGGCAACAAATCAATTCCGCGCTCATAAAACTCCGATTATTCGATGCGAACCAACTAATCAATTCTATACCCAAATGAATGATGTCTCGAAACTTCTTCTTGTCCAGGCAATGCTCCAATGATCTGAAGAGATGGAAATTGGACGGAGACAGATCTGGCTAATACGGCGGATGATCCAAATGCTCCCAGCCCAAATCGGTCAACTTCTTCCTTGTTTCCTTGGCAACGTATGGCTTTGCATGTCTTGAAGCAAAATGACTTGGCGACGGCGGTACGTGAAATTGCTTAATTGCAACGGTCCAGTTGCTGACAGCATCGTTCAGCGTTGATGGTCTGACCGGCTTGCAACAAGTCCCAATGAATCGGCCTACTTCGGCTCCAGAAAATGATCAACATTGCTTTCGGTGCAGATCGATTACGGAGCAATCGCAAATCGAAACCCGTAAAGCAGTAATTTGCGAATGACTTCCCGGGGCGGCACCATTGTTGGACAAGTGTGCACAAAATATACTAAACCATGATCAAGAAAATTCTACATAAAGTAGGTAGAAAAAAAACTTGTTTTTTGGGAAGTTTCTATTTCGTGGATCGAGTTTGGAAACTCAGTTGGAGATCTAATACTAAGTAGAAAGCCTTCTTTGGTCGCGGGTGCACAGAGCACTTCGCTCTGTGTTGCCACATACTCTAAGTGCGATCGTGCTCTTTATTGATGCTGTTATTTACTTATTTTTTATCTAAATATCTACAGCCATATCTCGGTATGCTTTTTGAAGATATCCCATTACTCTTTACCTACGGTTCGTTTTCCAGCAACTGTCATCTGTGAATAATTCCAAATTTGCATGTGTATTTCGCTGCTTCTCTTAAATAGTCGACCCTTTTAGAAACATTGGTGTGTGCTGATCAAGCGAAATTTTCTTAGAATCCTGGTATATCCTTTCTCAGGCTTTTCTATGTCTAAGTCATAGGTAAACTTTTGGCTTTCATAGATTGAGAGGAATTTTTCGCAGAAGCCTAGTACCAATTTGCTGACTTCGGAGGGGTTAGATGCTCAAGTGACCGATGACTAAGTCAAAGTCAAATCGGAGGCAGATCTCTTATTATTGGACGACCACTCTTTCTGAAACGTCTTTTAAACGTCTATTCTCACATCCTCTGATGACAAGTGCTGAGAGAAAACTCCAAAAAAATCTTCAACCACTAACGGTCTTTGACTGGCTGATACAGCACTTCACCAACGCGCACTACCGCTATATTTCTTATCTTTTCATCAAAGTTTATCTTCACTGTGAACTGGTTTTTCTAAGTAAACATGTTAATCAACACTATCACTCTATCAATATGATGCGCAAAGTTATGGTGAGGTTGCTTTTGATTTAGCGGCCGCCTTAGCTTCTTCTCCAGAAGTAAGTGAGCGATAATCACGTCATTTTTTTTCTTTCAATTTTATTAATGGAAGATAAAGTAAGCAAAGGCACAAGGTGTCGGATTTTATGAGAGGGAAGCTGATACTGGAAAAGCTTACAAAAGGACGTGCACACTTACTATGCACTCACAGGATCTTTGTTTTCAGGACCTAAAGGCCAGAAGATGAGTTTTAGACTAGCGAAATCAGGAAGTAAGCCATAAATTACAAGTAATCGTTCACAGTCAGTGGTGAATCCAAAAAGACACTGCGGTCTTAACACTAGCATCGAAAAAAGAATTGGTGCTTCGAATGGACGCGCGATGTTTTTTTGGAAGTGCCACTGCTGAAATGAAAACAGTTTAGCATTCAAAGGAAATCCGATCTCTTCAGTGGTCGCAATGGAAATGAAACCAATGAAGCCTCAAAGTACGAGTGGAGCAGTCGTTTACCAATATTTTTTATATTATTTTTTATTTTATAATATTTATAATAATATTATATCTTTGAGTTTGTCAGCTTTCTTTTTCCAAGATGCACTTCGTAGTATCTACTCTAACTAGCACCTTACAGCGATATCGTCATCCAAATATTCAATCTAATTTTATGAAGATTCAACAGCACAATTTCACCCTTGGTCCTAGTTAAGACTCAAGCAACAGTACAGTTTTTGTAAGCTCTCTCTACCAAAAAAAAAACTCCCACTGATCTCATCTCGTAGTAAATGTTATCACTTATAATAGAAAACGGGATATACAATTGCTCAAAATGCGTGTGTTCTCTTGATCTATCACAATCATTACAATCAAAATCAAGCAATCAAAACAATGAAATATCAATCACATTTTTATCACAATCAAATTCAGATTTGCGAGGATCTACGACATTTATTTCATTCAGTTTTTCTCCGTTAGGGGTCGTATCCGCATGTTATCATATTTCGACCAGATAATCAAAAAAAAATCGAGCAAAATTCCGTTTGCAAAGACGTAGTGATATCGTCTAACGTAGTTTGATATACACAGTATCTTCTAAGATTCGAACTTCTGAGAAGCTCATTGAGAATTTACCGGTAGATATCAATAAACTGGCTTCTTTTCGAAAACATCAAAGAAGGAGATTCCAGTCAGCAAATATGAAACGTGTGCGTTTTCTTAAAGACTCGATCCTTATCACTGGGTTACACTTGTCTCGTGAATTGTTTCACCATTCTAGCGATTTTGTAGTGCAATAGTGAAGATGCGGTGCACTCTGTCGCCTTCAAAAAAAGTCGTCAAAGTAACTTTTGACCTGTTTGTAGTCTCTGAGCTATTTGCGCTGTTTTTACTTTGAGGCATGGAAAAAGTGACAATCCAGTGGAGTGATTTTTGGGCCTATACGATGGATGTAATAAATTTTAAATAATAATCTTTTTCATTGTTCTTTCTGAACATTGACTATTTCGTCTTGACTTCACAAGACGATCATATTAATCTTGCAACTGTCAAAATCCCAAAGCTTGGATCTTCGGAATAGTGCTAGTGGAGCATCGCATTAGCCTGTGAGGTTTAGAGTTCCTAGTGCCAGACTTTTGAACAACTTCAAACTTTGCACTTTCATAACACCATTATTGACTCTTCGTACTCTTAGTCGGTATTATTTAGAACTATACTTGATATAAGTTCGCTGTACAAGTGAACAAATTTGAATAGTGGTTGTATGCGCTTTCTTTTTATTTTCACTGAAAGTATGTATTGAGGCGTATGAAAATCTTATCCATAATGGTCTTCAATGCACTGAGTTGGAAAATTCCGATTTCATTATTTCTAGATGGTTGCTTACACGATTTGCCCCGATTTCACTTTTTTTTTACAAACTTCTACTCTAAACATGTTAGTGTGCTTTGTTATATTCTAAAATCTGATATGTTGGAATTCACGTGGAAGACAACGATTTTCAGAATCTCTTCGTCAGAGAAATTTCAATATGAAATTTTTCAGACTTGTGAAATCCTCCGGGATGCAACTAACGGTTTCCAGCGAGTTCAGAAATGAAAAGCATAAAGATCGTGAAGTTCTCGATCCGAGACGCACAATAGTGGTCGGCGTCCGCCATCATAACCAATCTTTTATGACATTCGCAATAAGCAGACATAGGTCATTTTATAATTATGCGGCTGGATACTAGAACTGTAGTATTTATGCATTTTCTTATATTTTTCTCTATGTTACGCTCTGCGCGCCATCATGATGAACGTCGAGAATCCTCATTTTTTAATAACTGATATTTGGTGTGGTATAGATCGGATGTCTTGATGTTCTATTGACTGTCTGTCTCACAACGTGCTTAACATCAATGCCCCTGTTGGTTTCGCTTTTTGGTACGGTTTTGTTCTAAAGACTCAATGGGTCTCGTCTCCTCTCGACATTATGAATAATTAGCTGTCTCATGTGGCTTTGCTTTTTTTATGTACCAATAAATAATCATGTTTGTGTTCTCTATAATAAATCAGGTTATATGAAAATCGTGAAATCTTATCTTGATTAGCTGACGCGAGGTTGGTAAAGTAGTCGAAGTGATTCGGCTGACGTTTCGGCTACCCGTTTTCTTCAGAGCCCGGGTCTATGTAATATTAGTCTATTTGAATGATTCGGAGGATCTTATTTATATGCTGCCTAGGTCAGGTTAGAAGATCAAACGAATAAAGGGCGCGAGATCTTGTGTGATGGCGACGCACTCGTCTTCCGGTTCATTTCGGAATTTTGGGCGTTTACCCAAAATGCCCTAAGAGTTTTGCGCGTGGATGTTTTTGATTCCTGCACTAGGATTGTGACAGTCACATCAAATCCTTGTTACTGTGTTTTTGTGTCCTATGTAAACCTAAGTATTTGGTTTTAGCTATTCTAGATTTCCTATCTAGATGTTCTTTTATGCGAATGAAAAAAGGTCAACTCGTTTCGCTTATATACCCTTCCCCGCATGTCTTACATGTCACCAAATAAATTGTGCCCGATCTCATGCAATCCCCCTCTCTTCCGTTAGGGCAGATTATACAGTTTCTGGTGTTGCACAATCGATCCTAAAGTCTATTGCGGATCAGCTGATGGCGTAGGGTGGGAGGAGGGACTTCAATAACTACCACGGAATTTTCAAGACCGCATCTTTTTCGTCACCTTTCAACCGCGCTGCTGATTTCGTTTGTTATAGATAGCAACTTGAAGGGAATTCTATTCAGGTATGGAGTATTGTTCTTTTGGGACCTCATTCCACTTTTTGAATATTCCCGGGCGGCAAACGTTTTGTAGGCGTTGGAAATGCCAATTTTTCGTATCAAGTTTGATGATTCGTTCCTTTCCTCTTCTCCTGTGCACACATTTTTAGCCGTTCAAAACATGATTTTCAAAACTATTTTTCATGTGCGAAGGATGAGAGGAACGGTAATTAACTAAAATGCTTTTGTTACTTGGTTTTCGATACCATTTCTACTACAACCACTATCCGAAAGCTTTACTTGGATGTTAAGAATGGAAGCCAGCTCCCGTTTGGACTCTCTCGCGTAAATTTTATATGCTCTGAATGTCCGTTTAATACTTCAAAACATTTGTCCATTACCTCTTGTGTGGGACAGACAATGAAACAATCGTCTATATACCAGCAGTAGAGCAATGGGCGGTGAACGAGAAACTGGAGCTTCCACCTTATACACAAAAGCGATAGCAAGATTAGGTGCCAAACGTTGACTCGTGGTTAATCCCTGAGCTGTGTGAAGTATTAACCCACCACTGAAAGATTGAACAGCTAAGACATTGTTTTAGGATGGTCCTTAGTTGTTGAATTGAGAAGCCATACATATTTACTATTTGTTCATTTGCTGTTAGAAGTTCGAAATTGGCTTGCATTGCAGAGTTATTTGATACGTTTGTATAGAGTGAGGTAATATCAAATGACTCCATCTAATTAGGAAATCTAAAATAGCTAAGGCCAAATCTTTAGGTTTACATAGGACACAAAAACACAGAAACAAGGATTTTGACGTGACTGTCACAATCCTAGTGCGGGAATCAAAGACATCCACGCGCAAAACTCTTGAGGCATTTTGGATAAACGCACAAAATCCCGAAATGAACTGGAAGGACGAATGCGTCATCATCACACGAGACCTCGCGCTTTTTCATCGTTTGATGTTTCAACCTGACCTAGACAGCATATAAGATCCTCCGAATCATTCATATAGACTAATATTGCACAGGTTCTGCAGAAGACGGGTTTCCGAAACGTCAGCCGAATCACTTCGACTACTTTACCACCCTCATGTCAGATCAAGATAAGTTTCGCGATTTCCATATATCAATCAATTATGCCGAGGTTTATGAAAAGTTGAACTTCTAAATCAGGTTAGTTCATCTTCAATTAGTGTGTGAGCGAGACTGACACATGAAACACAATCAGCATTCCTCAAAATCAACAACAGTCACGACATTTCGTTATTTGGTCCACGCATCGGCACAATAGTTTTCCACAACCACTACTAACCGCTAAAGGACGGCTATAGAAACCGAAGTGCGCAGAGCGATTGTCGTTGTTCGACTTGTCTTCTTTCTATGTCTTGCGAAATTCTTTGCAATTCTTGTATTATTTTAATGCAGCACAATTTTCTCTACTCGCTCACATGCTTCTGTTTTGAAAATTTTGGTTTACTAGCAATAATAGTGAATTGACACTCAATCTGTTATATTGAGTTTTACAAAGGATATCACTATACAATGAGCGCATGTGGCGCAGTGGTTAGAGGTGCTCTGCGTCGCACACGAGGTCAATGGTTCAATCTCGCGCTCATGACTCACCAAGCCATCCATCCCTCCGGGGTCGGTGAATTGGTACCAGACAGGTCTCAGACTAGTCTGGGAGGATAAGCAGCACTGACTCGGTTCAGCGGGAGGCCACCGCGAGTCATTGTAAAGGCCAGATGTGCATTCAATCACCTCAAACGAAGTTAAAAATTGAAGTCGAATGCATGGCGCCTCCCTCAGGGATTGATCAACGCCGAGAGCTTTATCCTTTATCCTTTATTACGATGGATGTAGTTTAGTGGAACAACCCAGTATCGCCAAAATGTGGGTAAGTCGATGCAATGGGCGGTGTTTGAGTGTTATCTTGGAGAACACTGATCCTGGGTCGTTTTGAACGCTTTTTCTCGCAGTGCTGAGGTCAACTTTTGGAGTTGATCCTAGTAAAGGTCGATATTGATTGTCTTCTTATTGTCGAGGGGCTCCCAAATCAGCAAAAGAGCGCATGTGGCGCAGTGGTTGGGAGTGATATGCGTCGCACACGAGGTCAATATTTTGATCTCGCATTCATAGCTCACCAAGCCATCCATCCCTCCGGGGTCTGAAAATTAGTACCGACTGGTGTCAGACTTCTCTGGCAGGATAAGCAGCAATGATTCAGTTCAGCGGGAGGCGAGTCATTGTAAAGACTAAATATGCATTCTATCACCTCAAACGAAGTTAAAAATCGAAGACGAATGCATGGCGTAATCCTCAGGGATCGATCAACGCCGAGAGCTTTATCCTTTATCCTTTTATCTCAAATCTGCCAATCACAGAAAACCGAGAGCACAATCTCTTGAGCATGGAACTTGGGTCTTCGTTGACCTAGCGATTTTTTGTCGCAAGGCATCCAGTAATGGTGGCGCGTTTTGAGCACGCAGTTGACCCAAAACCATCTCCATAATGATCGACTCGAAAATCTTGACTGTAGGGTCGCAGAAGCAGACTTTAGCAGATAGTCACGTGTGCAGCACAGTCGTGATCGCCAATGCGTAAGACGTCCATCCAGACATTGCTTTAGGTAGTTTGTTTCATTTAGATGGCGAGCGATGGTGCTATGGCCATATGCAAGTGTTTGGCCAAAATATAGGGCCATTTTCCTCACTATTTTGATATCTTGAGCCAAACACAAAGTTTTTGTAGAATTCCCTATTCAAACAACTGATAATTTGGGCATTTTGCCTCCTTTAGAACCTAGAAAGACGAGCTCTGAAGAAGGCGAAGCCGCCGAAACATCAACTGTTCTACTATGCAAGTGTTCTGCGCAATGGGAAGAGCAAAGATTTATTGAAGAAAGCCGAGTTTTTGATGCAGTCGGTCTTGGGAGCTACTGTTCTACAGTTTAAACTTAATGTATAGCTTGCTTAGCTGTGAATGTGGGACTAGGTATTCACGGGTAGCTTGCTAGTCTATTCCGGAAAAGCAGAAAGAGCTTTACTTGAGGCGACTCTTAACAGCATCCCACGTACTTCTCCGCTGTGAAACTGCACGCTGTTGGTCAATTTGACTTGTAGAAATAAATTCAAGCTAACTCAGCACTGCGAGAACAGGAAGTTCATCTCCTGTATTCATCTGCGTCTCTATTAAGCGCACAGTCGCTTTTGGCTCTCGTTTAATTTCCTTATCCATCAATTGGAGGCGCGTCACAACCTCACTACTAACAGCTCGGAGGCTCCTCAAAAAGAGAGATCCGTGAATAAAATTTCATGGAACTTAGTTCATAGATCATGATTAGCACACCTATCGAACTTGGATCCCCAACTACGCGTCATACTTATCAAAGAGTGAAGATTTTGGCAGATCAAATTTCTCCAGTGGACGCTCTGATTCTAGCTTTATACATTGAATAAATTCAGTAACATCGAATAGCTTTGCGTTAGATTAGTTTCCTCAGATATCCTTGCAAATATCATTTTATTAGACTTTGTTCATTTCACTTACTTTTATTCCTTTTTTTTACAGATGAATTGTCCACCAAAGCACCATTGTTGAGCGATCACAAAAAAAAAAGGTTAGATATGCTACACATGAAGGGTTTTATTTCATCAACTGTACAAAATAATAGGACTATCCTTGTTTGAGAATGATTATGAGGCTACTGTAGAACTGCGATTACAGGAACTAATGAGCCGAAAAGTAATGAAACTGTCAAAAGGAAGGGCGCTGTTTATCACGATGAAGGAAATTATCCAGGTCGTTTTCCTTTATGAATATTAGCTCGTCTCTTTAGGGAGTCATAATGGGTGGTTTAGGGAACTCACGCGATAGCTATGGAAGACGGAGCAGCAGCGTGGATGATTATGTGAAAGGTACTAGATCTCAAACTGCCAATAAAACAATCTAAGAAAATTTTGTCAAGGAGGATCCACTTCGGACGAATATCGACGACGTATACACGAAACAAACGATAAATTTCTCATAGAAAAATTGAATGACGAGGCTAATTATGATTAGTAAGTTTCCTACCACATTTCGTCAAGAATGACGCATAAATATCAGCAGTTTTCGATTGTATCTCTCGTTTTTTTTCTGATACGATTTGTTCGAAAACTTCCGAACCTAAATGATAATGGCTTTGTTGTTTGTTTTGATTTGTTGATTTCAGACGAACAGAATGTTGATTTCAGAACGAACAGTCTCCTTACCTAATGTACATGCTGATTAGAGCTAGTCAAGCAGTGCTTGGCAAAATGTCGTCTCCAGTTTTCCTCGGAAATCATTTCCTTCTACTGTCATAATAATTTTCAGCGTCTTCAAAATTGCATGTATCACTCTTGCGTTAGTTATTGTGGTACTGATCATCGTGCTTATCAGTTCTTGGACGGACCTTGACGACATTTATAAGGTTGGATTCTATATGTGAGATTGTTGTTATATTTGTTAAATCAAGCTGCCTTGTTTATATTAGAAATCATAATAAAAGAAATTTTTAGAACCATTACCCTTCCGTCGTTGACCTGACTGTATATTTCAGCTCAAGGAGAACCCGCGACCATCAGTGCAAGTAAAACGCTTTCAATTTGCAGCAGTAACAGACGAGCTCGACTGTTCAATCCATATGAAGTACAGTTCTCACCCATTTTTTTCCAAGAAGACGACCTCATAAAGAAATGCGTTAGGCGAATTGCATGACAAAGCTTTTTTACTTGCTTATCACTTACACACATACTAGCACGCGCACTTTCACTCCGCTCCAAGCAAGAGCGGGTATTAGTAGGTGATGCATCAGTGGAAGTATCTTTTAGCCGTGGATGGAATGACGGTTCACGGAGGTGATCAGTCTTCCGTAGCCACATTTTCACGAATTTTGCGATTACAAATGAATCTAACACTTTGTGCCTTTTTGTGGATGATAGTTTCCTATTGATCGGCCGCCCACCACCACAAGGCCAACGCTTGATTTGAGTTAGATTTGCGAACAACTGCGACACAGACCTCGATGCTGTCTCATCTTACTGTATTACGAAAAGAGATAAATACCCGAGTACTTGGTTGGATGCATATATCAATCCAAATTTTTAGTCCACTTGGGTTCAAGCATATTTGTCATGTCGTGAAGACAAGCCAAGAAATAATCTGTGGTACGTCTCGTCGGTAGAACTCAAATATATCGTACCTTTGTTTCTAGTGCTCTCTTAAGACTACGGTTAAGTTTCAATATGCCTGATAATTATTTTTTAAGCCATGCATGTGGTTTGTCATGGGCACTTGTAAAGCCCAACACAGTGTTTTCGCTTTGGCAGCCTCGTCAGTTGGGCGGACCCTTCGTCTTTTAGCCAATTCTCTCGGGGTAACCGAAGAGTTACATAGAGTGGTCGCAGAGACACTATTTCACACTTGCTATCAAGTGAAGATATTACTAAGTGGGCAGTGTTGCACACTCAATTGCTCTTGGCTGGTATCGTAAAACATATCATACCTTCTATTTCGAGTGTTTTCTCAAGACCATGCTCAAGTTTCAATTTGCTTGATAATTATTTTTTTAGACGTCCATGTGGTCTGTTATGGGCATTTGTGCAACCCAATAAACGTGTTTCGGCCTTGGTGGCCTCGTCATTTGGCTTCCCCAAGAGGAATGACTTAAAGACGAAGGGTCTGCTTATCTGACGAGGCTGTCAAGGCCAAAAACATTTGTGTTGGGCTGTTCAAGTGGCCATAACAGGCAACGTGCATGACTCAAAAAGTACTTATTAGGCTTGTTAAAATTTCAGCATGGTCTCAAAAAAACACTTGAAACGAAAGGTATGATATATTTGACGATATCAGTCAAGAGCAACCGAGTGCACAACACTTACACGGGCCTATTCATTAATATTTTCACTCAATGGCAAGCCTGAATGGTGCGTTTGCGCTCACTTTATGAAAGGGGTTGGGTTCCCCTGGAGGATTGGCTAAACGACAAAGGGCCTGCCTAATCAACGAGGTTTCCGAGGGCTAAACACGTGTATGGGACTGTACAAGTGCCTATAACAGGCCAAATCTATGGCTAAAAAGTAATTTTTAGGTAACTTAAATATACCTACTTTCTTTGATTGAAAACGATCAACGCCAATTTCATCAACGACCAGATTTGCATTTTCAGTACTTAACTGGTTGCAGTAAAATCATACTCCCGAGTTGTTTCCATGATAAAACTAGTTGGAAATAAACTTGAGAAGAAATGGTATTACCCATGATCAGATGGGCAGATATCGCTGAAAATGTTGCCTTTTCCCAAAAAAAGCTGAGGATTTGTTAAGAAATGGTTGCTACCTGTAGTGAAAGATGGAGAATTTGCAGAGAAATCAACACACGGCGAGTGTGGGTTCTAACATACAAGAGAAGAATTTAAATTTTTGAACTTTGCTAAATTTCCACAGATTTGACTCTGTGCAAGATGATCAAAAGGCAACATGGCAAACAGGCGAAAGTCGCCATAGTAGACTTCACCTGAAGGCAGAGCTGTTGAGTTACTTAGCATGTTAATGCTGATTTGAATTGCTTTATGGCATGATGAGATTACTGGAAACGACAGTGTTGCATAGGTTGAAATATGTGCTTCTTTATTGAGCGTCACCGATGAAGTATGTTATTGCAGACGACGATCCGTCCTGGGAGACACACTTCATAACGTCGTTCGTAAGGGTCTCATGTGTCTGTATTCGCTGGCGCCACATACAGTGCACGACCGCATGTCGATGCAAATGGTATTTTTGTTCAGACAAACAAATCTGGGAGTGGTATGTAACAGTTTTTATCCAATATCCACCACTTGTATAATTTCACTTATTTTGCATGTAGTAACAGATAAGTGACAACGAAGCCTCGGTGCAAGTTTCTTATTAGTTAGAGGTAGAGCAGTTTTTCGCTTCGACAAGATGGTACATTATCAGGGAAAACTTGCGAGTTGTGGCATTGCTAAATAATCGACTTCACCTTAGCTACTGTTTGCGGGAGAACTAACATTAGTGTCTTTTCACATTACGGATCACATTCCTAACTTTTGTTCTGGCAGCGTCCAGTTGCTCCTAAACGGTTTCTAAATAGGATCCTTCAACCATTCACACTTTGCATAGTTTCCATACTATCGTCTACTTTTCATGGTTACAACGTCAACAATCAACACTTACTCGGGTTATACTAAAGTAATTTCAAATGAAATGTCACTCGCTCGGCTGCGTCTTATGCTGACCTAAATGGTGCGCTTGGAAGCGTTTTGATATCGTAGCATTTTGCTAGACAGTTCTGACAACCAACACAACGCTTTCGCGGCGGCTTTCACATCCTTGCGATTTCCGTGCTTATTGTTTCAAGAGCCTGAAGTTTCATTAAATTGACGAAAAGTGTGACATCGTTACGTGAGCATGATTATCGTCACTTCTGTTATCTTCAGGTTTATTTAGGGTTAAACTATCAATTTTTTTCTTCCTTACAATCATTGTGATGAGCTTTATCTCCTCTTTTTATCACCAGTATTCTTCTCATCGTGCATGAGACTCTTTCCAACAGATGAGAAACTATATATTTTATAATTTCAACATCAAAATAGCGCTACATGACGTACCCTATCTTATAACAAATCTTATTAGTTGGAATGGAAATCGTCAAATCCAATAATTTTGCGACTAAAAGCAAATTTTCCTTGAGTTTCCGACATGGAGTCAAAAAGTTGATACTTTTGCGTTATTGGTAGCCATTTTCATCCCTTTGGGAACAATGTAGATTCTGTCTCTTATTTTAGAGTTCTGTTAGCCAACTGATAGCATATATCTCAAAAATTATTATGGTGCACTATGATTTCTAGATAAACTTTCGATGCATTGTAGCAACAAAAATAAAATTATGCTTCAAGAACGGCGCGTTTCTTATTGAAAGAGCTCTCGAATTGTTCTTTATTGGCAATCAAAACTTCAATTCAATTGATTTTGATGCCGTTTTTGGTTTTTAACAAGATTTCTTGCCGCACTATCGGAGCGAAAATTGAATAAAATTTCATACTCGGCGCTCACTTTTTGCTCGGCTAGGGTGTGTATGAATGGCTGTGTGGGTAAGATGTCGCAACATTCGCAAAAAAAGGTTCTTGAGGCGGCTAGGGTTTGTGGATGGTTTTTTCACAAACTATTAGTAGTTATTCAGGTACTTTGTGTTATCAAACAGGGTTTTTTAGAGTCTCCTTTTTGCTGAATAAAGACTTTGCACTGGATTATTACAATCATTCAAAAGCTCAAGTCTTGGGAAATTTAGAAATGCTTTTTTGTTTGAAAAAAGGTTTCCTTGCAACGTTATGGCACTAAAAATAAAGTTCTAATTCACACGCATGCTCGTTGTCGCTCTTATATTTCGTTGGACAGAGCGTTTCCGCTAAACTATCACCAAGATGGCAAAAATTTCGGGAATTTCAAAAGAATAATTGTTCTCTAGGAGACCTTCTCACAGCGCTGTAGCAGAGAACATGAAAATGTGTTTGGCACACGAGCATTATTGCGCGTACTCTTCGCAGGGCAGAGCTCTTCCTTTGGTATGAGAGTGATCCTTCAGCAGTGTAAAACTCCAATATTTTAGAATAAACCTGATTTTTTGAGAGGCTTTGTTACAATGCAATAGCAAGCAGAATAAAAATGTTTTTCACCAGCTCGCGAAATATCGCACGTTTTTCATTATTTATTTGGAGATTTTTCTCAGCTTTGAAAAGATTTCCAATATTTTTTGTACTGAAATTGTGAAAGAATATTTGTTCCGTCGTTGTGCGATCTTAAGCTTTCTATTTTCTTCTCGTATGCTCCGAATTTGACGATGCTAGTCCGATCAGTCAATGCTGTAATGCCACGAAGGTCCGAATAAAACCCGCTAATGAACATGAATTTAACCCTCAATGAACGAGCATAGAAATCTTTCGTTGTTTGATTAATTTTTCTTTTCATATCGCAAAAATTTCCGGAATTCTTATATGAATTTGATAGAACAAGATTTTTCTACTCGCCCATATGGTTTTTGTCTAGTTATAAGGTCTTCTGTAAAGAAAAACATTCGTTTACTACGCAATCGTACTGAGATTGGCATTCAGTCAATTGTATGCATTGTACAAAGGGGATTGAAGAGTGAAAAATACGTTTTTATATGGGTGCTGATAGAGCAATTACCGTATCAAACGCAATGATGAATGTGCGCCCTTCCCACTTTTACTCGATCGACATATTAAATTGATCTCCACATAGACCTCTACTAGATCAGTTTAGTATTAAAAATGTGTTTTCAACCACGTACTCGCAAGGCAGGCGATACAAATGCACAGAAGGGGATCGCAAGTTTGTTTATTTTTTGCAAGGACATGGTATTACCGTTGAAAAATGAAGGATTTCAAAAGAAGTAATCACTCTTTCTATCGAAAACCTTTGTAAAAAGTTCATTCGTAATATTCCACTAACGATAAGATACCTTTGACACATAAACTCTACCTATAATTGCCAATAAACCACATGCAACGCCCATGCGGCGTGATAACATTTTAGGCGCTAAGTGTGATCTTTCTTCGCCCTTACAGCGTTCTCTGATGAACTCTTTAAAAAATCAACTAGGTCATCAAAATACACGAAATTTGAGCTATCTAATGATTAATTTAGTGAAGAACCGTGTCGAAACTTCAGCCGAGCAAATGAAGAAAATAGAGTGTGAAACATAATTTTATTTTCGCTGCTGCAACGTAATAAGAAGTATTTTTCTAGAACTAAACACATCATTGAAATGACAGTGATTACGTTTTCGAATAATTATCAAATTTTTCTAGAGTAAAACGTTTATGCAACGAGAAAGGCCTTCAAACAATCGTGTACTTCGGCTGGTACACATCGTCCCTCAAGGGTTGAGCAGCTAAGCCTATACACTGCAAGCGTATGAGCGCGCAGTGGAATTCCCGAAGTGCCAGAGTCACATGCTTTGTCTATAGATTACTTTTTCAAAGCGAAAAAAAACTCAGGTTTAATAAGAAGGATCGCGCACATGTGATCTCCTAGTGCGAGGTATAAATCGCTCCATCAATACACGGTCGAATACACACCACTAGATGAACTATAAAGCGCAGTATTAATTCCTTTGTTACAGCACGTCGAAAAGGTCTTTGAAAAAATGGACAAAGACAAGCAAAAGCGAGCATAATTTTGAAATCGCCGAAATTGACGCTATCGACTGGATACTGATAATCTAAGTGTAGAGCTCTGTCATGGAAAATATACGTGCGATAATGGGTAAAGTGGGTAGAATACAACTTTGTCTTTAGTCCCCTAGCGCTGTAAAAAGATTTTCGAGAAAAAAACATGTGCATTTCAGTAGTCTATGGAACTTCAGCTTCTGATTGATTGATGAGAGCCTAATGGCTCTTTGTCCATTAAAATCTTTCCTTCAAATCTTTCACTTCAAAAACAGAAAAGTACCGCTGTTTTATAGCACGAATTTCCATGATTTTGAAGCCATGCGTGTCTAGAAACGCGCCATAATGGGCGCAAAAAGTGAAGGGTATATTTTCCAAACTGTGAGCAAATGAGCAAGCGAGACTCAGTGTACCAGGGCTCGCCAGTGTTACCAAAAAAATAGTTGATATCTGTAATTTTCAAACCTGTCGTTTTGATGGCTTTCAGATTTCAATTTCCTCAAGATTTCAAAAAATTCAAAGAACACTGAAAATAATTTGAAGTGAAAGTGACACTTAAACAAACGTCTTCAAAGAGATGGAGCAAAGTCTCCCCTAAATAGCTGCCAAGTGAAGCCTCTGAGTCATCGAAAAAGCGCGATATCATCGAAAAAGCAACACAATAGATGGGAAGTTACGCACATAGACATCACTTTATATTATGATTTGATTGCTGTTAAATTTCTAGTCAGTACGACGATTGATGGCTTTCAAGTGAAACAGGTGCATGTAAAAATGTTGGCATATATTCATATATGATTTCAAGCAAAGTTTCAGAAGTTTGCAACATCATATGAGGAAAGCGCACACTTTTTCGATCTTGCAAAACAACAGTAGCATCCGAAAAATATGGGGTAATGTATGGCCGGGGAGAAGTTGGAATAAAAATAATCAAAGTCACCAAAATAATATGGAAAAGGGTGAAACATGGAGCAGTAAATGAAAAAGTCAACCTGCCATTTATCAGAAGTACACGGACATGAACTGGTATCAATTCATTACACATGCGATGAAAGTTAGACGTCAAATAGATGTTGTCGTTATGCTATTATTTATACGTTAGTCATCAAATGTTAGGTATCCTTTTGCGAACGGCGCCATTTTGGGCTGGCGGGCGGCTCGGACGGCTGCGAAGAGAGGCTGCCGACGCTTTCTCCAAGGCTAATGTGGTAATTTTCTATTCAAATTTGTAGTTTTTTCGTCAATACGGGGAATTTCTGTGTCAGTAAATAGTCAGATATGATGAAAAAACCTCGATAAAGTTAATTTCATTGAAAATGCCGTGATTGATCAATTTATAATCCTCACTTTCAAACGGAAGAACCAAGTATTTATATATAGGCTATATTTATAACCTTTATCGAACATTTCTATGATATTTTAATTATAGTGAACCACTTTCAGTCAAATTTGTCTTTCAATTCTTTCAGTTTTCATATTCTTTATTGCATAAAATACATATAATTCATCGTACTGGCTGAAAATTATAAAACAATCAATAGTTCGTCAACAATGGTGCGGCTTATCGCGTACCATCCCATTTTTTGATAATTCCTGATATTTTTTCTGATTATTAGCGCACTTCGGAACTCATTTCTCACATCGATGCGTAATTTCGTTCGAATTCTTAAATCATAGCTATGGTATGTGAAGAAAAGATGGAGGTTTAGCGCTTCCATCCCGTTCCCTCCAACCTGTTTGAGCCTTTTGGTAGAAACGTATAAAACGTCTTAGTAGTCATTTGATAGGTTAAATCAAATGAATTTGAACGATGTATTTTACTCCTTGAATGACCTGTTTCCTTCGCTGTAACAGTCAAAAAAATATTTTTTTTTCACATTCAAGCATTTATCGCAGAATAAAACTTTTTTCATGAGCAATTGATAATCATTAGATGAGGAAATCTCAGCAATTCCAACAATATACTTGATTCTAATAATGGACTTCTCAGAGTGTTTTAATGGTCAAAAGAAGATTGTATTCCCCAAATTTGGATAGTTTTCAATGTCCGCATTCTGTTTTGAATTTTTAGCAAAAACGTTTTCCTAATTTTTGTCACAGTTAAATTAATCATTCGATATTTTGAATCTTGGAAATTTCGATGGTACAGTTCATTTTTGAATGCGCTCGAACAGTAAAAACCAAAATATCTTTCACTCTCAAGCATTTCTCGCCGAAGTTAGCTTTCCAGGTGGGCTTCTAGTTCTGCGATAGCTCAAATCTCGACGGAATCCATAATAACTTTGTTGTTGAAAAAATCTCTTTATTGCACTATAGCAGTCAAAAAAGATTACGTTTTGCAGTTAGTTGATGTGTTGCTAAAGGCAAGGTGACTTATGACCAATTTCGCGAAATCTCACCCTTTGGAGTGCGAAACGCAATCTTCTTTTGAGTACCACAGCTCACTAAGGAGTCCTCTATAAGAATAAAACTAGGTCTTTAAAATTTCAGAAATTTGCACTATCGAATGGTTAATAACTGTTTGAAGAGAAAAATTTATCCGGCGAGAAATTCCCAAATATGAAACAAAATTTTATTGCGACTATTGAAGCGCAAAAAAACAAGCTATTCAAGAAACGAAATACGCCATTAAAGTTTGTTTGACTTCAGTTATCAAATAAATATTAGTAATCTAGTGGAGCAGGTCTTTTGTAGAAAATCCAAAGGCTCACGAGCGCAACGCAACCCTTGGAATGCAGTTGCATGTGACAGAAGGCATTTCCAAAAGTAGGGATTTTCAAGACAGTTGGGCGTATTTTTTCTCAGAAATACAGTTCAAAAAAGTTTTATCAATGATATTTCAAGTTTTTTTAAGGCATACAAGTTAACAATGGAAAATCTAACTATATTATCTCAAAAATCCGCTATGAGTTAAAAAAAATCGGATTGCAATTGCAAAACGTCATCTTTTATTTTTCATTAGAACGTACTGTGGGATTAGTTTGAAACAACAAGCTCAGTATTAGAACCAGAATTTCTAAAGCTATCTGTTGACCACAAAAGTATCAAGAATATATGAGAAATGCCCCACAGCAGCTGAGACTATTATCGTTTTCGCAAATATATGATTTTTCCTTTGAAAAAGAGAAGATTTTGGGCAGCATTAGCGTTAATCCTGCCAAAATCATTCGTACGAGTCTTATCAGTAATATTTCATCTTTTTGATGACAACATTCCTCTGACAGCTTTATTGATCCGAATTTGTACTGGAGCACTCACCACTCTTCGTAGCTCGTCCGAACGGCGCGTCCAGCTATTTTCAAACCCTTCGGGGGCAGCGTCTATCAGAAATAGCACTTACCTTTCGTGGTTTCTTCGTCGTGTACAGATTATTAGGTAGATTTCCAGAAGTCGTTCGATGGTTGGAAAAATTATGATACTACCGTAGTGAGCTGTAGCAACGAGAAAGATGTTACATTTGTCTCTAAAGGATATACTAAGTCTTCACCAAATAGAACTTTTTAGCAGCTGTCACAATAAATCGTACCTCTTCTATCGACCGCTTTTTTATATACCCGCTCAAAATGATATAATCTGATAAGGATATGACATATGTTGAGCTTTTAAGTCTAGTGTTATACAGGCTCTTGTTCATAAAAAAGCGGTCGATAAAAGAGGTACGATTCATTACAACAGCTACGTGCTCGACTGCTGGTCACCACAATGTCAGCTAATTACATCATCTGACTTGGGGTGATTTGTTACTTGGCGTCGATTCCTTTATGGGAGAATATTTAGCGTCAGGGAATCGGCTGAACCAAAGGAGGATGCTAATGATGAGCAGCACTAGGACGAAACAGGCGCCTGTATAGCACTAGACCTTACGGCTCAAAATATGTTATATCCGTTTTCACTAGCGTTTTAGTAGTCATCCAATTGCTTAAAATACGACCATTCTCAAAGTGAGCTTAGTTCTCCAATGAGACCTTTCCCTCTTTTCGAATCGCTATGGCTTAGTAGATGCGAAAACGCCGAAACCTCAGTCACAATAAATTTGTGGAAACGACGCGTAAGCTTCATCTGTAAAATTAAGAAATACAGTAATCACCTGTATCACCTGTCGTCCGTTGATCGTCGAGTGACTCGAGCGGGCACCAGCAACTCTTCCATTTTTCCCTATCGCGTGCAAGAGAAGCCCAGTGGGTCCTCCTTGCTCTAGGAATTCGCTGAGCATTTGCTCAGCGAATACAGTAATACTTAATCTAAATTGTGATACCTCATAAGCCAAGTTTATGTGCTGAAAAGATCTTTGAAGAGAGTGACGTTAGTTCGAAACGAATATCAACCCTTTCGCTTAGAGAACTTCCTGAAGATCATGCTTAAATTTAAATGTGCCTGATAATCATTAGATCAAATTTTAAGAAAACACTTAAAACAAAAGGTACGATATCTTTGACGATACTAGCCAAGAGCAATCGAGTGTACAGCAAATTCCATTCAGTGATAATTTCACTTAATGGATCATTTGAAATTTTCGTCGTCGCCTACTTTTAGTATCGGCGACTGGAGCAGCCCGAGAGGATCAACAAAAGAGGAAGGGTGCCATCTAAGTGATGAGACTGTCAAGGTCGAATCACGTCTATCGGGCTCTATAATAAATTGCCCTAGAACAGATCATATGCGTGGCTCCTCAAAAATTGATTATCAGGCATATTGAGAAAAAATTTTTTGCACTTGAAGTAAGTAGCTTGTTGCTTCAATTTCGTCATAGATTTATTTGCCAATATAAAGCCGTATTGTAATGCTAAAATCTGCAGGATGATGGAACAAAACATTCTCTAAAATTACATGAAACAGAAATTTTTCCGAAACGGCGAAAAAATTCTAAATAAATAACGAAAGTCGTCCCTTTTCGAGGCAGCAGTTGAAATCGTTGTGCACAGCGAAAGTCAGAGAATCGCGATTTTTGCTATTTGTTCTAAATTATCCAGTGCTTCCAAAAAGCATTAGATTTCTTGATGTTTTGATATAACAAGACTTCCTTTACATGTTTATATGCTTTTGGTGCACACATAGCTCATACGTGTGAAGAAATGTCGTGCAATCAAATAATTTTTTGATGTTACTTATATAACTATGAGAATTGAGTGGTGAGCAAAAACACCAATGCAGCAAACGCCCGAGTGTTGATAACAACCTCTCGTTCTTTTTGTAATGCTTTATCCGCCTTGTCTCTTGTTAATTTCTGTTTGATTTGACACTACTTTTCACCTACTCTACTTACCTAAAGATGAATTGAGTCCCATTCAAATCTGCTTCCTAGTTTTCCAGAAGTCCTGACGCTTTAAAGTGTCAAGACCTCATCAAATTTGTTTTCAGGTCAGAGCTGTGGAGAAATTTAAACACACAAAGTTTTGCAACATATTTGAGAAGCCGGATTGCGATTATAGGTTAGTGGGAACATGTCAATGCTCTGTGATCTTCACAACGTGGCGTGATGTATGGTTATTTTAAGAATTCAAAAGAATTTCCTGTGGTCTTTATTAGGTCTCCAACTAAGTATCCAAACTTGATCTAGGAAATAAAAATTTTCCTGCAAAAACAAATTTTTACCTATTTTGTGCAGAATTTTCTTGCGCATCGTTTTTGGAAACATAGTTGGAGACCTAATGTGACTGCAATGGTTTAGTGAATTCTAGCTCCATTCGTTTGATCACATATAGCAAACTGTTGTTCGACTCGGTTTCGCTGACCGTTGCCAGCACACTGTTTTATGGGTCAAACTGATTATTTTCATAAAGCAAGTATGAAGAGGTCGCCTTCTGTCCATTGCAATTTCCCTCTTCATTCGGTACATCTTAGTTTGCAAGCTATTTATTGAAGAGATTCTGAGATATCAGGTGGTAAAGTTCCTGCTCAATGGACGTGCAGCTTGACGTGTTGTTGTTCAAAAAGGATCATCTTCGTGGCATCGACAGCCATGGCTCATTCCGCTTTTAGTTTGTAGTTTATCAACTTTTCATTAGCGCCATCCTGAACACGATTGAAACTATACTGAACGAGGGACAGCCATGTGAGTATGCAGGACTTAAGTAACGATTAGTACAAAAGAACAACTTTTTGACGATGGTTTTAGTTTAGCGCGGGTACAAGAAACCGCTTTGTTTTTTTGTCATGGACCAAGGAAGGTTTCAACTAAAACGAAGACGGCGCCATGGAAGCTCCAAACAGTCTCGGCGCTTCACTCATTAAATGGAAATTATTTATGATTTATATGAAACTTGTGAAACCGTAATATCATAGCGGTAATGATGTTGATATAGAAGAGAAACGAGTTTGGTAAAGTCGTAGTATCAAGCAAAAAGTAATTGAAACGCCCTTTGTAATGTCATGCTATGAACATAATTTTCGAGAATGGGAGTAGAAACTGATGGTCGTTCTTCGATTGCTGATGATTTTGTTCTTGCGAAATCTAACATCTACGAGTACGTAGCACAAATTTTTAACCATTTGAGGACGGAGGCATAACCGATATCGTCAGTAGCCCTTAATTTTTGTTTGTTCTTCAACAGTAATTCTCTTTAATCTGAAAAATGCTCTATGTTCTTTGCACCTTTCTGGCATAACATGGTATTCTCTACACGTTCGTATACTTTTTGTGCATTTAACTTTAACTTCTATGTGCAAGGAAAACTCCGGATGCGAAAAGTGATTTTATTTCCGCTTTCACAGTGTGCTAAAAGAATCTATTTAGAACCAATTTTTCCCGAGATTTCTGCTATCGAGGCTCAGTGTAGTCCAATAAGAAGCAATTCACAGACTTTAGCTGAGTAAATGAGGCAAACCGAGTGTGAAACATTATGTCATTTTCGCTGCTACGGCGTACGACAAAGGCTTTTTGGATATCAAGCAAATTGTCAAAATTTCCGAGTTTGAGTCTTCAAATGCATACTTAAATTTTAGGTGAGAGTTTTGCTCAGCGAAGAAAGACCTCCACAATTTGAGGGTCAGAATGATCCTCGTCGTCCGCAAAGGGTTAACCGCGAAACCTTGAAAATTGTTTTCAAGTAAATCGCACGAAGAACGAGTTTGTTTCTTATTTCCAATTTAAGCTCTACGTAATGAATTTATTCGGAAACTTCACTTACGCTTGCGACTTGACGGGCTCCCAAGAGTATAGAGAATGAAGTGATGAGAATGAGCAGTATCGAACTGCGTGTCCAACTTTCCGATTCAACTATTCATCCAGCCCTTACGTGCAGAGTGGGTTACTCATGAGTGCGACAGGTCTCTTGCTCAAATTAGGCAAAGAACGGGACGGCTGATGAACCTCAGATCATTCCAATGACGTAGAAAACTAAATTTAGGCGTCGTTTTCCAATTATTTCAATGTAACTTTGGCCCAGCCGACATGTGCGGATAATGCAATTCCTATTCTCCAAGCAATAATGCGCGTCCTAATTCACCCGTCATGTCTTGCTCAAAAAGTCATGCCGATGGTCTTCGGACAGAAGTCCAGCGAAACTTTGAAATTCGCATTGTCCACTCGTAATGTCTTCATTATCACATCGTACTTTTGCAGACAGTTTTCACTGCCTTCTTGTCAAACGAAATTCCACGGTAGTCTTGTAAGGGCTTTTAGTGATTTTGCTACCCCTTTTCGCACACGTCTCTCAGATTGTAGCACCATGATTTGACCCGTTGTGTTGGCATTGTGAGCCTATGAGTGATCGGATTTTTACTGGGTTCAACTATGACTTGTTTATCTGCTGTGTTCTCTTTATGCTGTTTTGCTGAATGGCTATGTCGTGATTCTTATGTTGAGCGTTTCTAGTTGTACACTTCAGATGGCTACACCCTCTTGTGAGTATGGAAGATTTTTTTTTTTGCCCTTAGATCAACAATTTCTCAGCGATAGCAGCGATTTGAAACCCAAAGATGCTGGATGCAGTGTCGCATAATTTGGTGGTTGTCGTTGCACTCTTTCAGAAAAAAGTGATAAGAATGATGGAGGATAATGAGTTTTGTGAATATTAACTCTCAACGTCGCTTTTGGCGGTGCGCCCGTATCAATTCTGTATCTTTTTTGTGGCAAAATCCAGAAAAAATTGTTTTGAAAAAAAATCGCCAACTGGGTATAATTCGCTTTGAACTTTAAAAGGGGAAATAGGAGGCGATAAGTTGAAAACGACTCATGCTTCAGTGTAACATAGTGAATATAGGTAGTTCGTATATTGAAGCTTAAAAAAACTCCTCAGGTTTTTTCTTGAATTATATTTTCCGGATGGCTTCTCATGCCACTTTTTGCTACATGGAGTGGGATCATTTTCTATCTTGAGGCGTTGACTTTTTTCAAAAATACATTTACAGGCAGGTTGATGCGTTTATGGCTGGCCACGCCCACCTAAACGGGACCTTGCGTGATTCGGACCTAGTTAGTGTATGGTTAGAGGATGAACATATTAACACAACTCGGCACAAATTGCTCTGGACTCGATCACATGTGGCAAGTTTTGTATTTCTCGATGTCAACACATTGATTACAAAGTGGCTTCTATAGAAGTCTCGCTATTTTCCGATAGTTTACTGAGTGCAGAATTGTTTAGTTGTTGTAAGCTCAAGGTACAGAGATGCAATGATAGGCGTTGTTCGTGAAAAGATATCTTTTAACAAATGCGACTTGAATGTTTGTAGAATGTATTTTGATAACTCTGTTTATATCTCTATTTGGTGGCGGAGTCTCTTGCAATAATTTTATGACAAAGTACTAAAAGCAGCTTCTTTTAGTCAATCGTGGGCTTTGAATGTACATTCAACATACTATCGTTTCGATGCAAAAAGTCCAGAAAGAACATCTGCGCGCCAAAATGAGCCACTGCAAAAGGCGTGATTTCCGTGAAAGCTTCACTCTTTTATATGCTAAAATATTCCATTACCGCATAAATTAATGATCTTTTACATATCTTTTACACGATATTTTGTGCACGAATAATCATGCAATTTCAATTTTCTGCATTCAAATATCCCTCTGCGTCAGTTTTCATTACTCCAACTAGATGATTTCTCACACTTCAACTACAGTTACTCCAAGTCAAGCTTTTAACATTTTGAATTTCCTTCATTTTCTTCCTCACAATGAAAAGTTGGGATACAGTGTAACATATGTATGCAGCACCATTATTTTATTTAAACTTCGTTCTATTTCAAACTGGATTCTTGTCAAATGCGGTATGTTGAAGAAGGCTCTTGTAACCTCGGCAGTCACTTGTATACGCCTGTAGCACCATCGCTCGCCAACCTGATAAAACGATCTAGCGCAAAGTGATCTTTCATTGGGCACCTCATGAATTCACGGGACACCTCATAGTGCAAAGTGAGCTCGTCACATTTTGGAGGAACTGAGCTAAACCATGGTATCACATCCACCGTATAGTTCTGATAATGCTTCATCGGATTATCATCTCTTACGCACCTTGAAGCATCATCCACAAAAGAAAAAACTCAAGGACCGCAAACAGCTCAAAAGTGTCCTCACCGACTTCTTTGATCGCCGGCCTCATTCTCTGGTAGGACGGCCAAATCTATGCTTAGCAAATAGTTATACATCATGATGATGATGATGCTTATATTGCTGATTGATTGATTTTTTATCAGAAGTGAAGAAAGCTGCCTTTTTTTCGAACTACATATATATACTTACTTTGAACTACATATATAGATTTATATATCACCTGTATCACCTGTTGTACCGTTTATCGTCATTTTTCCCTATCGCGTGCAAGAGTAGCCCAGTGGGTCCTCCTTGCTCTAGGGATTCGCTGAGCATCATATCTTTCTTCCATCGCTTTCGTGAAGAAATCGGACCAAGGGTCAGTGGTCTTCCTTTAGAGCGCTTGACGTCCCGAGGAATCCAGTCGGTAACGGCTCTCGTCCATCGGTTGTCGTTGAAGCGCATCACGTGTCTGGCCCACCTTATTTTCGATATCCTGGCGTGTAGAACGGCGTCTCTGATTTTCGATCGTTGACGTAGGTCGGAACTTCGGATCCTTTCTCTCATTTGCGAAAGATACTCCTAGCATCGACCTTTCGACTGCGCGTTCGATAACTCCAAGTGATCTTTCATCCTGCTTACGTAGCGACCAGGTTTCTGCTGCATACGTTAGGGCAGGGATAATTGTCGAGTCGAAAAGTTGGGCACGGAGTCGGATGTTCTTTGTCCTCTTCACTACATCTTCGATGCTCTTGAACGTTCCAAGTATTTATATATATACACCTTTATTTTGAGTGTTTTGTTAAGACCACGCTCAAAATTTCAATCGATCCTTTCATTATTATTTGAGTCAATTTGTTATGTCGTCTGGTAAGGACTCTTGTACAGCCCAATACACGTGTTTCATCCTTACAGACCCGTCAGTCGGGCAGAACCCGTTGTTTTTCGATCTTTTTATAGTCAGTTCTCTCGGGAGCCCTACTCTCCCTACAGAGAGTTATCGAAGACGAACGTTTTGCACTCTATGTCAAGTGAAAGTTTTACCTAACACAGAGTATTGTACATTCGATTGCTCTTTCGCTGGTACTTTTATCATATTATACCTTTAATTCGAGTGTTTTGCTAAGACCAAGCTCAAACTTTTTTTTGACTGACGAGTCTGTGAGGACGTAACACGTGTATCGGGCTGTGCAAGAGGCCTTACCAGACCACATGACAAGTTGGCTCAAATAATAATGGAACGACATGTTTATTTGTTTATTTATTCGCTTGCACATACCTTTGGATGTTTTTGTATTTTACACATTTGTATACATACTTGGTACATTGAACATATAGGTGCATTTATACATTTATACCTATCCAATGTATACTTGTGTATACGGCACACTAAATGCTCCGCGAAGAATCACACCTATTGTTGCATTATCGAACTTGAAAAAGTCGAGCCTTCTATGGAAAATTTGAATTTTGCAATGGTTTATTTTTTGCACCAATTTTTTCTGCAGGACCTTTTGTATAAACCCATAGCTTATGAAATATAGGCGCAAAACCCTGTCTGGTGCAAAACAAGCTGTCCTTCAATGACTTGTCATTTGATTGTTTGCAATAGATCTCATCACCAAAAAAAGCGAAATAGACTTTATCAAAGCTATTCATGTGTGACATCAAATCATTATAACTATGCCACGAAAAGACTTGGTACACCATAATTGACGAGCGGGGATTGTCCAGTTTTTCTTGACGAGACTTTGTTGTTGTTCTGTTAGTTTACGCCTTTTTTCTATACTGCCGGAATGCTGGGAAGGGATAGTTTTTAGTCGTTCCACATTTCAGCGGATATATTTCTTCACTGTGGTTAAGAACTTTTGAATGGCTACCAGATATTTGTTGGCGTTCAGACGGTACGACTATGATTGGCAGCAGCTTCATGTGGCAAGTGAATATGCGGAAGGCCCTCTTCCGCATATAGGGCTGGCCCTACTTGTTATCCAGGGTGATGATCCGCTCCGGGCATAGTGGCATCCACGAGCACAATCCGTGACTTAAATGGCGTTCCCATCAGTGAGCTCAGGAAGTGATGAGTTGCCAGCACGACTTGTACAAGATCGTGTCATTGAGTACGCGATTCTTCCACTCACATGGAAGCGACTGACTGCATATCACAGCGTTGAAATTGGAAACGGCGCGGGTTGCTCTGTGCAATCAGATTTTACTCCTTACGGGACGGCAGCTGATTCGCTGGTTGCAGCTCGGTTCGTAAGCAATGAGCGACTTTTGTATTGATTGCAATTCTTCTCTCTGTTTTATAAGAAGCTCTGGGTTTTTATCTGCTTCCATACGCTAATCTTCCATGCTCTCTCATATGTTTTTCGAACAATTAAACTTTTATGTATATAAGCATACATATGAAAGTTTAATTGCTCCAAAAACAGTGATAGTTCTAAAAACGACTATGGCAAACCAAAGTTTATGCTTTCTAAACCCAACACGAGATTACTATATTACAATTTGTTTGAACACCTGGCGTTGGGTAGTTTCATCTTCTTCAAAACCTCCAAAGATCGCGTTATCCACAATCCAATTGGTAGAACACCTCCATCAGTCTAACACAAGATTATACAGGGTGTAGAAAAAGTTTTGTTGAATTTGTAAGATATATGAACTGTAGAAAAGTACTGCATATACAAATGAATCAATAAATCGAGGGAATGATCGCGATTACTAGATCAGCAGTCATGACAGTACACAAAGAAACTAATAACAACTTTTCAAAATTGGATTCTGTGGCCTCTATACATACACGAAGTCGCTTACAAAATTTGCGAACGATGCTCGCACAAATTTCCACCTCAAGTTTCAAAAGCGTGTCAAAGCCGCATCAAGCGTAAACGGTAGTGTAACGTGTAGCCAATACTGTTTCCTGCAGTATAGATCACATGGAGTAATTCAGTGGGATGATAACTGGCCAACTTGACGGCCATTTGTCCTTGCTTCAAAAGATTGGAAACAGCTCTTAACAGATGGCAATCGTTGAGTGATTCGAATGCGCAGGACCTCAGTCTTGCTGAAGCGTAAATGCGTCAGTACCAAGGAACATCACCGGCATTTTTCTTGCGGCGCAAATCCCATCCCAGACCATCAAGGGGTTGTTTCTGATTACAAGGTAACAATCGAAAAACCAATCTCATTTGCTGGAGAGATATTTTCTATAGGAGTGCTAGTAACCATTCGAAAGCTGAAGCTTTAGGCTACAGCTCCAGGTTATCGGTTTTCAGAATAACCTTTTCTTAATGTTGTTACAGGAGCAGATTCCTTTCGTTGCAGACATGCATATTTTCTCGCCGGACGGAGTTGTTTCTCTAGACTATTAGTAACAATTTGATAGCGTAATCGTATCTGATTCCAACACTGTGCCTATTTTCTGCAGAAACTTTTTTTCTGCAGTGCAAATAGAAAGCAAGATCGATTCACATACGTGGAAAGGTGTTTTTGGCCATTCCATGGGGTGGTGAGGGCGAGCGAGGGCGCAAGTGGCCGTTTTTGCTCGACCATCGATTTTACGCGCTTCGACTAGTTCCATGTCTCTCTGCTGCATTGCATAGTTACAGTCTTAAAAAAAGGACATTGTTGGAATCAGCAAACATTACGCTATTGAATGACTACTGAAAGTGCAAAAAAAAAAGCTCAGCCTAGGAGGATTTGTAGCACAAATCTTTTCTTTTTTCTAGAGCGCTATCAGAGGTGCTGTTCAAAAAGGCAAACATATTTTTAAGTTCTCCGCAATTTGTGCTATCAAATGAGTAGTGGCACTCAAAGGAAGAAGTTTTCTCTAACAAAATATGGGCAAAATTAGAAAAAGCACGCGATTTTGTGAAAAGTAATTTTATTTTGGATTTTGCAACATTATAGAAGAGTGTTTTGAAAAACCGATCATGTGAGGCTATGTCGAGAAATCTAAGCCTAGCACTTCTATGAAAACTTCTTCTTCAGGTTTTCTTCTGCTACCCTTTCTTGAGAATTTGACGTCGATTACGGCGATTGTGGAGTGGTTCGACTCCAAATATCTTCTCATCCGTAAATGCATCTTCAACAAAAGGGCGCCAGCTATGAAGCGAATCAGTCGGCGAGCAACTGAAATCTGGCCATTTTTCGTCTCTTTGTCCAGAAAGTGAACACGAACCTTGTAGCTGCGCAGGCTCAACTTAGTCTTGACAATGTTTCGCACACTCTACTCGCTAATCCCGAGCTTCCCGAGGCATTTTGTTGATCGAACGTTAATTCTAGCAACGGATCTTCAGAATGTTTTCCAGAGCCGACGCGGTGGTTGCGCAACTTTATCGATAACGATCCCCAATCCCTTCCCGTCTGGTGTAACTCGACTACTGCGATACGTTGATTTTACGATCCATAATTTGAGTAAAACCAAAATAGACAACAAATAAGCTAGGTTGCAGAACAGAGTTAAGCAGAAAGTTCAGTAAAATCTGACAATATATTTTGATCCTATAACGAGGTCTGTCATAGGCACTTATACAGTGCAAGACCCATGTTTCGGCCTTCCAGCCTCGGCAACTGAACGGTGCCTTTTCGTTCCTTCCACCCTCGGGGATCTACCCCTTACGTAAAGGTCTCGACGGTCTCTTTATACACTCATCATGCTGTGAAACAGTCACCGTGATGTTCTTTCAGTGTGTTTAGTTGCCGATTGCATGCTAATGGCTTTTAAGTGGGCATATTGGTTGCCCTACCCTCGGTGGTAGGTCATGCATGACTCATTACAAAGCTCAATATATCCTTTCATCATTATTTGAGCCTACATGTCATGTGGTCTGGTAAGGGCTCTTGTACAGACCGAGACACGTGTTTCGTCCTTACAGACTCATCAGCCGGGCAGAACCCGTCGTCTGTCGATCTTTTTATAGTCAATTCTCTCGGGAGCGTCACACTCCTTATATATAGTTATCGGCGACGTACGCTTTACACTCTATGTCAGGTGAAACATTCACCTAACACGGAGTGTTGTGCACTCGATTGCTCATTGGCTGGTACTTTTATCATAATTATAATTATCATTACCAGACCACATGACATGTTGGCTCAAATAATGATGAAAGGATATATTGAAATTTGAGCGTGGTCTAAACAAAGCACTCGAGATAAAGGTATTACAAAGCTTCAATGCGTGGTGGTTGCTTCCGACCCACGACGGTGAGACCGCACTTCGGCGATGATTCAGCACTCAGTGCAAGCGGTACCACAATGCCAACGACAACGATATACAATTGATCACGTTATGTCATTGAATTCTGATGAGGCGGACGCTTAACTCGTGGAGCTGTCTCCGTGATGCGATGGAAGAGTGGAAAACAGTAGCAAAGCCGTGCAGGAGTTGTTAGAACTCGGACTTCTCGCCTTTCTCTCCTTTCCGCGAAATATAGCAAAACCTTCGATTTACTAAGATGTGGTCCATTTCGTTATTATACTCACCATTGGGGAACTCCCGCGTCACCGATAGAGTGAGGCTTTTGTAATTGTACGTTACCGTGAGTGATTTTAGTTATCATGGTAAGCTCAGTTAGCCTCTCACCATCATCGCTCCTTTCTAGTCTGTAGGTCTCAATGTGAAGTTCTTCAGGCGTTCTTAACGACCTTGAAGAATTTATGGTCCTTTCTGAAGAACTTTCCAAGGTCCACATAAAATGCCTCTACTTCGTCTTCGTTATAACTGGATGTTGCCACATAAGCAACGAAGAAGCCAAAATCAGCATTAATCAACTTCGTTTCAACCGCAGTCGTACGATCGGCGTTGCTAGCTATTCATATTGGTCGATGTTTATAATCAAATTAGATTTGACGAGAACGTCAACCCCCCTCCCCCCCCCCTCCCGACACCTCTGCAATCGCATGTTTAATTTTTTTCTTCGGTATAAACAACGAGAAATTAATGGCGTCTTCTCGTCTCGGCCAAGCCAATGACCTCGTGCCTAATTCTTCTTGCTTGCATTAAGAGACCTTCTACTGCGGATTCGTATGCAAGTGCTCGCGAGTAATAAGTACAGATTCGTCACTTCAATCCGTTTCGATTCTGGTAGCCTACTTTTACCCTGAGATTTAGCAGTCTCTCCATACTCGTCTTGACCGACGCTGCCATACCGGGGACTCTTTCAAATGAAAGTCAAGAAATTGAAACGCATTTTCATTACAGTCTTGAGCGTTTTTTGAGAACCCAATGTAGAACCTGAACCTAGCTTGCTATTCTCTAAATGTATAGGTTGGGTACTCACGGGTAGCTTGCCAGTCTCTTCTAGAAGAGCAAGAGAAGCCTATCTGTTAGAGGCTACTCCTAACCCCTCCCATGTACTTTCCATCCGCTGTATTGCAGGAGGCTTTTCCAATCTAACTCGCAAAAACAGAGGTCTGTCAAATTGGTGCAGAAGCAGAGAGCTCATCTCCTAAATCCACCTGCCCTTCTGGGAAGCACGCCGTCGCTTTGCTTCTCGTTTAATTTTCATGTCCACCATATAGGGACGCGTAACATGCCATCGCGGCTAACCGGGCTCTGCGATCCCTCAAAAATGGGGTTCTGTGAGCTCAAGATATGTTATCACATTATATATTATTTTCAGCAAGGTTTTTGAAAAAGCCGACTCAATTATTTACTTACGATCCTTGAGCGGTCGACTGTTGGCCACTGTAATGCCGATTGATTTTGTCACCTAACATTAGATGATTTGAAATGATTTGGCGTCAGTTCCTCTATAAGTAGAAGGTATATCTCCTTGTAAGAGGTTGGTCGAAGCGAAAAGCACCTTGTCACTGATGAGGCTGTATTGCGGAAACACGTTCCTAGCATTGGATAAGTTCCAAATCAGACCTCATGAAAAGCTCAAGATATGTTATCAGATTATATGTTGGATTTTGAATTGAAACTAATGATTTATAATAAATGAAAAAAATTCATTTGATTCCACTTGGTACCATTACTTTGTTTGATCCAAAAAAGCAGTTATGTTCATCGTTTTGCAATTGAATTTCTGCTATTACTGTTTCAGGACGGTTCAGCTCTCAATATCAGTAACGCCATTATTAGGAATAGAAGATTTCGATTATCTCCTCTGTTTGTCAGCGCGATTGAGCATATAGGGAGGGATCTCAAAATCATGGCTAATTGGAGTGAACGTTTTCCGAACATGTTAGTAGCTGCAGTATCACACTTTGCATATGATCAATACATCTTTCTAGAAACATAACAGAAATATCAGCAAAAACCATTATCACAATCACTGACGATGAAGCAGAAAGAGCTGCTGCAATATTTGCGGTCAACAATGTCAAAAGAAAACGTGAGTCTTTGTTGAGTAGTAAATCGGAATTATTTCAATAAATGGAAACATAAATTCTCAACACTCTCTGTTTAGACTGGCCTACAAGATTTTAATCAGTATTCCTAATTCATTGCTGTAGCAGTCCAGAAAAATTTGTTCCACTACCATTTGGCAAAATCAGCTGTTACGGGAGCAGATCTTGAGCTAGTCTTTCCAAAACCTGAAATGTCTCACACACTCTCGTTTCTATCTGCATTTATCGTAAAGGTCGTATATGGTAAGTTTGTTTCCCGATTTTTATTATGAATTCACTCTGACACCTTTTGCTCAATACTTATGGCGAAGTAGATTGTGGAGTATTTAACTGTTCTGCATCACCTGTATTGTGATTTCTTCAAACACTGAATTAGCATCCTGTGGCTATTTGTTCCAGCGGAGCGCCGGCGGTGGTAAATATCCTATTTACTTGAAGAAACAAGGGAGTATAGTTCTTTCCTCTTTAAGTAGCCCAGCAGTTTCTTGCGCATTTTGGCACTCTTATTAATTGAATTGTAATTTTTTGGAAGAGACCAGCCAACAGTATTCGTATAACAATCAGTATTGTCACAATCATTGTCAATGATATGCGACCATTGCTGGACGAAGATCTTATGCCTTTTTCCCAGAAAGAATGCGACTGGTTATCAATGAAGTCAGTGAGGTCACTTTTGAGCTGGTTACAGTCCTTAATAGCTTTCTTTCGCAAACGCTGCTCTAGTGCGCGGAAGAGATGTTGATGCGATGAAGTAACATCAAGGCTATACGGTAGACGTGATACGTGATTCAGCTGTTTTCGAGAAATGTGGCGAGTCGACTTAAAATGGTCGGGTCGAGGAGTGTTATCCTGGAAGAAGGTGGAAATTGAGTCGATTTCGGAACCTTCTCTCGCAGTCTTAATGCCGCCGATTCTTCGTTTACGAGGCAGCCAGTGGCCGTAAACTGGTGTCGTGTAGTGTGCAGACCCCGGAAGTCATCGCCAGTGATGATTTGACTTTGAGAAAGTCTTACCTGTGCGGTTAGAACAGAAGACTTTCGCAGATCCGTTTCGCGGAGAAACCAGTTAAGAATCGGTCAATGCATGAGGTTGCACATCAAGACATTCTGACTGAAGCTTTTCCAACCTTTACAAACCTATATGATTCCGTAGCTTTATGATTTCTTGGTTGAAGCTACTACAGCATCCTCAACATAATCATAAACAGTAACGCGATATGAAAAAAGAAAAAATATCAAATGAAACATTAGTGCAAAAAAAATAATGAGGCAGCCCGACTAAACACTTCCTGTCGTCTTTACGGCAGGCTATCTTTCGGGAGATTGCCGGAAGCAACGATGAGGAAAGAGAAGTAGAATTTAGACTATGCGCAAGGTGAACGGGTCATATTTTGGAAACTGGTTCCAAACCAATCTGCTAAGATTACAAAGGTACTTAGGCGCTGACTATGATCGCGTTATGATAAACATATTGGATAGCTCGAAACATAAAACCAAAGCTCCATTCTAGAAATAATCTCAGTAGCCAGTATATGTTTACTAGTGTGAGTAAAAATTTTCCTAATGCAAGTTGCCTGATCGAAAGGTGTCAGCGTGCTTCCAACATGACAAGATAATGAGCACGTAGCGTAGTCTGTAGGATTGCCTTGTGATACCAACGAAGCTGCTCGTTCTGTTGCACGCTGTGGGCGGACTATCACGAGATTTGCTGAATGAATGAGAGCACTGACTTAAGTCTGTAGCACACATCAAGTCGTTTTATAGTGAGAAACTATGGCTTAGTCTCAGCGATGTTTAATGACATTCAGTGCGTGACATATGGCTCAAAACGGTGCACAAACGTCATAAATATTGTCTTGAAAAATTTTTTCAGTGCTACCGCAAGACTTGCGAATCAGTTTATTTGAGACGTGTGAAATTTCTTCTTTCCGGGTGCCACTATTTCTAGCATAATTCGTCTTTACGCTTGTTTTTTAGGGACTTCATCTTCTTCATAAACCTCTTAGATAATGGTTGAACACATATTATTGCAATTTCGCGAGGATAACCGTGCTGGGGCGTTTCATAGGGCGTTCGCTCCTAAATGCCGTTGAGAATTGGATGGAGCTGTAGAACGAATGCTGGGTCGCGCTTTAACGAGCAATATTAGACACTCGTGCATCGACTCCCATATATATAAGAACATATCTCTATACGCATACATGTATATGCATATATATGTGTATATACATATAACTTAACAGATATATACATATAACTTTCTTCGGAAAATGATGTCTTTTGAAATGTTACACTGCTATTTATCATTGCAACGCTCATTTGATAATCCTTTGTCATATGCATAGTACAAAAAAAGTTTCGGCAGTTCTATTCTTCAATTTCAAACTCGAACAATACGCAGCACAAGCGGCTCGTAACATCGATGAAATATGCAACCAAGAAAGTCTTATCGAACACAAAATGCTGAGTTAGTTTGGAAAATTACGTCATGACGAATTCAACCTCTCATATCAGGTTGGACAAAAGACGTCTTGCTGTTGACGACAATGAACATGACTTTAGTGGAGACGTCCTCACGCAGCTGTTTGAGACTTGCAAATGACTCGGCCAGACTCCAACTATTTCGGACGACTTGAATGGAGAAGGGTTCAAAGAAGCTCCATAATTGGATGCTTTGCGATTCAAATGGCAGTCAGAAACCAATAGTTGTATCGCAGTAACTCAGAGGTTTTTTCCATTAGCGGAAAGTATTGTTGACCTCTCACTGTTTATGGCGGTTTTACTCCATTAAAACCTTGCTTACTGGAGTGGAAAAGTACTGGGCTACGTCAAACAAATCTCCGAGTGCACCTCAAAGTTCAACGATCGCTCTAGCCGCATGTAGATGGAAAGGAACCAACCATTTTTCAAGGTAACGCTAAATCCCATGTCCTTCCGAGCTAAGCTATTAGACTCTGCCTCATCCGCTATACTCGTCATAGTTCTCGCCTACAAGCTATCACTTGTTAAAGTATGGCAATGACTTTCATAAGAGACATACCCGTCGTTGAGAAAAAGCACGTGTAGATTCTAACAAACTTTAATTCTGTCTTTAACATAATATATATATATATATGCACTATCTGACAGCGTAACTGCGCTCGGTGTCAATATCGACTACCACACCAAATCGATGACTGTTGACCAGAAAATTTTATTTCTATTGTCAAAAGTTTTTCTTGATTGGTGAGTCCACTTTGAAGCACAGTAGCTAGAAATTTAAACTTCCGAAAGACTATTGAAAGTGCAGTGGAATGTCTTTATCCAGTGAAATGGATCTTTTTTTATCACTCCCCGGAAAACCAAAAGAACACATTGAGCATTATGAAAGTTTCAAATGATCTTCCAATCACTCGCTGCATGGCTTGAGTCGTTTGTGATTGTCTTTGCATTTGCGAAAAAGATGGAAGGTCACTTGATTTTTTCACCTATCAACACAGTTCAATAGTGGTCGTCTCAGGAATGAAACAGCGATAGCATTGTTAGGGTGTGCTCAAGATAGAGTCAGTGGCAGTCACCTTCTTCGGGGGTGGAACAATTCTTGCCAAAGATGTCTGATATCAACTTGTTGACCAAGTAGCAATGGTGAGGTTTATTCGACAAGGAACGTGATCTGCCAAGATTCCAAGTGTGTGTGTTGCTCTACTGCAATTCCAACCATTGTACTTCCTGTGCACTGGTTCTTCATAATATCATAATATACTTGATGGATATTTTTAAGCTGTGCATGTGGTCTATGATGGGCACTTATACAGTGGAATAAACAACATATTTCGGCTTGCATACCTTCATCAGTAGCACAGTGCTTTGCGTTTCAGCCAACCCTCTGGGGGAGGGGGGACCCAACTCTCTTACATAGAGAAGACGCAGACGTACTCCGTACACACTCCAGTAAGTGAAAATAATACTAAGTAGGCATTGTTGTAAATTAGAATGCTCTTGGCTGGTATCAACAAATTCGGTGATATATCACTCAATAGAACGTGTAAATAACGTGTAAATAGTACGTCTGCGTCTTCTCTATGTGAGAACGTTGGGTTCTTCCGAAGGGACTGGCTGAGGTGCCACTGACGAGACTGTAGAAGGCCGAAACAGGAGTACAGCACAGCGTAAGTGCTTATGACAGAATATATGCATGGCTCAAGAATAACTATCAGGCATACTGTAATTTAAGCGTGGTGTTCTTTTGGGAAATTTTCCTACCGAAGGCCTAGATATTTCATTCGTTTCACTGTTACAAGCCTACGCCATGTCCAGCGGTACAATCGAAGTTTGTGTTTTATTGCGCCTTTGCTGGAGAAAGGATCTTTCACAACGAGCTGCAGGCGACGAAATCAGCGAAGTTGAAGGGGAAGGCACAACAAGCAAATCTGCTGCTGGACGCTAGTTTCAACACTCTAATGCAAAAGAGATCTTGACCTCGTAGACAACACTCGCTCAGCATGGCCAACAAATTTGAACAGCGAAGATTTGATCGCTGCTTTGGAAGATGAATTCTCGTCAAACGCTTGCGAATTGGCAAGCAAACTTAATGTTTCTCAAACATCTGTGCTAACTCATCTCTAACTGGCGGAAAGTCGTAGAAAACGATGGCCTTCATACTGAAAGATAGTCATTATTGTTTTCTGTTCGAAATTCGAACGTAAATTTCTAATTCTATACAACTTCCCCGAAACTTTCTTTCCAACCTAATAGTATAGGAATTAGCTAGCGATTTGCGGGAACAGGTCACGCAGATTGATAAGAGTAAACTTTCTTCTACTGAATGTGTTGCATTCTAGAGGCATCACAATCATTCGACCAGAAAATCAGCCAGTGGCATTAGAATTGATGGTGAATTATGCTTATCATATCTCCTTCCACATGCTCAAAGGAACCCGTGAGTGGTCGGGTGATCCGGAGGTGACTCAAAACTTTTCGCTTCATTTTAACACCGACCGTGTTGAATGAAACTTTTTATTAACTTTAGAAATAAGGTGCGCAACCCCATGAATACACTATCTTACAGAAAAGACTGTTTAGAAGATAACGACATGACGATTTTGAATATGCGCATTCATCCATTAGGTTTCTTGATGTCACTGCTTTATAACCAACGTACAACTTTACTTTCAAGGATCCTTCACTACTCGACATGTGGAAAGAAGCCTCAATGCAAATAGCCAAGTTAACATTTGACAGAAATCCTCCAAGCATCACTATGGTACGGACGATTTTAGTACGCTAAATTTTCCCGTATAATGCAGCAAATGTTACCAGAAACTTTGCCTAGGAACACTACTCTCTTCTGATGTAAAACAAAAGAAAAGTCGTGATGAGGTGTGCCGCTATAAGATATCGAAGGAGGCTGTACTAACCGATCTTTTGTACATAACATATTTCATTCCTAACTAACTGTCAAGAAATACTAGTCTGCTCATAAATAGTTTTGAGATATTCAAGGTTCCTGTGAGAATAAGTACTTCTACCAACATACCACATGAAGGGAACTCAAATAGATGATCTTGAGGCGAAAAGAGCATCTCCAGATGGATGTGGCTAAATGAGAGCTTAACGTGATGTTACACTTTCCTTACAGCGCAGTAAGCCTTCGAAGATGGAATATATTGTTGCAAAGAACTGGCTCACTTCCTCAGTATGATAGAAACGAGTTGTGAATACATATGACGTGATTATACCTCCGTAGATGGCATGCTTCCGTGAATTATATTGGATTTTCTATACTACTAAAAGTTTGTAATAAGCATGAAATAAACGAAGAGAAAAGATTCTAGTTGCCTTTTTCACATAAACAAAACCTATAATTCTGAAATGCACTGCAGGTTACCTCTAGAAATATTCTGCCTCATAGTAGGGCCAGCTAAGACACTTGTAAGCAGACTTCCTGAAAAGAAACAAAGAAGCCTTATCCCCCTTTTTTCAACAAAACGGCGATGTGAAGGAAAATCAGTGTTAGAGTAATTTCTTGGTGCCTTTTTGTGCATTGGCAACGCGTCCACGTTAGCGCGGGCAGCTTCCATTGCGCACTTTGTTGTTCGAAAAAAAACCAAGTATAACGTTACTGCAACGATTGATACGAACAATATTGAGCACTGATCGCCATTTACGCACTTCATCAGATTTTAAGCTGCACAAGAACCGGTGTTAGTCTAATTTCGCACCCTCATGAGCACAAGCTTTTCCTCATCTTCGTTTTCCTTGGACGACTGATGATCCGAGTCAGAAATTGAAGCTCTGGAAGATGTTTAAATGGTTGTAACAATTTTTATCGTCAGTGTTCAGCATCGTACTATGTCACGGTGAGATAATTCCCACTTATAAATTGCATCCGAAGCAACCGCCATATCAAGCAGTGGCGCAATCTTGGAATTCTTCATCTCTCGGAAACGCGATGCCAGAATTTTGAGAGTATAGAGAAGTTGACAACACAACTACATGAGAGAAGACATTCCAAACCATTATGCTATTCCGAAGATTTGCATATACTAATGGAATTCATTTTATTTGACCGCCACTTCCGGTGTTATGATTTTACAATATACCACGTAGTGAAGAGCGATGTGCAAAAACGTTTGCGTCAGCTGGCATTCAAACCCAGACTCACTCTTGAGATCTGAGTGAGATTTGGATTTGAATCCCAGCTGACGCAAACGTTTTTGCACACCACTCTACACTATTAGGTATATTATACTAATAGAGTTATCTCCAAGTTACGCATGATTTTTCATTTTCCAAAAGGGAAGAATTTCCAACAAAAGGATTGGAAATCTATTAGCTCTAGCTCCGGTGATTAAGTTATCCAACCTGGTCGAGTTCTCTTGAGAGTGCAGTTAACTAATATAGAGTGCGATCAGTTCATCATCACTATGGTACCGCAATAGGGAGAGAAGTCCGCAGTATCAGAAACTTTTAGTCGCCTGAAATGATCGAATGCTAAATTCCACGGGCAATAAATGCTAGCTTATGTTTTAACGCAGTGCAAAAGCTACTCTTGGCGTATAAGCAATTCTTCTTATCTTTTCCAACTCCAATTGAGCAAGCGAGTGAGCAACACGCTGTCTGAACATGATGTTGGAACTCAAAGCATTCAGGAATCTATAGCTTTCTTTTGTCAGAGTATTAGACCCGCCATTCCATAAACTACTTATCTCTATACACTCTCCACACAAAACGTAAGGTGTAGAAGATAGAAGTATGAGAAGGAGAAGAGAAGCGTAGACAAAAAGATGCCATCACCGAACATGTCTTCTGTCTATTGATTATCCACATGATTTCAGCAGTGTTGCTAAAATTTCTATTCGCTTCTATCTAAATTTCTGGGTTATGGAATCGTGGTTTGTATCTTAGTTTTTGCAATCACTTGCACTTTGTTTTGCTGCTTTTTGAAACATCTGTCTTGTTTATTTTAAATCTAAATGAAGCTTTCTTTGATGAGTTGATGATGAAGACTCAATATAATGAAAAGATTCTATTTAGAACGTCACTAATCGTGTCACAGTTCTGCTGGTATGGGAGAGGAACAAGTATCATGAATGGTTTACTTTTATGGAGATGGCTTCACCCCATAAGTTAGTTTTCTTGCTGCTTTCTTGACTAACACTTCTGAAATCTTGCTATGTTATTGATGAGCAAGCACGAGGCTGTTATCACACTATTTGTTTATACCGATGATGTTTTCTGAAGACTAGTTTTCTTTCGGTGCTGAGAAAGAAGACCGGTAGCAATAAGATTAACCAAACATTATATTGACCTCAGCAGGAAAACTCATCATGAAACTTCCAAGCGCATTAGAAACAACTTCTTCTAACAAGTAGGTGTTTGCTCCATACAAGTTTCTGTGATGAAATATCCTCCATCCGCTCTTGTGCTAATCAAAACATTAAACGGCCGTTGTAATACGTTCATTAGTGCGGTGCGAGGAGACGCGACTTCAACTTTACACATGTAGTAAAGGGCTTGACACCGGAAGCTCCTCTGTCTCCAACCTCTCTTTTGAGCGTGAAAGCATCCTGTCCGATGTGAATAATGGGTAATTCAAACGATTCTTAAATAGAACCATAAATTGTTGTGTAGTATATACACAGTGTCTATTTCTACTCAATGATTTATGTGGAGTTCGAATGGTATGGTGTATTCTGCGTCATGAGTTTGTTTGACTAATATAAAAACAAGATTAAGCGTCTATGCTGTGTACGAAACGAAGCGTACACTTTCGGTAAGTTTTCCTGACTGAAGAAACGGACCTCGCATCTGTGGTGGCCACCATTGCATCCAGTCGTTGTCTTAAGAACCTATTATTATTAGGCGCTTCTCCATATTTAAGAGAAATTAAAACAAACGTAACACTATCAGCTCATTTATAATCCTCTGTAAGATGCAATAATGAGCACTTGATCTCTTTCAGTTTTGGTCCTACCGGTGGAACGGGTCGAATGAAGGAATATGCGTCCTTCTTTGATCGGGACGGAAGTAAATCCATTCCGTATAGTGCGTCTGCCGGTTTAGTGGTGATGGAGAAATTTCCGGACGTCTCGCAGGTTGGCAAAACTCTTCTTCATTTTCGGCATATTTTGTTTTTATGAGATGAGCAACACAGTGGTTGTAATGCAATTCAGCATAGGCATGGTATTAATTCGAACCTCTACCAGTTTCACTAAGTCTGTCTTTCTTCGACGAAAGCTGATGCCAAAAATAGTTTAATCTCCACGATATGAGTGCTAGCGGCTGTGGCAGGACTACTGGAAGAATCGCCACGATTAGTGTTCAAGGACATTGATAAAAAGGTCAACAATGCAAAATATGCGTTAGCTGGTTGGCAAATGCTCGCTTCGTTCGTTCTTCCACGTGTGACTTTCATTATCCATTGTAGATCAAGTCTCAAAACTAGGTGATTGAATCTTTATGTACAATATGATGACGTAATAAGAACAAATCAACGATGTTAATGAATGTACCTAGAAGTTAGATGATTCATACGCGACCAGCAGTAAAGTATTAGAAAGAAAGAGCTCTCTGAAGTCATGTGCGCAAGGTGAGGTGACTCACAATCACTCCTGAGGCGTAGCAGCTGCTCTGAGAAAGGCTGTTGGCATAATCTGATGTGCGAATGCAGGATAGTTACCATAGCTTCAAATGCAACCCTAGTAGGACATTATAATGAGTTACTTAGGAGGCTATATTACAAAGTGAATGCATATCGATCTGTGCGAAGATAGTATGAGACTAATGAGTGTGAATCAATATATTGAACGATGAGCTGAGGGGCTTAACTGGGCGGCAAACCTCGGGAATGAGTTATGTTTGCTCCTGAAAAAACGAAACAGAGCTGGAGAGAACGGAGTACCGAAAGGAGGGAACCAGTAGGTGATTATCTACGTTAATATGATTAGAGGCAAGTATATATGAGGGACTGGAACCTATTTCCCGGTCGCGGGTCAAACGAAACCCATAAGTTGGCCTGCCGAAGTCGTCACGAGCTCCGCTCACAATATTCAATGAGCTTCGGGAATGACAGAAAGTGATAGAAACAAAGGGAAACAAGCAATGTCGATATGTGAAGCTTGTGCAATGAGCAAGTGCGATAATAAGTAATGTTTGAGATATGATAATAAGGAAAGGTGTGGGGGAAATGTACTAGGCAACGGATCTTCGTCGTGACTATGAGCATGGATTGCTTCGAGACCATGAACTTAAATTGTCTGTGAGACCATGAGCGTGGAGAACAGATTTCTGAGTGGTGGATGGAAAGTGTGTCAAAAAGCGACATTTTGGATAATATACATGAAGCATTTGAGTAAGGGGTGACCTCGAAAACAAGGGAGCAACTCTAGAAAGGCTGACGATGTGATAAGATGTGTAAGTGTAGGATATTTGAGGAAATATAATTACTTTGTGACGGGTTAGAAAATTTCGAAGAGTGACCTACTGAGAGAAGTGACTGGATAAGATGATGCAAGAGTGCAAGCAATTAGATCAGATGCGGGCGATTTCGATGAGGGCATTTAGGCCAACGAACTGCCATAATGGGCGTGACTGTCTGTCAGTCGTCTGCAGGTGATCGCCTGTGTCTGATCGACAGAACAGTGTTCGGCTGCCAGCTGCAAGTCGAAACGCGAACCATGCGCCATCCGAAAACACTAACGGTTGCTATGACTCATTTCCTAACTTTTTTGCTTATCTGTAGTTAGATCATCATTTATTTATTGACACGCGGAGAATTAAGCACGAGTGAGAAGGGAAATGACAATTGTTTAGGAGAACAAATGTTATATTAACAAGTATTCAGAGGGGTGATTGTCAGAGTCCATGTGCGAGAAGTGTGAAATTAATCGTGAGTGATGGATGCAATAGTCGAAGTCACTAGGGCACAATTTAGCACAATATCTGATGACGAGTCGTGTAAAGGTGAAGGAAATCGAAAACCTCTGTGCATTGTGTAGGAATTCGAAGTCCAAAGGGTAAATTGAACAATACGACTTAGTTCTCATCTGTTCATTTTGCTTTACTGCTAGCACTGCGAGTAATTTTCGAGCCAGACTACTCTGAGTAATCTTCGAGCATCAGGGATGGAGCTCGAGTGAAGCTTTTCTAATTAGATACCGAAGAAGGATAAAGGATAAATCTCTCGTCGTTAATCAATCCCTGAGAAATGCGCCATGTATTCGTCTTCAGTTGTTAATTTCGTTCGAGGTTAATGCATATGCCGCGAAAAAGAGTGCTTGTCTAGATGTTGTTGCAGCCATTGCTCGTACCTCAAACTTGGATAATTAAATCTTTTCCTACATAACAAAACTATTATCACAATAAACGATAGCAACAATAAGCCAAAACTGTAATATGCAACATAAACGAACAATAGTTGTGAGAAACTGTGGTCAAGCTAAAGTGGTGGTTCAGTGGGTCTATATAATAGTAAGATTGTTATAAGGTGGTGGTTCAGTGGCCTTAGGTGATTGACAACGATAAGAATACTGTGGAGAACGATGTGAGAAGCTTTTACGGAGACTGATTGTTGGGAAAGTGAGAGGCTACAGAGAGCAGCGTGCTGGATATGGAAATGTGCTATGAGCGAGGAATATGTACTACGATGATTATGAGATTGCCATTGTAAACGACACCTAAGACTTCTGCCAAGAGCGTGAGATCTGTGAGCGACAGTAGAAAGCGATGAGCCACAAGTGGGAACACGCACCGCGATAATCACATAATGAATCCACTCAGCACTCAGAAAATGCAGTTGGAAGAACCATAGACAGTGTATAGAAAAACTGCTCCCCTATCTAACCAGAATCGCAGGAAGCAATAGTGCATCCCATAGGATGCACGTGTGAGAGATGTGAACTGAGAGAACAAGGAGATGAGTCAATAAGTGAGGAACACTTACGATTATGATGATGCAATAGATCAACCTAACATTTAGATAATCGCATGCAATCAACAGTTGGAAGGACCCTAGACTAGGATAAAGAATCACTATCCAATGAGAAGAATCGATAATGCATAAAACCGACATGCATATCAACAACAAAGAAGATAGTGAGACGACGAAGATGGAGCAACCATTCTCCGCCGCCGCCTGCTGGTGAATGACGTTTGGCGTCGTTCCGTCCACTGCCCATAAATGTGCTGCGTCGGCGAGGCGTTCGCATCCTGACGGCGTATCAATTCATTGAGTCGGATAATTAAGTCAATAATTCAGTCGACTTTTTCGACAGCATATCTGGCCTTTCAATGACTCGCGATGTCCTCCGCTGAATCGAGTCAGTGTTGCTTATCCTCCCAGACAAGCGTGAGACCATTCTGGTACCAATATACTGAGCTCGGAGGAATGGATAGCTTGGTGAGCCATGAACGCGAGACCTAACCATCGACCTCATGTGCGACGCCGAGCACCTCTAACCACTGCGCCACATGCGCTCCTATCAGATACCGATACACTGAAGAATCATTCTTCCACATGACCGACTTTCACAGGTGTGCTGATCTCATACTTCACTATTCCAACCGTTTTCGCGCATGCACTTTTTACAAAGTTCTCGGACTTGTGGGTTAGAAAAATTATTCCAACAATAGATCCTTTCATTATTATTTGAGCCAACATGTCATGTGGTCTGGTAAGGGCTTCTGTACAGCCCGAGACACGTGTTTCGTCCTTACAGACTCATCAGCCGGGCAGAACCCGTCGTCTGTCAATCTTTTTATAGTCAGTTCTCTCGGGAGCGTCACACTCCTTATAGAGAGTTGTCGACGACGTACGTTTTACACTCTATGTCAGGCAAAATTTTCACCTAACACAGAGTTTCTTCGACTTGATTAGATATAATATGATAAAAAAAAAACCAGCCAGCTAGCAATCGAGTGCGAAAACACTCTGTGTTAGGTGAAAATTTCGCCTGACATAGAGTGTAAAACGTACGTCGTCGACAACTCTCTATAAGGAGTGTGGCGCTCCCTAGAGAACTGACTATAAAGAAGATCGACAGACGACGGGTTCTGCCCGGCTGACGAATCTGTAAGGACGAGACACGTGTATCGGGCTGTACAAGAGCCCTTGCCAGACCACATGACATGTTGGCTCAGATAATATGAAAGGATCTATTGAAATTTGAGCGTGGTCTTAATAAAGCACTCGAAGGAAAGGTATAATATTCCAACAATTTTCTCTGAATCTACGAAATAATCTTTCACGATAATATGATATGACGGTGAGGGACAAATAAGTAAACGAGAGCCTACTCCACCGAAAATTGCACATGGAAAATAATCTCTGCAAAGTCGCGGTATTTAAGTGAATTGTCTTAGTCCTTTGAGTTCTTTGATTTGAATCTAATATCAATATGCTCACCAGGTGATGCACTGCTATTTTACTGAAGGTTCCAATTCTTGACATCATCACGCATAATGCGGCACATTGAGTCTATTTGAGCACTTTATTTTCTTCTGAAGGTGCAGTGTAGGCTTTCTCGAGTTGTCACAACAAGAACTTTCTTGTTCATGAGGAATCTGCCGCTTTGTGATTAGGATCCTTCCAAAGTGCCAGTGGTCAACTACATAAAATCTTTCCCATTGAAGCGATTTTAGCGATACAATTCATGCGCTTACTCTAAGGACGGATTGCTAGGAGACGCAATTCATTGACTCTAATGCAGATGACGAGATATAGAGACAGAAGCTGATCGATTGGAGATCAAATAGCATATTTATTATGCGGCTATCGTATAGCTAGAGAGCAGTGCATCAAAACTGATCACTGACTGTGTGATTAATGAAGTTACATGCGTTTTGCCTAATAAGAAAGGAAGAAAGAACACTATGAGGCAGCGGGCTATAATGGTTTGACAATGTTGTTGAGCTCAAAACTAACTTGTGAGAAAAGGAAATGAGTTTGATTCTACACTGTGAAATTTTTATTTATCATAGTGCTAAATGTATGCGATGAGTTACAGCCAATGATGGTAGCAACTGGTTTCGGCAGGGAACGTCTGGTGGACGGAGTAGTGAGCGCCATACTCAAAGTTCTTTTGTTGGATGCAACACCTGGTGAAGCCGCAAAACGAGTGAAAAGTTATTTCGACCCTGCTGACGGTTTAACTTACTGCCATGTGACCGTGAGTACTTTATTTTGCAATTTTCGATTTGAATGAATATTTATGGTTTTTTTTCTAGCACTGCATATTTCATCCACAAATTTCTTTCTCGTCCACTCGTATCCTAATTATACAAAAATGAAGGAGTACTGGTTATATAGTAATTCCAGATCTTTGCTGATTGAGTTAGTGGTATGAAGTTGCTGGAGTTCCAGATTATCAACTTTTTTGCTTAATCAGCAAAAAATATGTGGCTGACTGGTAATGCCGATTTTGAAGAAAAATTGGTTTCAAAAGTAGTAAAGTTCCTCCTTAGCATACTCATCAATATTTGAGATTTTAGCTTTTCTCCACACTTTTGAAGGTCCAAAAAATTGTTATTTTTGAAATGACTATTATTTCCACGATCTGCCGATAATGATATCACACCGTCTTCTTCTCAGAAATATTTGTAATAATGAGCTCTCAGAGATCGCCTTATTCGAAAAAATTCACCTTGTGTGCAGCTCTTCTGGTTTCATCATTGCTTCAATCCTCTAGCAACTGCGTTGCTCCGAAATTATGTCCCCATTTGCAACTACTTGATATATATTGCTGCATCGCTCTTTGAACCAGCGATGTCAAAGAAAATCTTAATACACTCAATTTTGAGAGAACGATACAGAAGTAAACTTATTTTTTCATCAAGTGTAATATCGTCACGATCTTGTGCGACCTGTTCTTTAACCAGCACAATGATATATCGAACTGTGAAAGGGAAACCGCCGAAACGACATATGAAGTTTCTGTGATAATGTTATAGGGAAGAAATTTCCAAGGAGGCTAGACTGAAAGCCTTTTAATAATCTTTTTCATTGTTCTTTCTGAACATTGACTATTTCGTCTTGACTTCACAAGACGATCATATTAATCTTGCAACTGTCAAAATCCCAAAGCTTGGATCTTCGGAATAGTGCTAGTGGAGCATCGCATTAGCCTGTGAGGTTTAGAGTTCCTAGTGCCAGACTTTTGAACAACTTCAAACTTTGCACTTTCATAACACCATTATTGACTCTTCGTATTCTTAGTCGGTATTATTTAGAACTATACTTGATATAAGTTCGCTGTACAAGTGAACAAATTTGAATAGTGGTTGTATGCGCTTTCTTTTTATTTTCACTGAAAGTATGTATTGAGGCGTATGAAAATCTTATCCACAGTGGTCTTCAATGCACTGAGTTGGAAAATTCCGATTTCATTATTTCTAGATGGTTGCTTACATGATTTGCCCCGATTTCACTTTTTTTTCAAACTTCTACTCTAAACATGTTAGTGTGCTTTGTTATATTTTAAAATCTAATATGTTGGAATTCACGTGGAAGATAACGATTTTCAGAGTCTCTTCGTCAGAGAAATTTCGTCATTATGAAATTTTTCAGACTTGTGAAATCCTCCGGGATGCAACTAATGGTTTTCAGCGAGTTCAGAAATGAAAAGCATAAAGATCGTGAAGTTCTCGATCCGAGACGCACAATAGTGGTCGGCGTCCGCCATCATAACCAATCTTTTATGACATTCGCATAAGCAGACATAGGTCATTTTATAATTACGCGGCTGGATACTAGAACTGTAATATTTATGCATTTTCTTATATCTTTCTCTATGTTACGCTCTGCACGCCATCATGATGAACGTCGAGAATCTTCTCATTTTTCTAATAACTGATATTTGGTGTGGTATAAATCAGATGTCTTGATGTTCTATTGACTGTCTGTCTCACAATGTGCTTAACATCAATGCTCCTGTTGGTTTCGCTTTTTGATACGGTTTTGTTCTAAAGACTCAATGGGTCTCGTCTCCTCTCGACATTATGAATAATTAGTTGTCTCATGTGGATTTGCTTTTTTTATGTACCAATAAATAATCATGTTTGTGTTCTCTATAATAAATCAGGTTATATGAAAATCGTGAAATCTTATCTTGATTAGCTGACGCGAGGTTGGTAAAGTAGTCGAAGTGATTCGGCTGACGTTTCGGCTACCCGTTTTCTTCAGAGCTCGGGTCTATGTAATATTAGTCTATTTGAATGATTCGGAGGATCTTATTTATATGCTGCCTAGATCAGGTTAGAAGATCAAACGAAGAAAGGGCGCGAGATCTTGTGTGATGGCGACGCACTCGTCTTTCCGGTTCATTTCGGGATTTTGGACGTTCACCCAAAATGCTCCAAGAGTTTTGCGCGTGGATGTTTTTTAATTCCTGCACTAGGATTGTGACAGTCACATCAAAATCCTTGTTACTGTGTTTTTGTGTCCTATGTAAACCTAAGTATTTGGTTTCAGCTATTCTAGATTTCCTATCTAGATGTTCTTTTATGCGAATGAAAAAAGGTCAACTCGTTTTGCTTATATACCCTTCCCAAGCATGTCTTACATGTCACCAAATAAATTGTGCCCGATCTCATGCGATCCCCCTCTCTTCCGTTAGGGCAGATTATACAGTTTCTGGTGTTGCACAATCGATCCTAAAGTCTATTGCGGATCAGCTGATGGCGTAGGGTGGGAGGAGGGACTTCAATAACTACCACGGAATTTTCAAGACCGCATCTTTTTTGTCACCTTTCAACCGCGCTGCTGATTTCGTTTGTTATAGATAGCAACTTGAAGGGAATTCTATTCAGGTATGGGGTATTGTTCTTTTGGGACCTCATTCCACTTTTTGAATATTCCCGGGCGGCAAAGGTTTTGTAGCCGTTTGAAATGCCAATTTTTCGTATCAAGTTTGATGATTCGTTTCTTTCCTCTTCTCCTGTGCACACATTTTTAGCCGTTCAAAACATGATTTTCAAAACTATTTTTCCATGTGCGAAGGATGAGAGAAGGTATACTAAATGTTTGTACTGTTTTCGACTTTTACCAACCATCAAAGCTTTATTGGTGTTAGAATGAAGCCGCTCCCGTTTGGACTCTCTCGCGTAAATTTTATATGCTCTAAATGTCCGTTTAATACTTCAAAACATTTGTCCATTACCTCTTGTGTGGGACAGACAATGAAACAATCGTCTATATACCAGCTGTAGAGCAATGGGCGGTGAACGAGAACTGGAGCTTCCACCTTATACACAAAAGCGATAGCAAGATTAGGTGCCAAACGTTGACTCGTGGTTAATCCCTGAGCTGTGTGAAGTATTAACCCACCACTGAAAGATTGAACAGCTAAGACATTGTTTTAGGATGGTCCTTAGTTGTTGGATTGAGAAGCCATACATATTTACTATTTGTTCATTTGCTGTTAGAAGTTCGAAATTGGCTTGCATTGCAGAGTTATTTGATACGTTTGTATAGAGTGAGGTAATATCAAATGACTCCATTACGTCGCGAGTTCTTTGGCTTCGCGTAACGTAGGTGATCTAGGAACATTCGAGCATTGGGTAGATGTGTCGAGTCGAATTCAAGCACCTGAGTAAAAATAAGGTTAAGAAACCACGTTATTCTATACGTTGGTCCGCCTATACAACTGATTGATAGGTCTAACCTTGTATGTTCATGGATCGGTTGACGCTAGATCATCAGTAGATGTTAACTTATGTGTTTCTATGAGAAGGTATAGGACCGGACAAATTGGATTATTGTTCTTGAGTCGAGAGATAACTGAAGTTTCCAAATTCGCTGCTCTTGCCGTGTTGACCCATTCTTTGTATGAATGTTGATATTGACGTTCATATTCTTTCTCAGAGGATGGAAGTTATAGGGAGACATTTTGAAGATGATATCTTTCGTTTCGAGTGTTTTCTCAAGACCACTGCTCAATTTTTAATATGCCACAAAATCATTTTGAGCCACGCATGTCATGTGGTCCTTTAAGAAAGGGCTGACTTATAGAGCCCGATACATGTGTTTCGACCTTGCAGTCTCACCAGTCGGGCAGTTACCTTTTTTCGCCTTTTGCCAATCCTGTATGGATCCCACACTAAGAGTTGGCGACGACGAACGCTTTGCACTCTAGAGCAATCAAGTATACAACGCTCTGTGTACGGTGATAATTTCACTGGACATAAAGTGTAAAACTTTCGTCGTCGCTGTTTCTTAGTGTGGGATCTGGAGCATCCCACACAGGATTGGCAAAAGACGAGTAAGGGAAGCTGCCCGACTGACGAGACTGCAAGGTCGAAACACGTGAATCGAACTCTAACAGACCCACATGACATGCATAACTCAAAAACGATTTCATGGCATATTCTGAAGATGTTTCTCTGTTATTTCGACATCCAACTGATTTGGAATTATTACAAATTCCTCACCTTTATCACTTACGGATAGACGGATAGATGGATAGAATTCCTTTCAAATTGCCATTTATATCAAACGAAATCAGCAGCGTGGTTAAAAGGTGACGAAAAAGATGCGGTCTTGAAAATTTCGTGGTAGTTATTGAAATCCCACCTCCCACCCTACGCCATCAGCTGATTCGCAATAGACTTTACGATCCATTGTGCAACCCCAAGAACTGTATGATCTGCCCTAAAGGAAAGGAGGGGGCTTGTATGAGATCGGGCACAATTTATTTGGTAACATGTACGACATGCGGGGCAGGGTATATGAGCAAAACGAGTTGATCACTTTTCATTCGCATAAAAGAACATCTAATTAGGAAATCTAGAATAGCTGAGGCCAAATCTTTAGGTTTACATAGGACACAAAAACACAGAAACAAGGATTTTGACGTGACTGTCACAATCCTAGTGCAGGAATCAAAGACATCCACGCGCAAAACTCTTGAGGCATTTTGGATAAACGCACAAAATCCCGAAATGAACTGGAAGGACAAATGCGTCATCATCACACGAGACCTCGCGCTTTTTCATCGTTTGATGTTTCAACCTGACCTAGACAGCATATAAGATCCTCCGAATCATTCATATAGACTAATATTGCACAGGTTCTGCAGAAGACGGGTTTCCGAAACTTCAGCCGAATCACTTCGACTACTTTACCACCCTCATGTCAGATCAAGATAAGTTTCGCGATTTCCATATATCGATCAATTATGCCGAGGTTTATAAACTTCTAACTTCTAATTCTTCTAAATCTAAATCTAAATCTGAACTTCTAAATCAGGTTAGTTCATCTTCAATTAGTGTGTGAGCGAGACTGACACATGAAACACAATCAGCATTCCTCAAAATCAACAACAGTCACGACATTTCGTTATTTGGTCCACGCATCGGCACAATAGTTTTCCACAACCACTACTAACCGCTAAAGGACGGCTATAGAAACCGAAGCGCGCAGAGCGATTGTCGTTGTTCGACTTGTCTTCTTTCTATGTCTTGCGAAATTCTTTGCAATTCTTGTATTATTTTAATGCAGCACAATTTTCTCTACTCGCTCACATGCTTCTGTTTTGAAAATGAGAGACACGCTGGTTTACTAGCAATAATAGTGAATTGACACTCAATCAGTTATATTGAGTTTTACAAAGGATATCACTATACAATGAGCGCATGTGGCGCAGTGGTTAGAGGTGCTCTGCGTCGCACACGAGGTCAATGGTTCAATCTCGCGCTCATGACTCACCAAGCCATCCATCCCTCCGGGGTCGGTAAATTGGTACCAGACAGGTCTCAGACTTGTCTGGGAGGATAAGCAGTACTGACTCGGTTCAGCGGGAGGCCAGCGCGAGTCATTGTAAAGGCCAGATATGCATTCAATCACCTCAAACGAAGTTGAAAATTGAAGTCGAATGCATGGCGCATCCCTCAGGGATTGATCAACGCCGAAAGCTTTATCCTTTTATCCTTTTATCACTATACAAATCTTTGGTTTTGATAATTCCTAGTTTTACACAAGACCCAAGAGTAATTTTATGAATAGGATTAGAAAACAACTGGTAATTTATCAAAAGTGATGGTACATGCTAGATGCAGTACGAGGTCATCGATAACTCTCACTATGACTAAGTTTTTATCAGTTTTATTTCCAATTACTTAGAGTTGAAGTATGTGAGAAAAGCTTGAGATTTTATGGATATTGGAAAAATTTTGATCGTGGAGGGACAATCGTATCTGAGTAAAAAGCATTAAAAGTATTTCGTAAAACGTAGTTCGATGATACCCAATAATGTAGAGTGGTGTGCAAAAACTTTTGCGTCAGTTAGGGTTTGAACTCGCATTCGAATATTGGTTCGCATCCCAACTGACGCAAAAGTTTTTGCACTCCACTCTACATTATTGGGTATATCGATGATAGTTGCCGATTTGCGCAGGAACATAAAACAGTCCGCGCGAAGATTTTAGAAGCGCTTTGGAGCAACACAATCAATCGCACTATAGACCTTAGGAGAGAATGCCTCGTTATCACTCGTGATATAAGCCAGTATAGGACTGTTGTTTTGATGGGAGAAGTGCATTACGAGCCTATGTGATTTCTTTCCGCCGATCTCCACTTGAATTATTTAGTGGAACACATAAAAAAGCAATGAATATGTTCAGAGTTGACTTTGTGTTTTTTCTAAAGGAGTAATGGAGGTGTTTGGCTGATTAGATATAGACAACTTGACTTTTCCAGGTTGTGAAGAAGGCGAACTGCCGAAACGTCAGCTGTTGAATAAAAAATATTATAGCACCTCGTGTTTGGCTCTAAGAAGAGAACTGGGAACTAATAGCGCTTCGGGTTTTCCAAAAAAAAAGCTTTTGTTGAGCTGTAACACTGAAATTAAGATTGCGTTCCACATGTGGCGCGCATACCTTGCACAGATATGGATGGATTTTGCAATATTGGCATCAACTAATCTCCCTTCAATAACCATTCGATAGTCTAAATCTCGAAGATTTCAATGGTGTGCTTGCTTTTTGTAAAGAAATCTCTTTGTACGCTATAGGAGCAAAAATAAAATTCTGTTGCTCATTGAGTATTCTTCGCTGGACCCAGCCATTATCTTAGACTTTCCTCAAACATTCGATAGCACAAATCTCAGCGATTTCAATTATATGCTTGGTTTCCAAGAACAACTTTAACGCGTCGTTACAGCTAAATGAATATTGGATTTCGTACTCGGTGCGCATCGCAAGTCCCGTGTGAAGTGCGCTGCGTAATCGATACGGCGTCGAGTGCAAAACTCAGAGCTCTTTTATCTATAACAACCCACTAAAAGTCTTTTTTAGAAGCCAAACATACCATTGAAATCGGTGAGCTTTGTGCCATTGAATGGTTGTTAAAAATTTAGATAAAAAGCTCTGTTTATTGAAAGATGCCTGAGTGTGAAATGAAATATAATTTATTATTATTGCAGCAAAACATATAACCATTTAAAAAATAAACTACATAGTTCGAATCCTCGAAATTCAAGCTATCTTATGACTACTGAATTGTCAAAAAAGCATGAAAATGCATTTTTTCTAAGGGGGGCGAATAGCAAAAAAGTGCTAAATATTTTGCGCGTTGATGGAAGCGCACTCTTTCTACTTTTACTCCAGCTACATACTAAAATTACCTTCACATAGATCTTTGATAGAGGTGCAAAAATGTGCCGACGCTTGCTTTGCACAACACTCTTTTCACGCTACAAGGCGTTACCTGTCAACAGCCAACCGTCGACGGTCTGACGGGGCAGCCGCTATCGGCATTGAACCCACTTGCCTGACAGGTATTGAGCATCGATAATCAATCAAAATTCTTTGTATCTGACCACCACTTGCGGTGGCATGATCTTGTAATATGCCCAACAATGTGGAGGGCTGTGCAAAAACATTTGCGTCAGCCGGGATTCGAACCTAGATCTGACTCTTTCCGAGAGCGTATGCTAACCGTTGCACCATCGACGCTCATTTTGCACAGCACTCCACATTATTGGGTATATTACAAGATCATATCACCGCAAGTGGCGGTCGGATAAAAAGAGTTCTGATTGATTATCGATACACAATACCTGTCAGCACAAGAGGGTTCAATGCCGATAGCCGCTGCCCCGCCAGACCCTCGACGGTTGGCTGTTGACAGGTAACGCTTTGTAGCGTAAAAAGAGTGCTGTGAAAAGCGAGCGTCGGTGGTGCAACGGTTAGCATACGCTCCCGGAAAGAGTGAGATCTGAGTATGAATCCCGGCTGACGTAAATGCTTTTGTACAGCGCTCCACATTATTGGGTATATTACAAGATCATACCACCACAAGTGGTGGTCAAATAAAAAAGATTCTAAGCTTTACCTATAATTACCAGTAAACCTTCTATGACGTTCAAGTGGCGAGGTAACATTTTTGAGCATAAAATACATCTTTCTTTTCGCTCTAACGGCGTATATTTACTTATTTATTTATTTATACGACCCGTCATCAAAATTTTTTTCGTTGTCCGTGTCCCAGTACTTCTAGCATTCAATTCGTTTTTCACCCTCGTCTTGAGCGACGCAGAATTCTGGTCGACATGCCTCCTTGAATTCTCGAGAATAGCCTTACTGTGGCGTTCCATAGGACGTTCTTGCTGACTACCGGAGAGTGTTGGGGGAGGGGAGCTCGGCTTTACGCGCCGTGACGATCATCACAACCACTCTGCTACGGAGCCAATAACAACCTATTATGATAACTATTTTGAGAAAACCAACTGCATCATCATAATCTTTTAGACTTGGGCTATCGAATGATCAGTGAAACTTTGGTGAAAAGCCATATCGAAGTCCCAGCCGAGCAAACGAAGCAAATTGAGTGTAAAACATGATTTTGTTTTCGCTGCTGCAATATAATAATGAATCTTTCTTGAAAATCAAACATATCGTTGAAATCGCAGAGATCTGAGCTTTCGAAGGATTATCAATCACTAAACGCATGAAAGAAAACTTTTATTTAGCGACAAAGGCCTTCAAACAATCGTCTATCATAATTGATACACGTCGTCCTTTCGGCATCAACCCCTAACGGAGGGCTATAGAAATCGATACACGCAAAGTGGATTGCGCAATTTTTGTCGTTTGAACAGTCTTTCCTTTGTTTAGCAGGAATTTTCGGGTCTTGTAATACTTTGATAGTTCACGAAATATCACTATCACCATGATCACTATCACTATCATCACTATCACTACCATTACCACTATCATCACTATCACTACTATCACTGTCACTGCCATCACTACCGCTATCATCCCGATTACTATCACGATCATCTATCATAGGACACACGTGATTCGTGGGAGTGGGGCCAGGGGTGGGGAAAGACACGCTTTCTGGGCCCTGTGGTTCTCAACCGGTTAAAGGCGTTTTGTCTCGGTTGAATTCTAATGTCCCCTCTCTCCTAATAGACGTATGGTACATATTTGACGTACTTAGACTTTAAGTTAACTTTATCGTCATGAATTGATGAAATGTTACTGAGGAAACTCTATAAAAGTTTCTTAGAACTTTGTTTCAATAAATCCTTTCAATCGACTTTTTTTAACTTTGCTGAAAGTATTCAATGCAGTCTGCGAGAATGTATAGAGCCTTTTCAATGTTGATACGTCAGTGACATAAGTAGGTTCCGGCTGTATCGCCCGCTTCATCAGTGCCACACACTCCCACACTGAACCATACTATATAGCGGGGGTGGGGGACGCTATGATGATAGCATGTAAAGTTTTGTTATCGCCATAATATTTCCCCATCCCTGCTATAAAGTAGGGTTCAGTATGGAGGCGTGTGGTACTATAGAGCGACCGATATCGCCGCAACGTATTTATGTCATTGATCTACCAACCTGGAAAATGCTCCTAACATTCTCACAGACTTTATGTTTCATCAAAACACGGCATTTGTACGAAGAGAAATATAATTATAACTAGTATAGAATATCTCATAATTGCTATTTGAGCCAACTGTCACGTGGTCTGTTGAATAGGCTCTTGTATAGCCCTATACAGGTGTTTCGACATTACATCTTGTCAGTCAGGCAGAACTCGCCGTCTTTTAGCCAATCCTTGTGGGTGCTTCAGTCCCCCACATTAAATGGCTGCGTCGGCAAACGATTTACGCTGTAAATCAAGTGAAATTTGGCAGAACCCGTCGTCTTTTAGCCGATCCTCTGCTCGACTGACGAGACTGGAAGGTCGAAACACGTGTATCGAGCTGCAGAAGAGCCCATTTAACAGACCACATGACAGATTGGCTCAAATAGCAATTATGAGATATGTTGAAATTTGAACGGTCTTGAGAAAACACTCAAAATAAAGGTATATTGTCATATAATATTTTTCTTGTTCATGTTGTATATTTATTTAGCGGCCTAAGAGATGCAGATCTCAATTCTAGCTAAACTCCGTTTCTGGAAGCACCATCTTTTCCTGTTTTATGTTATCAACGAGAAGAGTAAAGCAACTTACTACTGAGATCTTAGCTCGAAATTTGGACATCACGGCAGATTAGCTGGCGCTTCTATAGTACAATTTTGATTCTGAGAAAACTTTTCTGCCATGAGAATGGAGAATATGATTTAAGAGACCACCATAAACTTGTTCTTAGTCAAAAAATGACCATCTTGAAAATCCACACTTTTCAATTCAAAAGTACATCCTTGAGACTACAGTTGATTTCCAATTCTTGCTGCACATTCTTTCTATGAGTACGTAATAGTGTAGTTCGAGAAGACATTTTCAACGATGTGTGACCTTAAACATATATTAAGCTGTTTTAGTATGCAGCCATAGTAAGGCGAGTTCACATAAATCAATCGAAGGAATACTTCTTCAGATAATATGCATATTTTTGGCTCCCATCCATTACTTCTTTTGCTCGATATATTTACTACAACAAACAGTTAATATAATCAGCATCGGGTGGCAATGAGTTACTACTATCAATTCATTACCACCGGTTAACAATTTACCCTTTTCATGAAGAATGGGTAGTTTTTACAAACATCAACTGCAAATTCGTGCTCTTTCACTAGATTGTCAGTGCTCATTCGATGCCTTGAGAAATGAAAAATTCCAGCACTAGGCTTTTTTTCTGGAAAAGCCTTTTCAGTGTGCAGTTCCAATGAGTGATAAAATGAGTCTCTTTTTTGCAGTATTCACCCAGTTGTTTGAACATCACCGAGGTTCGCAGCCACTTCGATGACAAAGTATAGATGATAGGAGCTCTTCATTATCATGAAAAATGTTATTACTGAGGAGATTTCTGTAAGTATGTGTAATGAGAAAAACGTCTCCCAACAGTCCGTATTCTTCGGTAGGAAAGCTACATCCTTGCAAAGTGATCATATTTACAACTTTTTCTGCGCACTCTTTTTGACTATTTTTTGAGAGGAGACCGTCCTTTCCTATCATAGTTCATCTGATTGGCATAGAAATTTGTATGTTCTTTAACCAACTTTCATGCAACGGGCATGCCCAGTTCGTAGAAGTAAATTAGTTTTCTCGCTCCTAGGCACTGTCCGTCTTGAATACATTCCGTCGATCAAAGGACAGTGTAGTACCTTGGACGACGAACCTTATTAGACCACTCGACGATCATTCTTCGTCAGTGTTCTCTTGATGCGATTGGTTAAAATGAGCTACAGTGATGAATGTAGTATCAAAAATCTCTTTCTACTTGGTCAGAGAAGGTCAAATTGATAATTTTTTCAGTCCTTTACTTTCAAAGGCATCCGAACACACTGAAAACCGAATGATCGAGTAGTGAGCAGTGTGCGATATGCGCTGGAGGAAAATGTGCAATTGGATTTGCATGATGGTGTGATCTGAAAGACTTTTAAGTTGAAATATTCTTCTAGAGATACTTCTTCTCATAACTTTTACGATGAGCAGTTTTTTCAATACTCCGCAAAATTTGATTCTCGTAGAAACTTTCGTTTCGAATGTCTTCTTAATACCACAGCTCAAATTTCAATATGCCTGATAATCATTTTTTCGGGCCACGCATGTCAGTGGTCTGTCAAGGAGGGCTGACTTATAGAGCCCGATACACGTGTTTGGATCTTGCGATCTCGTCAGTCGGGCAGTTATCCTTTCTCGTCTTTTAGCCAATCATGTGTGGGTGCTCCAGTCCCCACATTAAGAGTCAGCGACGACAAACGTTTTACACTCTACGTCCAATGAATATTTAATATATTATATGTTTTGTTTCGCTAACTCTTAGTGTGGGGACTAGAGTACCCACACAGGATTGGCAAAAAAGACGAAAGGATAACTGCCTAACTAAGAGATTGCAAAATCGAAACACGTGTATTGAGCTTTATTAGGTAGCCCATTTAACAAACCACCGACATGCGTAGCTCGAAAATAATTATCAGGCATCCCGCAAAAACTTCGTTATATGTGAAGATAGGTATTTGTCACAAGCAAATAACGGATCAGGAAGTCTCTAATTTACTGATAAAGCTCAAACCACCTGCACATGATTACACTGGAGTCATTTGGAAGAGTTTAGACTGGACGAAATACAGGAAATCAACTCAACAAGACTCACCTAGAGAGAAGCTCGTCCAATGCGTGAAACTACTGCTTATGTCTACAGTCAAAAGTTGTCGGGATAAAATGATTTTGTATTACAGAGTAAGTAGGTATTGAAAAAAGCAAGAAATGACAGAACAAGGTTTGTCTGTAGTTCTGTGTAGGTCGCAACTCCTGATGTACACTAATGATCGACATGTCATTAAGAATTATGGATGAAATGGCATCATATTCAATGTGTAGTTTGATTTTTGACAAATTTTCATTGCCTGCTAATCTCAAAATGCTTTGACGACTTTCGCTTTGACGACTTTCGGTTATCGTATGGAAAGCGAGCATATCAAACTAAGGCATTCATGCCATAGCATTTGATTCCGAGGTACAGAATGACAATGTAATTGGTTAATTGGAGGTGTATTCACTCGTTCAAATGTGCAAAGATCAGCTGCTGTTGACATGAATGAAAAAAGAATATGCAGAACTTTCGACTCAGCGATGGCGTGTGCAACAACTACGCCACACAGGCCACCGCTCGGTCGCAAGTCGACACTCACAACGTTCAGACGACTTGGCAGCTTAGATCACCATTAGATATCCCATTTTTGTGATTTGAAAGAATACACATCGATGATGAACACAGATGAGCTGGTCGTATAGCACGAAAAACAGATGACAGATAGACGAAAAGGATGTAGAATAGACTTCACGAATTTACACCCACCTCAGAGTGCGTGTGTGTTTGTAAGAAATATTGTTAAGCTGTTCTCGCAGATGTCAATGTTGTACAGATCACAATACGAGACTAACAATAATAGCTGTGCTTGATTCAAACCACCACCATGGAAGATGAAATCACGAGAAGATTCGTATGGAAAATGTCTAACGGACCCTCACAACTCGTGAAGGCGAATCGTCTACGTATCCACGTTACTAAACATCAATACCAAAATGATGGATTTCATTGAAGAGACCTATAAGGTTTTGTGAGTGACAACACGTCAATATGTGTAAAAATTTCATATATTTCCATTGTAAAGCTACATCTTTCCAATTTCCAGCTGTTGTCAAATACTTTTCTCCATTTATATCCTCTTTCGTAGTCATTTGATAGCTCGAAAACGCAGGAATTGATATTAAGTTTTGTATAATCTGATAGCAATTTCAAGCCTTCCAGAGGTCTCGTATCGCACTTCTAGAACTGGACATATTTCGGCTTTCTACCACACCTCATCAGTGACACATGTCTATAGGTTAAACCCAGCTTCTACAACTAAAATATTGGCGCCGAACATATACACTGCTCGTCAAGTGAAAAGACCATTGACTGTAAATTACTGCCATGCTAAGTGTCTTTTCACTTGATGTGCACTCTAGCATGCTGGGCCCTGATACCATTAGTTCCAAAGGCTCGGCTGAACCGAAAGGCATGTGCTTGATAGAAAGCCGAAACGCACGTCTAGCATTATAAGTGCCATACCAAACTTTTGAAAGGCTTAAAATTTGCTATCAGATTATATTAGAGTTTGAGCAAGGTCTCGGAAACAGTCGGTAAAAAGGTTTGAGTTTGGTGTTTGTAAGTCTTCGTAGTACACGTAATAACTGAAAAGAGTACTATATTTTAGTTGTGGTCTAGATAGCTTGTTGTCCGAACTTGCGAATTCATTGGCACTTATAAGTAATATGTAATTTAGAGAAACTCTATCTCTACGATAAATTATAGTTTATTCATCAAAAAGACGCCTTTTGAGACAAATAATGCACCTTTATTTATACCTCACCGTCAATCAACAATTTACCCATCTGCAAAGAGATTTTCCAAAACCGATTATTAATAAGCCTCGGCATCGTTCAATAAGTCACATTTTAGCCTTGAAAACCAGACGTGAGGCTGTTGATACACACTTTATCCGGGCAGCTGACTTTTGGCGATTTCACCTCAAAAGCGTGGAGACATCAGGCTGTCTACAATTCAGTCAGCCAAACATTTCTATTAGTTCAATAAAAAAATTATCAACCCAGATTATGATCGCATCAAGCATAAAACAATTCAATATGATCACCGCTTTTTATAAGTCTTCCACCAACTTCTTCAAGTGAAGATCAATCTGAGGCATCCATCACTGCAGTTCATGGTCAAATTCATGATATTTTTCCAAAATGCTCTGGGAATCTCGCTTACTGGTATTCTATATCTGTGTGCAAAGATAGTGATCTCTACTTCAAAACTATTATCTTTATGTCTCTTCATGATATGCAAACCTAGTAGGGTAGTTGCTTTAGCTTTAGGCCCACAACCTATGTACTTTTTTGATAACAATGATTGAAATTATACCGAAAACTCTGAGGAGTCAACAATTTCGCAATCGCTTTTATGATCGTGTGTGTACAACGCAAGAGTACATAATATGCCCTGATGGTAAAGATGAGGAATGCATGATTGTACGTACAGTCACCTAATCTCTAGTGAAGCGTGCGGCCATGGATACACTGGCAAAATGGGTAGCCTCTCTGTGTCCGCATAAAAGAACACTTAGTCGGTAAGCACAGAGCGAAGTAAAACCTCGATGACCTCGCATAGAACATTGACACATAGCGAAGAGAATTATCAAGTGAAAGTCCTCATCCTCGTACAAGAATTGAGTACATCCGTGTAAAATTCTTGAAGCGCTTTGAATAAATGCCAAGGATACGACCGTGGGTTGCAGAGAGTAATGTCTCACTATTAACGTCACACGGCTGCTCTTCAAAAGACAATAGAAGACTTATTTAGAAAAAAAAAGATTCGTTAAAGGACTGTTCTCGTTTAATGCAACTTAAGGGTGTGCTTAGTAATTGTTCTATCAAGTTATTAGACGTAATTGGCTCACAGGGTTTTGGACAGCCTGGTCTGTTTAGGCCCTAAAGAAGACGGAACCCACCGAAGCGCTAGCCATTATTATTGTTCTGTGTTCTATTCGACAAATTCTATTGTAAACAGCCTTGTGTAGGCTCGTCAAGAAACGCGAATTCATCAAACCAGTATTGAGGTCAATCGATTCGATGCGGAGAGTTGCTTAAAAACTTCCAGTTGATCTTTGCCGTAGCTCGTAGCTCGCAGCTACGACGAACTGTCATGGTCACATTTTTCAAAAATTTTAGTGAAAAGACAGGTGATCATGCTCTCAATTTCCTTTAACGGATTCCTTGCACATGGGCAAGTTCGTCTTTGAGATCACATCAATTCTAATGAACTGGCGTAGTTTGAAGACAAATACTTCATTAGTGAAACAGAGAGAGTATGACTAGCAAACTAGCAATATCTTCTTATGTTGATCACTTTAACGACGTAGTACATTGCGATAGCTAGCTGACTGCACCAGATCTCTGAGTGCGAAAGCAAACAATTTCAGTACCACTATGTGAATTTTTGGTCAATATAATGGCCTTCGATCTTTACAGCATTTCATAGCCATTGCTATAAGTGACTCCACTATAGTCGCCTCTCTTGACCCTACCATGTTAGGCTTCTTTCGATATTGATGTAATGAAGCTGTAAATAAAAGTTATCCTGAATCAGTTTTCCTTCAACCTCGGCACAACCAATCAATCATAATTTTTGTTAGGCAATTCTATAGTTCGAGGTGCTAATGACAACTTTAATTCTTTTCTCTTATCCGGCACAAATTTTTGAACAAGTGTTTTTTTTTGCTGGACAACAACCTTCCATTGCACTTTTAATAATCATTCGAAGGCTCAAATCGTGGGAACTTGGCACATAAACAGTTTTCCGAGAAAGTCTCTTTTACAGAGCTGTAGCATCCGAAATAAAATTAGGTCTCCCAAACGTTGTGTGTTTTTACTACTACTGCGCTTAAATTTCGTTGAACGAGGCTTTCCACCAGTCTATTTTCAATCATCAAATAGCGTGAATCTCAAACATTACAAAGATATAGTCAATTTTTGCAAAAGCTTCTTCACAGTGTTGTGCTGTGAAAATTAAAGTCGTTTCACACGCGTAACGCGCTATCGTGCGCTTTCGTTATTGACTTGGAAGTTTTCTCTCCGCTTCAAAGAGATTTCTAAGTTTCTGTTTTGAAATTGGAGAAGAAACTTGCCCTATCATTCCAGGGCTTAGGATTTTCATTATCTTTTCATATTGCCAAACATACCCGCTACTGAGCCCAAACCTGGGCCTAAGCGGCCTAAACCTAAGCACGAGAAGCATATGAACATGTAGAAGATATCATCGATTATCAGAGTCATAGGTTTTATCCATCCGATGACAAAAAAAACTCCAAATCAATGCGTGGCTTGCGTAAAGCTCAGTCTCATTTTTCCTGCTTCACCAGAGTGAACGGTTTATTCCGGAAAAAGTACAACGTTGAAATTGTCGAAACTTACGCTATCGAATGGTTATTTATGATTTGAAAGTAGAGCTTTGTCATACGAGGTACTCGTGGGCGAAACACAGATGCTTTCTATTTGTTATAAAACAATAAAAAAGCCTTTCTAGAAGGCAAACAAATTTTTAGATTTTCCAAGTATTGCGCTGTCGAACGATCACTAGCAGCCTAAGGAAGGAGTTTTGTCCTGCGAAAAAAATGAGCGATAAAGAGCGAAAAAGGGAAAAACGTTCAACGCGTGTAATACAGAATTTTATTTTCACCGCTACAGGTAGTTCCCGAAATTTAAGCTTTCGAGTGATTACTAAAAACGCGATGGAAAGTCTTTTTCCAGCAAAAAATCTCCTCTGGAAAACTCTGCCGTGTATTGGAAAAGAACTCAATCTTTATTCTGCTAACAGTCCGACACGTTGCTGTGTTCTTTAGAGCTGATGATTCGAGTTTTATCGTCCGCTGCCGTTCGTCCTCGTTGTTGAGATTACATGTCAAATCAATAACATATTTCAATATATTATGATGCTTTGTGCAAGTCGTTAATAATATCGGGTCCTGCAGGAGAGATCGCTCAGACAAAAGAATTATGTTATCAGCATCAACGAATAATTAGCTGATAACAAGAAAAAAAGCTAATTAGCATAAGACTGACCCTGTATATAGCGAGTTCGCTGAGTGAGGTCCTTCATTCGAAAGCTGCTCCACCGAAGAACTTGACCGAATAAGATGAAGGAGAAAATTTTCAACGATGACAAACGACAGTGGACGATCGACTCAAAGAATCAGCTCCGGAAGAGACGAAAGCGTTGAAACGTCAGCTGAATAGAAAGTGTTATTAATACCTCATGTCACAGGCTTAATCTACGAATAAAAATATTGAAACTCTAAATCTTCATTTTTGGCTACAGAATGTACACATGCATCGTTAGCTGGACTTGGTCGTTGGCTGGTTAGCTTCTTAGGTTATTCAAATCTAGAGAGATTTTTATTTCGAGTAGTCTAACACAGTATTATTATACTTCCCACTAACCTGCAATTTTTCGTATGAGTAGCTAAGCAGGATGTGATTTGCATGCATGATAACTGTGCATGGATTTATCTATGTACATATCAAAGATTTACCTGTAAGAGCCGGCGCGAGGTAGCTAGTTGTTGTTGTCGTCTTTGATAGTGACTAAATTGACTCTAATAACGAGATTGATGGAAATTCGATCTTGCGAATTATTATGTCTATGTAGAGTCGGGATAGAGCAAATGTGCATGGCAGAGACTCAACACTCACTCACTGGATTGATCTGAGTCACACTGTGTTTTTGTTCTTCGACTTTTTTTTAGGAGGCGCCGTTGCCGAGTGGTTGTGATGCTCGTCGCGGCGCACGTGGAGCCGAGCTCCACCCCCAACTTCTCTCCTACAGTACACTACAACGTCCTATGGAACGCCACAGCAAGGCTATCCTCGAGAATGCAAGGAGACTCGCCCAATCAATATTTAACGCCGTACAAGAAGAAGAAGAAAAACGAATAGAATGCTAGAAGTACTGGGACCCACACAGCAAAAAGAGGACTGGAGGACGGATCAAATATAGTGCTAAAGAAAACTTTTCTAACCTTTTGCTCAACCCTTCTTAAAAATGTTGCAGCATTGAGTACATGAAAAACTCTTTCGATGAGAGGAATTTGTTTAAGCAGCATGACTTCAATACTGTGAAGCAAAATATTACTATACTTATTTAAAAAAGAATATAATAATAAAAATGGCGGATTTAGAAGACAACGAAATACAGTCAGCCAATAAGCCTTGAATTCAGTTAATTCCTATCACGATGACCCCGTAACTAGCTCGAGTCGACATTTCATAGTGATATCCTAAGAAGTAACATTTTTTTCATTAGTATACGTACGTTGCTAGTAAATATCGTTTTTTCACATACAAAATTATACTCCTATTAGTACATGCTCAACAAAACCAAAGACGTCTGCAGCAAATGTATTGGGATCCTGTAAATGCTGAAACACTCCTCCCTTGGAAGCCTTTGTATAAGAAGTTATATTGAGGAATCGGTGTCGACATATCGATTTAGAACTGTGCCATGGTACATCTGGTGGTTGTAGAATAGCACTGGGAACATGCACTTGTAGCCTGAAATTCAAAGCACTGCTGAAGAGACACCAGGAGATGAAATTGGGGCTGCAATTGTTCATGATGATTTTTCTAGATCGAAGTGTTGATAAAGACAGTGTGAGATACTGATTATTTTTTAAACAAACTCTGCTTCACTCTTGTCGCATAGACTGATTTGAGAAAATCAGCTTGAAAATATATTTTATTCGCAGACATTGTTTATAGCGCCTGTCTGTTCTGAACATACTGAGGTGTACAAGGCCCATTCGATTATTCTATAGTCGCGTCTAGCATCTTTTTAAAGTTCACTCCACTATCCTTTTCTTTCATCCGCCATCTGTTCCTCTTACTTTATAACCAAACCATCCGTGTTCTGATATTGATGTGTATAGTTCTGGATCTCAATTATCGATAGTTTTTGAACATCTAAACTGCACAAGTCGTCTAGACGTTTTCATTACCGACTGGATTTTAGAGGAGTTCATTCAAGCACTGTGTAAGTGGTGTGTAGATTCTATGATGTAGATGAAGTACCAACTCATGTCTCTGCTGCAAAACAGAGCGATGGGAGGACCATTGAACTGAAAAGACAAGCACGCAGTTTGGAGTCCATTACTGGGTCAGTGGCTTCTTTGAAAGATCCAAATGCTGCTCATGCGCCCCCTACTGCTTACCTTTCTCTGTCTGATCACTCTTCCACGAAGTAGTCCTAATCAGAACCCACCAATTCAATTTGTTCACTTTTGCTCCATGGATTCTTCATAAACTCCGTCTCGGCCTATTCAAGCATAGGCCGATATTTATTCGCGCTTTGTTGAGCTCATTGGACATGTTTCTGCTTTAATGGTACTTTTCGAAAAGATGACAGTGTTGTCTGCGATTGAAGGCATGACAAGAATTCCCCATCAGTGCGCACGCTTTTTTCTTCATCAAGCAACTTCGCCTTCGATTGTGGCGCAGCAGTAAATAGGTTTGGCGAATTATTGTTACCATTGTCGAGCCCCTTTATCTTTGAGTACGGTGAGGAGTTCAAGAAAAAGGCGTATTTTTTGGCTGCAATTTTGATAGCAGTCAGCTAATGTTCGCATATAGGATGGGTCTTCACCTTGATCGACCAGCGTGGTAGGATTGCATCCGTTTTAACGCTTTTAAAAGCTCTCTCACGGTCTAAGAGACTAGCACAGAGATCATACGGTATTATCGACGAGCTTCAATGACCTGTGAGACCATTTGGATGTGGTATATGCGTTGAAAACGTTGTCGGAGTCCTGCTTGCTTGACTGCTTGTGTCTCATCCATGATTTTAATTGCAAAAGATGAATCATCGCAAATAGCTTGTAAAGTACACTCAGCAAGTATACTGGACATCAATTACGGAGACCTTTTTGTCACTTTTCTCATTACGATGATTGCGCGGAAATTTCTTTAGTGATCCGAGATTTTTGTTTTAGAGGGTATGATGTAATACCACCTCCCAAAAGTATTGTGACCTTCAACTGTGAGGAAATCATGGGTGATATCATCAAGTCCTGACGCTATGCCACTCCCTCACTTCTTACTGGAACTTGAACTCCAGTAGGTACATTTTCAAGTAGTTTTTCTCCATTGGGATTTTAAGGTCCGGGACAAGCACTGTAGAATGGAAAAGATTTAGAAGAACTTTTTCGTTATTTGTTCCATATCGTGGTGCTATATGGTGGTGTCTCCATTTTCTTTCAGAAGGGCGGATAGAGGAACATGATAGTTGCATGCATATTGATGGCACTTCTTTGAATTACATCGTTTTTTTAGTCGTTCTGAATAACTTATTTGTCTCAGCTGATATGCATCCTTCTGTACAAGTCTTCTTTAGTTGACATTTATTATCAGCTTAGTCAAATGTGGCGCAGTGAGATCAAGATTCATGTCCTTTCTGTCTTCGAATAACTCCCTGGTGTTAATAGAGATGCAGCTTGAACTCCTTGTTTGGGTACTGATGCGAGCGGCGCACAAGTTTCAGTTCAATAGAAAGCATCTTGCAGGCTACGATCGGGTGTTCTGTTTCTTCCAGTTATTTAAGAAGAGAATTTTTTGAGAACATCCTCGTCGTGCAAGATTTTCTTCTTATTAACGATGACGTCAGCCGTTTTCCATCTTATGGTTGAATCAAATTTTCGCACACACAACGCGATGAACAAATCTCGATAACGTCTAGGTAGCACTGAGATGTCAAAAAGGCACTATTTTTCGTTTATAGGAACATGAATGATCGTCGTATGAGTCATATCCTGGAAAATAAGTTTCCATGTAGGAGAATGCCGCGGACAGAAGTCCAACAAGCGAACTCCGTTCTCGCTTCGTTCTTCCAATCTGGACTTTTCTATCCTCCTATATTTTCGCTGACTTTTCTTAATCTGGTGATAAAGTTCCCAACGACAATTTCGTCAAACTTTTGGTTGCTGACGAGCTATCTGAACTATTACAGAATGCGCCCAATTTGCTTTCCTTAGCTGTCCAAGTTGGTGAGTAGCAGTAATGATATCGACATTCGTTTGACACAAAAATCGGCGTTCAAAACGGCCATGGTGTTATGTATATGAAAGCCAGAAGTGGTCTGCATGGGACATCGTGAACGCTTTCAGTTTGTCCATGTCCAGTGATCTCCTATTGGTCTTAAGATTTTATTTGCTCTTAACGGTGTCTCACCGTCTAACGCAGTAAACAGACGCACTAAGTGTGCGGTGGTACTGAGACAGAAATTTTGTTGTTATAGCTATTGTGGTTCTCTGGAGTCTGCAGTCTCAAAGTCAACCAAATCGTAGCCTTCCTTAGGCTAACACCACTTCAGGCTGTCGCTAGCTCTTGTAAATCAGAAGGAGACTTGCCACCTTGCGACTAGTTGGTGACAAAAGAGTAGCACTTGTTAATAAAATTGATCTTGACTGAGTTATTGGTGTAAAAACGTTGCATTCTTTCCAGCTTGAGAGGGCTTGCTGGTAAATGAATATTCCGCTGTACATGCAGCCGAACACCTACACCTCACAGCCACGTCGAGGCGGTATACCATATATCTAATCGAACTATAGAACGTGTATTACTGTTCAGCAAAAGATATTGCGGAAAACGATTATGGCTATGGCCAACTTGGCTAAATAACTCGGCTTAACTCATCAAGTTTAATTTTCATACTTTTTATTTTAAGTACACAATTCTGGAAGCCATAATGAATCGAAAAAACCGACTTTTTATCACGTCCTGGGGTAATTAATCACAACTGTCCTACAGATCATACTATTTTGAGAACTTGATCAAGTAATGTACGTCTTTTTCAATAGCAATTGCTGACGTTTTGGCGATTTTGCCTTGCACAGAGCTTAGATGTACCATGCCAAACCATATTTCATAACTTTAACATCTTTATATCTATTAGAAAACTACTGCAAAATTCCATTCAAATGTCTAATTATTGAGAATGTATAGACAATGTTAACGGGAATGTTGATTAAATACTTGCGCTATCGTATAATACGTCTTGCCCTGAAAGTGACGAAATTGCTTAGACGTTACCTTTTTGTCATAGCGTATTTGATCCCATCAGAACTGTTACGGAGTAAATTCTATAGCTGACATACTTTAAAAACTTGGCCATCAAATGGATTCAAAAATTTTGAAGAGCTGACAGCTTCCAGCTGTATAAGCCAGAATAAATTACCTTTTTCTGTAGTAACGGTCTCGTCGCGAATTGAGTAAACCTTTCAAAGTAATTAATTCTGTAAATTACTACAAATAGAAATTCGTTAGAACTATAAGTTGAATACGAAAAACAGTTAAGGCAAGATAATCGCATTTGCAGCTCCATCGGAAATTGGACTAAAATCAGTGCGGAACATTGAAATTTTGTGTTTAACACTTTGGCGACGACGCTTGATTTTGGGTGGTGGTCACATAGGATGACTCCTCATTTTTGTCAGCTCGACATATCTATCTGTAATCAAAGGACTTGATAAGCTTGTAAGCAGCTTAGGGCTACGTGAATTTTTTCTGGTGTGGTTATTTTTTGAGTTTACTCAAAGAAAGTAGAAAAATTACGACCTAAGTGCTCTGTGAACTCAGATCACAATTTCATCGCTGTAGAATGAAAAGGCTTATGAATTGTTAGTAAACATCTATGAAATATTGTCGTTTTTATCTCAGTTGTTAAGCCGCTGCAAGCCGTGATACATTTGTCTGAATATAAGGGATGCCCGTCACGTATAAGTGGGAATCGATTTATTTCTATAAATTACCGTTAGACGACAATTTCCTACTGTCCACGTCCTTCCCAAAGTGTCAATAAAACGATTTTGAATTACATGTTCAAGAGGTTAATTCATTTCACCCATACAAAAGCACTACATTGTTTGTGGGCACGGTAATTGTGCTCCTTTAAAGCCGATTTCATTGCACCTCAAGACCTTTTTGGACACTTTTTCAAGATTTGTGAATCAAAGAAATAGCTCCACAATCTCAAAAAAGATTTAGTTTATCGCATCAAAACCGATCATTGGTTGCTAAACTTGAAGTGATTTTAGAGGGGTGTGTGATTAATGGATGGTACTGGATAGGTTCAACTACTTACCGCTGTTTCGGCAAATAATTATCGAAGAAGTCGCGCACAATGCGTAAAGCATGTGGTGTGGTCTCGGTGAAATAATACAGATAGGAAATAGTGGCGAGTTCGTCCAGTGTAAAGAGTCGATTTAGCGGTATAGATGGATTACGCGACGAGAACAACGACCATACAGACATCAGATAAGATGATGTTCCAAGAGCAGATGAGAGCAGTGCGTCACCTGAAGTTGTTAAAATTTGTGTTCGACATAGCTCTGTACGGCGAGACCTCTCAGTTTTCAAGAAGAAAACCGAATGCTCCTGAAAACGCCGCAAAGAAAGGGTAAAAAAAATTGAACTGTTACTAAACAGTCCTTTGCTACTTCATCTATAATCAAGATAATCAACTAGTTGGAAATAAATCTTATATATTTGACTCCTCACATTCCGTACAAAAACCAAAGACATCACAATGCCATCATGTAGAATAATGAATGGTTTGTCGAAATGGTGCTGCTCAAAGCATGCGATGCCCTTTCGCTGACGAGTCTCCGTTTTTTGAATTACTAGTGTCTTTCAAAAGCTGGCACCTATAGGACCTTCATAGAATTATGGAGAGATCTTATCATGGGTATTCACTTTTTATTACACACACACCTTCCCATGAACATTATTCAAAGTTGCGACCAGTGCCACTGAACAAGCCCATTAATTTGCATCTTCTGCTTATTAGTCGATCGTTTTCGAGACGAGTTCCTGTACTACTGGTATTCTTATTCTTAGAATAACTCTAATGTGACAACATGTAAACGGTCTTAGATGACCTTTGATACACCAGAGTCTTCTTGATCCACCATCTGCTTCCGATGATTATCCTTCTTCACTTATACTACGGAGTTTCATGCAAGAAAAGTCCAATATTTTTGCATGTTGTAAAGCATTTGATAATCGTGAAAGCTGTGAAAAAAAAGTGTCTAATTAGATATTTGGAATCGAATGTAGTGTCATCTGCAGGATAGTGACTGAGAAATCTTGTTGAATCGTTTGCTGGTCAACAGTGAAAATGGGGGACGTCGGTGACATATTGTTGACAACATGAAACACAACGAATTCGTCACAGATGGTGGCTTTGGAACGAGTGATTCTTACAATAAAAGACAATAACTCGGAAATTGAAGAGACAATCGCAGAGTCGTTAACGAAAACGCTGTCACTCAACCCTTCAGCAAGCGACGTGCAGGTGTTTAAGGACGCAAACAAGTGCAATGAGTCAGTTGATTTCTAAGAATCTAATCGCAACTAATGTTTGAAAGTTGGATGCAGATCGCTTACACAAATGTCTATTGAGGAGCAGAGGAATGGTGAGTGGTAAAACGCCATCGTCGAAGAGATGAAGACATTTGTTGTTTGTGATTCCAGATGAAGTGGCTGTGGAGGTAGCATGAGTATATGAGAGACATGATCCGCTGGCTAATTTACCTCTACATGGTTTATCTTAGTGCTTGGCGGAGTCTGGATTATTCGATACTATTGCACGTGAAGAGCAGTCGAATACTCCCAGACAACCGCATTTCAGTAATTCGATAGTGTGTTGGATTGGTTGCTGTGTCAGACTCAGAACATATGCTGCTTTCACATTCGCTGTAACGTATACTGGCAAATGTGTAATCTAGGAAATTTGTATTCCATGATGCAGTTGTGTATTCTAATGGCTGTAGGAATCGAGAAGTTGTTGGCAATGATTGTAAACAAAGAGACTTTTCAGTGAATACTTCCTATTCAACTGATAAACGCGAGTCTATCAAAGCTTACTACGGCTGAATACTATGAATATTTCCATACAAGTTTTTTTTAAAAGTCTTACCTCACATAAAATGTTTTTGAAAAAATGTGGAAGATGTATTGGAAGTGTACCGCTATCCAGTTGATACGGCTTTCGTAAAAAGAGGAAAATTCAGGATCTGTGGAAGTAGTTTTTACTGGAAATGTAAAGAAGCCTTCCCAAAAATAATCCACCTCTTCGTAGTAATAAAGATTGCTTAGAATTAGCATTCCACCATATAAGACCATAAAACCCAGTGTGAATTCGAGAGAACGGACCGTGAATGCGAGACGTACACTTCGCTTCGTAGTAGAATGTATTTATAGGTCTTCTCATAAATTTTGGCGTTAGACAGTAAATACCATATTTGACGGCCTATGTGGATTACTGGTAAACATTCTACAGTCTGAATCTTGTAAATTTCGATGCTCAAATTGGTTTTTGAAACAGTCTATCTAGAACATTGTTAGAAAAAAATATTCATATTTCGCATTCCAAGTAGTTAGCTCGTCGCTTGAACTCTGTAGTGAATTTATTTGATAATATAAATTGAAAAAAAGTTTTTACCACTAAAATGATAGAAGAAAGTCTGCTCTACAATTAATTTGCAAAAAATCTCTATATTTTCCTGAGAAGGAAAAAAATTTTTCAAATAAGTAAAGAAAATCGCGCGACTCTCGTATGATGCAAGTTTTCAAGGCGTTAGTTCAAATCACTGCGCACAACGTCATTTATTTTGAAATTTTTTCCTTTTCGGGAAAATTTCTATGTTTTTTGAATAAGAATTGGAGAGTAGATTTTGTTCTATCGTTGTGTAGGCACAAATTTTTTTTTTTTATTTCACATCGCCAAATAAACTCGCTATAAAGTTTCAAACAATGAGCTAGTAACGAGATTTCCTTTTTGCTCTAACAACGCTCCACAAAGACCGTTTTAGAAACCAGTCTCAGCATCAAAATTATCAAGAGTTGTGCTATCAAATGACAACCAGTAAACTCTGTATATTATTAAATTTGCTATTTATTGCTTTAGTGCAAAACTTATGAGTAGACGTAATATGGAGGTTCCCATACAAACAAGCTCGCAAACATATTCAGCATCTCTCAAGCAAATGAATGTCTACAAAAATATAGATAAAATAGGAAGAGACGTTTAACAACAGCTCAAAACATGTTTCTTTTCGGAAGGATGGGGTTTTCTCGTTGGAATATAAGATTTTTCGACATATGTGCGTTCTTCTTACAAAAATTGCTCTTTTTGAGTCTCCCTCGTTGATATTCTATCGTTTCTTGATGATATTGTTCCCACATACCCTCAGTTTCACACTTCGAAACTTTATCATCAGCCTTTACAGTGTTTTTTCACGTGCGGATCCCAGTACTTCTAGCGTTTTTTCGACTTCTGAACGGCGTAGAATGCTAACTGAGCACGCTTCGTTGCGATCTCGAGGATAGCTTGGCTGTGGCGTTCCATAGGCTGTTCATCGTTGACTGCTGAAGAGTTTTGGGAGAAAGGAGAGAGGGAGCAAAACCCTATACTCCTACTGCAGAGCGCTCACGGCGCCTGACGCGACAGTGCGTGGGTCATTTTTGATTGAACCGCAGTCCAGAATGGGTTCAATTAGCAATTTTCACACAACGCACTCCTATCGTCAAAGAGCACAATGGAAACAATTATTTCTGTCAAGAAGTAATCAATAGGACAGTGGGGGAAAATGAAGACACAATACGACAATCACATCCAATTATAGAGTTCACGAATTCAGTGCACTAATGAATTCGCTTCTAATGGTGAACACAAAAGCCAGTTTATCAATGAAATACTAACGCTTGCAACCAACCGACTATATCACTGCTTGGTATCAAGACTCGCTCGCTTTTCAAAAATTCATCTGTTCTTGACAGAGTGTCTTCATGATTTTGCCAACTTATCCATTCGAGGAGATGTTTCATGAATACCTGTGTAGATCATCATTACATTGTCATTGACACCAAGCATTACAACAATTATCGTATATATTATCTCTTGAATACGGCTAATTCAAATTTTGTTTGAGAAATAAGTCACAAATCCTGTCAGTGTCAGCGATTTTTATCCCACATGACACTGAGAGTCAATGCAGTGGAAACTCAATGACTTCCAAGCGTGTACAAAAATTACTGCTGTGTGATCTTACTTCAAAACTCACTGCAAGCTATGTCGACACTTTCAATCGACTTCTTTAAGACCTCACTTAGAATTAACACATTCTGATAGCATACTCTTTCATGAGGTCTGTTATGAAACTTGTGAGTTGTAGACACGTGTTTTGGCTTTTCATTCTCATCAGTAGCACGGTGCAAGGCCGAAAGACGTGTCTAGCACTCTATAAGTGCCACAGCAGACCTCATGAAAGGCTCAAAATATGCTAGCAGGACATATTACTGCGAACTAGTATTTAATACGATACCTGACGTGAAAAATGTGGATGAATGATAGGGCTGCTAACATGGACTCCTTGTACATTGTGCGGATAGAGAGCGCCTATCACAGCCGCAACTTCACTTCCCAGCACTACAATGCTTCCTGATCATGTTTCTTCGAGTATATATATATGTATATATATATATATATATACATATATATTTATATACGCACGAATATATATAAGTATATATATAATATATATACGTGTATACATGTACATGTATATGGCTTGTGCGTTTATGCACATATGTATAAATATATATATATATATATATATGTATATATAAAATATGCGTACGTACATATATTCGGTGTGTGATACAGAAGCATAGGTTGCTGTAACGTTGCGATAGTAGGATAAAAGCTCGATGAAAACATTCGCAAATGACGGCTAAATAGTCGTGGTACGTGCATGGGACGACACCTAGTCTCTGTGACTCTATGGATGTCACTGGCGACAGTGCTCCCCACTTTGAGCTGTGCTCGATTTGTTATGGAAATCTTTGCGTATTAGAAGAATTTTCGCATTTTTTATCGTTTTTGGTTCATATGAATTCCGCCTTCCACTATACTCTCAATCCAAGCAATACCCAAAAGTTGCAACAGCGACTGAACAAACAGCAAACTGTTTTTCAAAAATGATTTTGTTTATTGCAGGCTTTTGTGGTTCATAAAGACAGAGAATTCTTTCTGTTGGAGCACATTCGCTTTGACAGCTATAGCCCTTCGCCAAAAATGGGAAAATATCGGGAAAACATCCCTTTCTGTACTAGTTTTAGCTCTACAGCTGCACTGAATAAATATTCAGTTTTTTATGTGAATTTTAGCAAAAAGTTCTCTGACCCGGAATTAATTACCGTGAACATAATGTCTTCTTTAAAAATTAAACTGGCACTATATACTAATATAAATGACTCCCATGAAAATCATATCGTCGCGAATGTGTTTAAGCTTTTTTGGCACAACTACAAAATTTAAAGATTGCATAATCAGTTTTACACTCTGATCCATGAACGAAATATTGGGGTACGTTGAGACGACCCATCAACTTCGCAATGATTCTCGCCATATCAGTTACTTCCAAACCTAAAATACCTTCTAAAACATTTGCTCTACATAAAATCTCCAATTATCAAAGCATATCTCTTTAAGGACGGTGGCTATGGATGGCGGGCGGTTCGGACAGCTACGAAGAGAGGTTGGCGGCGCGCACTCTCATGCTAATGTGGTGGTTTTCCAATGACTTCAGAATTTTGTAGTCAATAAATGGCGTTTTGCCGTTAGTGTATGGTCAAAAATGATAGAGGAGATCTCATTGGAGTTTTCTTAAGTAGAAACGGCGCTAATCTTTGCTTAACCCGCATGTTTGAAGGGAAAAACCAAATATTAATAAGACTGTTTTTGAAAATTATTCCAAACATTTTTGTGCTATTTACATAAATTTATCCACATTGCAATCAAAGTTATCTTTAAATTCTTACATCAACAGCTAATTGTCTTTGTTATAGCCGTGAGTGAATAAATAGTTAAATAATCAATAACATTGTCATTTCCCATTTTTAAACTCAACTATTATAACACAAATCTTTCATAATTCTCAGCCAAATACGAGGTGTTACATAATTTCTTTATTCAGCAACTGACGTTTCGGCATTTCGCCTTTTTCAGAGCCTGGAAAAGTCAAGTTGTCTATAATCCAGCTAGTTAAACACTTCCATTACTCCTTTAAAAAAAATCACCAAACGCAGATTTCAGTCGCATTAAGCACAATATCAACTCTCAAAATTCTCACCACTTTTTACTTGTGTCCCATTGAATAAATAAAGTGGAGATTACCAGAAAAAGATCACATGGGCTCGTAATGCACCCCACTCATCAAAACAACAGTCTTATACTGGCTCATATCACGAGTGATAATGAGGCATTCTTCCTTACGGTTTATAGCTCGATTAATTGTGTTAATCTAAAACGCATCTAAAATCTTTCGCGCTGATGTTTTATGTCCGTGCACGAGGATGCTGACTTCTATGTCATAGCCTACCCTGTCATATTTCTGTGCTTTGTATGTCCTCAGCGGTGTGTTTCGTCTAATGTGACGCTTTCAGCTAAGTGTTCTTCTGTGCGAGCATAAAGCAGCCTACCCGTCTCGCCAATATATTTATTGCCGCACGCTTTGCAAGTAGAAAAATCTAGATTATAAATTTTTTACTCATACTCAAGAGACCTAGCTCAAAACATTAAGAATCTGGTAACATGATGACATCTTTTGAGCCGGTTGTTATGATGTTTAATATGGGCACTTACAAAGTGTTAGACACACGTCTGTTTCGTCCTTCCAGACTCTTCAGTAACACAGTTTCCCTCGGTTTAGTCGATCCCTTGGGCGATATACCCCTACATAAGGAATCGACGACGAATAATTGATCATCGCAAGTAGGGTGACAAAATCCCGACGCTGCAGTGACCACAGTCGAGTGTTTGCAGCTGATAACTGTGCTACTGAGTTCGGAAGGACAAAACATGTGCCTGTCTAGCACTTTAGAAGCGCCCATATCAGACCTCCTAACGACCGGCTCAAAACATGTTCTCAGTTATTACACCTAAGAGAGTTAAGTAGTTAACAAGAAGTCAACCTCAGACGGGAGATGAACCCCCGCGTTTCACCCATGCCAGAGGCGTGTGCTGCCACAATGCCACCAATGCCAGCGCTTACCCACCACTCATTCTTCATTATCTCACTATCATAGCTGTCAGCCAGCAACCGTTAACACATCTGGTCAAGTGGGCACATATCGTTCTCTCCTGAGTTTCTTTCAGATATTTCAGTTTTCGTCCCTCATTGTATATAGTACACACAGTACATCATAGTGATTGAACATTGGAACACGATGAATGGCTTGTCAGAAATGGTGCTGCTGGTCATTGCATGCGATCCCACTTCACCAATGTCTCTCAAACTTTCCGATTATTAGTGTATCGCTCTATAGCTATTAACCTTTATTACCCGTTCATTCTTTGCTATGAACACATCTTATCGCTGCTACTTCGACACTAGACAAGACGCACCGATTTCGCATGTTCTACGTAAATTTTCAAGTAGATTGTCATAATTGTTATTACCTTTGGCTCGTCCAGTTCCAGCTCCTCAGTAGACTCAAGCAGACCACCTTCAGCCATTTGCCCGACCACCATTTTATGACATTCACGAAGAAGACGAGACTTCAAGCAGCAGTAGAAACAACCCGCGAAATGTTTGAAGACCTTCGAAAGGATGAATTCGCGGGAACAGACTGAACGGTAGAAGTGTCGGGATTCGCACAATAAAATCTGTTAACAGGTGGTATGATATATAGTAAAGAAAATAGAAGATAAATCTCAAAGGATTGACTGTAGAAAGGAAATCATAGTTAATTAAGCTTTTTGGGACGGAATATAACCATTTGGAACGCGATTATTTGAGGGCTTTTCTCGTGGATCTAAAACTTTTCCTCAAACTTTTATTAACAACTCGAAAACTGAAATCCTCGGTAGTTTTAATAATGTGTTTGGTTTATTAAAAGCTTTTTATTATTGCGTTGTAGCAGCGAAAATAATATTATGTTTCACACTCACTTTGATTTGTTTGTTCGACTGGGGTCTGTTGTTCGCTTTTCTCTGTACTATTGGTAATTACTTAGTAATCTAAATCCGACAGTTTTGATGCTAAGATTGGCTTACGAGAAGATTCACACAAAGTGCTGTTAGAGCGAAAAGAAGATTACATTCGCACTCGAAACAGTCAGCCCGTCACTTGAACATTATAATGGGTTTATTTGACACGTGAAATAGAAAAAAATTTGTATGTATGAGATAGAATAAAATCCCTTTTGGAACTCTAGTGAAAAAATTAAAAGTCTCCTCAGAACAAAGGAAAAGTTTCTAAATAAATAACGAGAATCGCGCGCCTCTCGAATGACACTCTCTTCCGAGGCGGTAGCTGGAATCGCTGCGCGCAGCGTCATGCGAGAGGCGTGGAATTTTTGTTTTTTATTCGAAAATTCTTTCGCCGTTTCGAAGAAATTTCCAGGTTTTTGATAAACAAAATTGTAGAAAAGACTTTGTTCTGTCGTTCCATTGGCACAAACTTTTTATTCCACATTACCAAACAAACCCGCTAAAACATTCAAGCGACAGGTTAACTATTTCGAGTGCAAAACATAATTTTCTTTTCGCTCTAATAGCGTTCCGCAAAAACCATTTTGGGAAGCAATTTTAGCAGCAAGATTCTCGAGATTTAGACCACCGAATGACCACTAAAATCCAGAAAAAAGCCACTCAAGGACCTCAACCGCGTAAACGAATCAAACTGAATTTGAAACATAATATTATTTTTGTGCTAAAACACAATGATAAAAGCATTTCATAATCAAATAATTTATTGAAATCGCTGAGAGTACTTTCGAATGATCACTGAAAGTTGAAGGTGAAAATTTTTTGAAGTGGGACAGGCGCCCAGAGAACCGTGTATCTAAATGGACACATTTTGTACCGAATGGGTTAATCAAACAGTTATGGAGAGAAAACTCTCATGGAAATCCAGATCAACTAATGAAAGAAGGTTAGCGTTTCATTATAGGGTCTACACATTGTAGAAGGAGATCATTTCTAAAGCAACTATTGTAGACAACGAGAAATGACAATGCTCACTTGATATGAGTCCACCTTTACAATCTTTCGATACTGTAGAATCATTAGCAATTTGCCCGTGCGTTCTACACAAAACGTGATGAACGACTTTCGTAAAAGTTCAAAATTAATATGACCCATCTATACTGAGTAGCGAATATAACTGTAATGCACGGACGAAGGCCTTCGACGCATTAGGATGTTTTTTTACGCAGCCCATCATCACAGTTTATTTTGCGAATCTTCTTGCATTTGATTCGCTCCGTCGCATTCATCCTCCAGAAAATGTCTTCCAATATTCCACGTATCGTTTCAACTGCTACTTGAGGACTTCGTTTTCCTCATGGATACCTAGAGGCCATTCTCCTAGCTGTCCCGGAGGTAGCCAAGTTTGGACATGTCTGGCGTTGAGTTGATTGATTGGAAAGAGTGTTCCTGGAAGGGATCAAACCAGCGCTTGCTTATTAGACGGATGTTAGTGAAGATATTTTGAAATAGGAGTTCGTATTTTGCTACTAAGATCGATACTAATTGCCTATATTTCAAAGAAGTCGCTTTAATAGATGTTTCCTTAGTATGAGTATACGTCATTACTCAGTCTGTTTCAATCGGATCCGGAATCCAATACTACCATCTGATTGCTGGCTCTAAGTAAGAATGGAGAACGGGAAAACATTTATACTGTCAGTATTATGTAAAATATAGCTTAAAAATACGTTTTTTTTTCATAGAGTAAAATAATGTGTCTTTTTACGGTTGTAGCTCTCGTATTGAAAGTTAGAATTTCTAAGACAGTTGATTGCTTTTTCACTAGAACTATGTTCGCAAAAGTCCCTTTAATAATGATCTGCGTACACTTTTGTAAAGATGAGGTTTTCTTAGAATCAAACTCATGATATAAGTACCAATAAAACCGCGATAAAGTTCAAAGTATGGGGTGACTGCTGCGAAAGCAAAACGTTATTTTTTTCTATAAGTAAGACGCACTATGGAAATCTATTTGCACAGTGAGTTTGTATTGAAATCAAAGTTTTCAAACTATCGAATGACTACAAAAACATCAAGAGAAAATTGCTCAATAATGCTGGAAATATGTTCCTTGTCGCAAGGAAGTAATTTTTCCCTTCAAAATTACACGGTTTTAATATACATCAGCGTTGATTTCATCAATATTACCCATGCAGAAGTCTCATTAATGATCCATCATTGATTGAAGACAATACTTCTTCAAAGTCTTAATCAACCCGAATTTGTACTGAGTCGAACGCTATTTTTCATAGCAGTCTGAACTGAGAGCCCAGCTGAGGGTCACAGTGACCCTCACCGTCCGTAAAGGGATACATGGCTCCATTCACAAGCTGGCGTGACGTTCAATATTTCAATTTGTAATTTTTACAAAAAAGAGCGCAAAACTCACCAGCTTTTGATGGCTTTGTCGAGAAGATGAATCCCGGTAAGCTGGGCACAATCACATCAAACATTATGTCTCTTTTCACGCCAAACTGGAAACCGAAACGAGCAGGATTCACCAAAATTGGGATCACCTGTATGAATTATTTTTCAGAGTGATATAGCCTAGTGATAAAGTAGTGGTCTATAAACTTCCATTTATTTGTTTCTTTATGTCGGGAATTTTCTTGTCGTACCCTATTGAGACTAACTCTTAATTGAAGTAATACCGCATAGGGTGATTCTAATCCAAAAATTGAAATATATTACTTATATTCTTACGTGAATAGTGATCAGCTATCTTTATTAACAATAAGGAGATCTTCATTCATAATTGTTTGCCCCTTGTTTAACCAATCATCTATTTTCATCAGTGATAATGACTCTCGATTTTTACGAGTACTCATAGACCGAAACTATCTCAAATAGTACCTTATAGAAATCCCAATAACTCCCAGGAAATCCATGTAAAAGCACAATAGGTACCGTATCTTTTCCAGCTTGCTTTGGAATCGACACACGCAGAAAATGAATGAATAGGCCTTCTATGTCTGTCCTTAAAACAGCGCTCTATAAAAAGATCTGTCGTTTTTTGTAGAACAATGGCGACTCTTTCTTTTTTTTTTTGCATTTATCCTGTTATGAACGCTATTTTTTTTTGAATAAGAATGAAGGGAGAAAAGATTATAATGCAAAGAAGCATACAAATCCAATTGTAACTCTAAGCAGAAGTTCATCGACTTCGAGTCGGATAAAAATCATTCGTTCTCTAAGAATGTGGAATTAACTGCTCACTTGTACTGTTTGAATGTGTTGAGAAAATTCTGATGTTGTACCCAGTTGAATGACACCAGCACTTGCGACAAATTTTTCATGAATAAGTGACGACTTATTGGAAGCTCAAGATCTTCAGGTGGAGACAACAATTGATCCCTTGTGGCAGAATCCTTGAGACGCATAATTCTGAGTAAATCATGCAATAAATTCGCCTCATCGCTTGATTATATTACTTGCTTGAAACTGACTTCTCTTGAGGAATATCCACACTGAACAAACCAATTTGTTCATTGTCTTTCTTACCTTCTCCTGCACCCCAGTATGCATCCTAAAAAACATTGCTCAACTTCACTGATTTGAAGTATTTCCTACGTAATACATGTACTATGCACTCTTAGATCGCATGTAAATTTTGATATTGAGATAATAACATATACGCGAAAGGGAAGATTAGAAAGAGGCACTGCAGCCTAAATGTGAGGCAGATTTTCGGTGTAAGCCATTGTAGAAGCCTAGCTGATCTTAATACCGACATTGTTGTAAGTCCGTAACAAACAGATCTCATTAACATAGGTGTATAGTGTGGTATTTGAGCTATTACAACAGCGATGGTTCAATCGTGAAATACTCAGTCTACTTCCACCGAACGTACCATTGACTGGAACATGTCATTGCAACGCGATATTTACGACACCGAAATCACTCTTTTTCATGGGACCCGAAAAAGGGGGTTCAGTGGGTTTGCTGAGACTGTCGTCCTCTTGTTCACTTTTCAGAAGGGAGAGAAGAAAAGGAAGGAAACTTTGAGCCAAAAATCTAAAAATGGAGCAATTTTTGGCCTATTCAAAGGAGTATGCAATCAAATAGGAACATAGCATTGCCTGTACGGTACGCTAGGTGTTGAACTATGAAGATCTCTAAATTCAGTGATAAAGTCTTTTTGGAGAGATTATCAATCAGCCGAAAATATTACGGAACAAAATATTGATAGATTAGATGAATGATACGTCTAATAAACTGGATGCGAAAAAGTGGATGTGTCATAGCAGAAATCCTACTAGGGCAGTAATTATACTTTTGAATAAATTGAGTCGTCTTGTGGAAAATGCAAAGATTTTATCATCGTAATTCGAAGAACTAATGCATAACTTATATCATATCTATGACTCACAGGCTGATATCACTGTCTTATTAGATTCACCTGAGTGGAAACTTTACGAGAAAAAAAAAAAAGAAAGGCGGGCTCTCAACTGGACATCAATCGCGTGATTTACTGTTGTGGATTTCATTAAATGCAATCGCATAATTATAAAATTTTTGATATTCACCTGAGGAATTGGCGTGATGTCATATAAAGGAACATTTTCTATCCATACTGAGAACAATATTGGAATAATGACAAGCAATAGTAGAATAAAAGCGCAGTGCCACCACTGGTGCACCATGAATGAATAAGAGGCCGGTGCTGGGTGGTGGACTAAGATTGACCCTGCTAGCTAAGCAAATATTAGCACGACTTGACATTGCGAAAAGTTCTACGATGAAAGCTATTTACTTGTTTAGAAACTATATCACGCTTGTATGTTCTTGCATGAGTTTTAGCTATAACTATTTTCTTAGATACGAGCAAAAATTGGAACCTGAAATATATGTAACAGACACGAACACGACTAACCTATGTGAGACAGCGTGCGTTCGCACTGAACCATCGAGACGCTCGCTATTAGGAGTGATTTCAATCGTTATATCAACCGTCTATGGATTTGATAATGTATTTTTGAGCCTTGACTGTATAAGTGTCGATAAAAAACTTCATGCAAGGCTGAAAAAATACATTGTCATATTAAACTGTTTTGGGTGAGGTATCAGAAAACAGTTGCATATAAAGGTGTCTATTGACTGATGATAGAAAGTCCAAGTGACAGCTTTGATGCACAAAAATAGACCACTTCAAAAAGTAATATCTACAGATGTCACATCTTTTTCCTATATGTGCTATGTGTGAAATTTTATCACCGCAACCGTACGTAATCCTTTACAGGTCTTTTCCGTTATAAGAGAACAAACGAATATTCGACCTCATTCGCTGTACAAAATTTTCTCATAAGAGTGTTGGTAGTCACTTGAAAGCATAAGTTTCTGGGTAAAACCGTATGTGCCGCACTAATCTCAGAGCTACAGTGACGAAGTACGAGAACACGGCTTGCGAATTGTCCCCAAGCATCCACACAAGAGATCGGTCCGCTTCCATGCTGATGCTCTGCGCTTAATAGGCGTCACTTGCATTTTTGTCTATTGTAAACTAAATATATAAAGGATAAAGGATAAAACTCTCGGCGTTGATCAATCCCTGAGGGATGCGCCATGCATTCGTCTTCAATTTTTTTTAAACTTTGTTTGAGATAATTGAATGCTCATCTGGCCTTTACAATGACTCGCGGTGGCCTCCCGCTGAATCGAGTCAGTGCTGCTTATCCTCCCAGACAAGTCTGAGACCTGCCTGGTACCAATTTACCGACCCCGGGGGGATGGATGGCTTAGTGAGCCATGAGCGCGAGATCGAACCAGTGACCTCGTGTGCGACGCAGGGCACCTCTAACCACTGCGCCACATGCGCTCATAACTAACATATATACGAATAAAAAACCCGTTTGTAAAGTGCTTTCGAAGGCTCCCTTCGTCGTGCACAGCAGCAATGTCCGAGGTGTCGTATGATAGGGTGTATTGCCGCAGAATGAACTCCTCCGTCACGATTTATTTTTATTTTCAAAATTATTAAGGCAGCGAACATCGTCTCTCCTTCCAACTCTCCTATTCGATCTCCCATCGATTAGCTATCGATTTGATCTACATAGTTCCTCAAGAGAGACTCTGACAATCCATCGAATCAAAAACAACCTATGTAGAGGTCGTGTGGTGGTTTGGTCCAACTTCTATACTTCGTAGGGTTTCATGGGTCATGGGGCTATAGGGTCTTGAGGCCCTACGATATACGGCTTTAGGGTTATGAGAATAAATGGGTTATGGAGCTGTACGGGCTATGGGGAAGGGTTAAGGGGCAGCAAGATCATGGGGTTATGTGCGTTATGAGGCTGATTGAGTTTAGGGCGTGGTTGGGTTATAGGGCAGTACGGGTTGTGGGGCTAGGTAATGGGACCATATGATTATGGGGTCACGTGGTTTATGGGATAGTTGGGTTATCGTGCTGTAAGGGTTAAAGGGCCATAAGGTGTGGCCGTAGGATTATGGAGTCATGTGGGTTATGGGGCTTACGGGTTATATGGCTGTACAGGTCATGGGGCTATAGGGTCATGGGGCCTTATGATTAAGGGATTATGTGGGTTATGAGGCTGACCGAGTAATGGGACTGTGAGAGTTATGGGGCTATAGGGTAGCGGAACTATTTTGCTATTGGTATGTGTACTCTTGGGTGTTGTTGAAATTATGTCACGTATAGAGTCTTGGAGCACATGTGGCGCAGTGGTTAGAGATACTGTGCGTCGCATACGAGGTCGATCTACGCTCATGGCTCACTAACCCATGCATCCCTTCGAGGTCGGTAAGTTAGTACCAGACTGGCCTAAGAGTTGTCTGGGAGGATGAGCAGCGTATATAACGTACATTTCTGAATTCGAAAGTTAGCTGAGGTAAGCTGAAGACGTCGTACTGTTCGTATGCCATGGCCCTGGCGAGTCTCTCCGGAGAGAACTCACCCCCCCCCCCCCCGAGGTCTCTCGCTATGCCATAACGGGCTCCCAGGCTCCCCTCCCCCCTCTCTCCTCTCCTAAGGTGTTCCTGAAATTCTGAGCGATTTGGGAAATCTTATGATCATTCATTTCTTGGTCTTCTTCATAAGAATTAATACTTTCGCACGCGGTGCCATTGAGATTTTCTCCTTATAAAGTGTTTCTTTCATATCGCAATTCACACCACGATAGGGGATAATCGTAGATCACGGTAGATCAATGCGATTGTTCAGGCTCCGTAGGAGATGGATGTGACGGAGCGGGATCGATCACGAGATGCAAACGCACGAGCGGCCGCCGGTACGTTTCTTGCTGGGCTGAAGGCGAAGAACGACGAGAAACGAATAAAGACTGCCAAGGAGTTATTCAAGTAAGACATCATTTGCCTCAGTCACAGATTTTTTTTTCAACGATTCTAGTCGAAATCGACGACACATCGAATAGAGAGGTATTTAAGTGAAAGCGTTCGCATGAAGGAGGATCATCTGATCGATAGCGTTCTGGACATCTCCTGAGTCGTTAACTGTTGTGGGAGGGCGTGGGGGTGACACCGACAGTCTTGGTGCTTTTAGAGAGTTCAGGAAGGTTCGGGTGAGGGTTCAAGTCCTGGACTTTATGAAATTTTCGAAAGAAACTCATTCACACCCGACGTTCTATCGTTTGTTCACATTGTGTTAGCTGCCCTCGCATATATGACACATCTCAGCCCTTTCGAGACCGTGCATCCACGACCTCTGCATCTCCAACCGGAAACTCTGAGCGGTTTGCTCCACCTCCTCTCCATCTATAGCCTTCAGCGTGCTGCGTCTAACAGTCGCAGGCTGTTGCGTCTGAAAATGGCACGCTGGTGGTTAGAGATGCAGAGGAGGTGGAGCATACTGTTCAGAGTTGCCAGTTAGAGACGCAGAGGCCGTGGTTCCACGGCAGCCCAAGTGTTAATTGGATACTAAACTTGTTCCGTGGAGATCAAATTTTCCTTAATCTTGACATTACCAATCGATAATAAGTTTTTCACAATTTTTAAATCGTATCTATCGTCCCTTTGGCATCAGCCAAATCTTAATAGGTTGGGGAAAAAGTTCTGAGAAAATGCTTGTAACTTTTTTGGGTGCAGGCCATTTTTTGTATTTTTAGGCTCATTTGAAAGTCCGTCTTCTCCCGCGTTGATTGGTATATAATTTATCAGTCATTTCAAGGTGGAGTTAAGAAGCGAACAAATTAGGTTGTTGATGATGTACGAATGGCTATTGGGTTCAAATGCAACGGTGGCAAGTGAACGCATCAACCTGGCCTGGGTTGAAGAGACAGAGCGGCGATCTTCCAAACTTCATTCTCCTTCGTCAAACTTTTTAAACCACCTGTTCACCGTACTTTTGCCGACTGAGTTCTCGCTCCAAGCCAGATTGATGCGTTCACTCACCGCCGTTGAATTTGAACATAGCCATTTGTGCATCATCAGCAACCTAATTTGCTCGCTTGTTAACTCCATCTTGAAATAAGTAGACAAATAATATACCAGTCAACGCGGAAGAAGACGGGCTTTCAAATAAGCCCGAAGACACAAAAAATGGCCGGCACCTAAAAAAGTTACAAGCACTTTCTAAGAACTTTTTCCCCAATCTATTAAGAGAAGTTGCTATTAGGATTATAGCCAAGGATGTGAAGTATACTTCATTTTATACATGTTTTTTCTTGAAGATTTGTTGCTGGTGAGCTCAAAGATGAGGCTCCTGAGTACATGCAAGAGTTCATATCATTTCTCGATACGAAAAGTGAACAGGTAATTCACTAAAATGGCTATTCATCTATTTATTTGTACTTTTCTATATCTCCAGATCATTTGCCTAGTTGAAGATTTGATCGACAATGACCGACTATTTGTTGAATCATCGACTAAGCAACAGGATTTTTTTTCCAGAGTGCCGTTCATGAATGTATTTACAGCCCTGATTTGGACGAAAAAAAGGGTGGAATCTTTTTGATAGGTATTTTTTTCTACAAATAGAATTCATTTTATTTAACTACTTCCAGCGGTGGTATAATGCCATGGATGTAGCAGAGATGTAGAGCGATGTGCAAAACTTTCTGCGTCAGGTGGGACTCGAACCCGTATCTCACTTTACCCAGGAGGGCTTGTTGTAACCCGTTGCATTGCTGACGCCCGTTTTGCTCATCACTCTTTCTACGCTGCAACGCATCTATCTGTCAGCAACCAACCGTCAATGGTTTGGCCGAGGTAGTCGGTATACCACCGCTGAAAACGGTCAAATAGAAGGAAGAATTCCATTTCATCATCCAATATCCAATATCTGGCAGCGTGACTGAATTCAATGTCGATACCGACTACCTAGCTCATGCCGTTGACGGTTGATTGCTGACAGATAGATGCGTTGTGCGTCGAAAGTGGTGAGCAAACGGCGTCAGTAGTGCAACGGGTTAGAGTACGCCTCTTCGGATAGAATGAGATGCAGGTTCGAGCTCTGCCCGACGCAAAAGTTTTGCACATCACTCTACATTAATGGTACTTTTTACAATTAATTATTTCCGATAGTTAGTGGTCGTTTTACTAATTGAAGTTGTTATACTTGGTGGTTGACGCTGTCTTTTAGATTACAGCTCTTTTTGGGCTGAGTCAGAGAGAGTATTTCAAGGGGTTGATTTGGATGTGAAGCCGAGGTACCTAGGCGAATCTTTATAGTAAAGCTAACAGGCGCTCTTCCATGGTCGCCGTATCACGTCAAGAGCCATTCCATCAAGTGCCTATCTTCGCAATAATCGCGTTTTCCTTTTAATATCATTATTTGGTTAGCGCGTGGCTGGCACACCCCATGTATGGTCCCAGTTGACCCTTGGATCCCTATGCTCCTAGTTGGCCTCTGAATCCTCTCATAGTCCTAGTTGATCTCTGGATCCCCATATATTTTAGTTGACCCCTTCAACCCCTCACAATCCTGGTTGACCTCCGAATCCCATATAGCGCTAGTTGACTTCTGGACCCCCATGTAGTCTTTCTTGATCTCTAAATGTTTACACAGTCCTAGTTGGTCCGTGTTTATCATTCGAACTTTGGAATAAACAGTCGTAGAAAAATTTTCTTCAGTATGTCTTGCGGAGACGTCAATCGATGGCGAGTCAAATCGAGTAGTACGATTTGCAAACTTCCTGCTGAAAGTGCTTACCATGCCCAACATGGACGAAGCTGGTATGGAATTGGCTGCTCGGGCGCTTGCGTTTCTGATACAAGTAGGGAACGCTTTACCGTATAGTTTTCAACTAATTCTCAATCACCTCCGTTTCTTTCTATTCTTAGTATTTTATATGAAGAGTTTTTTTTGGGAATGAATGGATGTTTGCCTCTCCACTAACGTGAACTTTCTTGACGACATGTACCACAGCCCGCGAGATCATGAACCATTCTACTCGTGGAATCTCAAAGGCAGTGAATGTGGATTGCATCAGAACTTATGTGTAGTTGATTGACGGCCTATTACCTATTCCTTGACGAATATATCCTATCGTTAGATCACCGCTCTTAGATCTTTGATTGCTATGAGGTGATGGTGGAAGCGAGAGCCTATAAGAAGCGCTTCAGTCCAGTTATCTTAACCTTCACATCACCTCCGAAAAGCGTAAAACAATCGCTTGTTGATGTGGAAATTTGCAGTGATAAACTTGAAACAGCGCAGTGGTTAGAGGTGCTCAGCGCCACACACGATTGATCAATTGATAATCGATGGCTCGATCTTGCGCTAAAGTCCCAGAATGCCTTCCGACTCTCCAGAGTCGGTGAGTTGGTACCAGACTTGTCTGGGACGGTGCAGTACAGCACTGACCTGACACATCGGTAGATCACCAGGAGTCATTATATAAGACAGATATGCATTCAGTCACCTCAAACGATCCTATGACTGGAATCGAATGCATGGCGCATTCCTCAGGGGTCGGTCAACGTCGAGAGCTTCAACTTTTCTCTTTCAGAGTTCAAAAAAGTTGTTCGATTTTTGATTCACATAGGCCTGCAAAATCACTCTTTCTTGAATCTCAAGCATAGGACGCAGTCCTAAGCTAGGCTTCTTACGTACGATTTCGTTGTATTTCAAAAGCATATTTTGTTCCAGACATCAAAGTCTTATGCTGCAGAATTGGTCGAAAAATGTCTTGATCAGTGTCTGGAATGGCTAGAGGTTAGTCACTACAGTCCTGGTAAAAACTTTGTTGAAAGTTTTACATGTTTGTAATTATTGTTTCTCAAAGGAACCTATGAGAAATGAGCAAAGGCGGTTGGCCTCGGTACTACTCGCCAGGGAGCTTGCCATGTTCACATCGACGTCATTTTTCTTACGTGCCAATGTCTTCTTCAAAAATATCTTCACAGTTCTCAGGGATCCTAAGGTATACCCCCATATGGATAGGTTTGCCTGGTACTTGTAAGAAATCGAACTTCTACGATTTTTCTCTTCGATTTTGGGATCATCCTGATCATACAATTGATCTTGTCTCCTAGCCGCAAATTCGAATCGCGTCAATCAACGCTCTTCATGCGGCCTTGACAATCACTTCACAAAGAGAAGCGAAGCTGAAGACGGAGTGGTATACGGTTAGTTCATCATGGATTTCAGAAGAAATAATTGTCAAATTTCTTTTTTGTATCTTAGAAATGCTACTCGGAGGCCTTGAACACAATGAAGATCACTGAACTGTCAAAGGATGACCGCACTCATTCCATGCTTCTAGTGAGCTCACTGGTTATAATCTTCATTTTATGTGACTTTATTATTTATTAACCACTTATCCGTGTCTCTAGAGCGCATGTGGCGCAGTGGTTAGAGGTGCCCTGCGTCACATATGAGGTCAATGGTTCGATCTCGCGCTCATGGCTCACCAAGCCATTCATCCCTCCGGGGTCGGTAAATTGGTACCAGACAGGTCTCAGACTCGTCTGGGAGGATAAGCAGCACTGACTCGGTTCAGCGGGAGGCCACCGCGAGTCATTGTAAAGGCCAGATATGCATTCATTCACCTCAAACGAAGTTAGAAATTGAAGTCGAATGCATGGCGCATCCCTCAGGGATTGATCAACGCCGATAGCTTTATCCTTTTATCCTTATCCGTGTCTCTGTGTTTTATGGCAGAAGTCACATCGTCGAATAGCCTTTTATAACTCCAATTTCCCTTAAATTTATAGAGTTATTCATTGTTCTAATAAGTTGCCACCATTGAAGAATGCTTGAAGAATGCGTTGATTTATGTTCCATAGGCAAATTTTCTTTAAAATTCATATCTTCAGAGGAAAAGAAAGTTTAACTTGCTCAAGGTCTTATCTGGAAAAGTGAATGGAATACTATTGCGTTTCTAACGCCGATATCAAGGGGGTTTTCATCACCATCCCCTCCCCCACGTACTTCCAATAAGGCCGGGTGGTTCGATGGTTCGATTCCGCACTCAACGCTCACTAAGCCCACTGTTCAGGATCGGTAATTGGTATTCAGCATATCTGGGAGAATAAGCAGCACTGATTTGATGCAGTGGTAGGCCACCGTAAGTCATTGCAAAAGCCAATTATGCATTCGATTACCTCTAATATCCTAGATCAAGACGAATGCATGACGCATCCCCTAGGGATTGATCAGAGCTGAGAGAGCTTAAATTTCTTTTCCTGTTATATTTCATTTGCGATGTAGCTTGCACCGACCTGTACCGGCATTATGTAAATTCGTATTTTAGGTTCTGAATGAATTAGTTCGCATTGCCGATGCAGCATTCGAGAGAATTCGCCTAGAAGCTCTTGATATTCATCAAACCGAAGCATCCATAGCCACTCCGATCGAATGGTTAACACAACAGAGGTACCGTTATAAGTTCATGTTCAGTTAGATTATCACTTTGAAAGAAGCGGTAGACGTTTTCGATTGTATACAAGAGTACTGTGGAGAGTGGTAGTTCTGCTAAGCTGGTTTTTCGTTCTTGCGTCTAGTGTTTCAATGAATTTCTCAATTTGAATTGATTAGTTAATTGTCCTTTTGCAGAGTGACATGTACAGTCGAGAGTAGCACGGCTCGCGCAGTTGTGCTGAATAATTTCGCCGAGGTTCGTTGTTAGTATTCAATGACTTAGCCGATGCAATCGTCCTTCTTTAGTGATAGTGCTCCAACATTTATCTATCATTTACTCTGACGATCCACTATCAGTATTTATTGTACGAATCCAGCACTTCTTGCCGCAACTCACTTCCTCGATACGTCCTCCATAAAGGTCTCCGAACATCTCACGTGTTAGTTCGAGTGCTGCTTGAGTACCCCGCCGTCCTTGTGAATGCCGTAGAGTGCTGGTCAACACGACTCTCCTTGCATTCGTGTAGGTGGCGAGCGTAGGCGTTCGTAGTGGTTCACTTGATTGATTGCAAGGAACTGTTAGGGAGAGATCTAACCAGCGTATGCTTATTGCATTCGCTTCTTGACGTACTCCATCACTAGCCATTGCGCTACTCCTCTCCACGACGATGTTTCGCATGTTAATTCCATGTGTCTATGTAACAATGGAAGTTTTTTGGTTTTATGATTCTTTGATGTGAATAGTGAAGGTCGTAGCCCAGTTACTACACCAGATTCATATATTTTGCAAGTTCAAGTGTTGTAAAGTCGCATAACTGAGTCTACATTGGATTTTGAGGCCGGTGGCTGAGTGGCTACTATTGCTTAATCCTCCACCTCCACTACTCAGGCATTCGATAAGGAACGCCTTACGGAGTGCCACAGCCTGGCTATCCTCTAGTGTGCAAGAAGATTGCCCGACCAGTATTCTACGGCGTTCTGAAGAGGATTATTTCTACTAGCAAGCAAGCTGACTAATAAATGCTAGAAGTACTGGGATTCGCAAAGTGAAGGAACTGGAATGCCGATCAAATAAGAATAAAAAGTACTGAATTTGAATTGTATTTGTAGATTTGTGGTCACGCCAAAACGGCGGCCTTTAGCTGTGCTCGGTCAGCTCCGGTCCAACAAATACTGCTCGAGCTCTTTCCCCGTTTATCAGCTTGGGAACAATGTGAACCAACTCTATGCAAGGTTGTGTTCGAACACGCCAAAAATATGTGTGTTTCTAAAGAATACGGATTGATTTGTCGTTCCTTTCTAACATAAATATCAGCCATTGTTTTTGAATTTAAAAGAATTTAGTGGTATACAAAGCATTTGACCCCAGGCGGGAGATGAACCTGCGAATCACTCACACCGGGGTCTCGCGCTACCACTACACAACCGTCATCGCTTTTCTAACACTCTATCTTCGATATACGTTATCGTAGCTGTCAGCAGCTAATCTTTACGGATTTAGTCTCGTGATCACATATTCTCATCAAACCCAAAGCGGTGATAGCGGTGGTGTAATGGTATCTCGCGGTCCCGGTATGGTTCAACGTTGCTTCAACTACCACCTGGCGTCGAATGTTTTGCGTACCATTCAGTCCTCTCAGATTTTTATTCATAGCATCAAAACGCTCCTTAAAAGCAGAAGAATTAGGAACTTAAGATGTTATTTAGAGTCCAAAAAAATAGTACTGCTCTTGTGACTCTTGGCCTCTTGATGCTACAGAATCCTGAACGATATAGAGGCAATATTCCTCAGATGATGATGGTCGTGATGGACATGCTCAATACTGCTATTTCCAAGTACGTTGTTCGAAAAGGGAGTTGATTTTAGGACTCTAAAACCGTCTGTTTTATGCACTTTTTGGTGGTATTATTCGTTGTTAAGTACTCGGTAAGATTTTTCTTATAGGAAACGACCCCCAGAGCAGTCCGTATTCATCTTCCTAACGCTGTTTGTGAAAGCGTATAAAGAATCGGTGATGAATGAAGTAAAGCAGCTCCTGAGTGTACTGTTTAGAACAGGTTTATCGAGAGGTTCGTTAGGGATTCTTTTTTTCTAAGCGAACTCAGGCTGAGGCATTAAAGCACTTTAGATTCAAACAAGTTACAAAGAATATTTTCTGCGGACTATTCATGATGAAACTTCCACGTTTATCGTTACTTGCATGATTTATTTCGTTGACATCTTCATTCTGAACCATCTTCAGGTCTCACTTGTGTTATGCATGAGGTGGTACGGCACATCAATCAATTGCAAATGGATGTCCAAGATGGGCTCATGAAGGAATTGTACATGATTCTAACCGGTATGTAACGTAATGTATTCTTTTGGTTAAATCTATGCTGAGGAATTGTGTCTAGGTTGCGTTTTGCCAAGTAAATTGGATCCGCCGAAAAAGCCAGTTTTGCCAAGTCATACGCTTCAGGTAAGAAATCAGGCTACGTGATTAGACGATTTATTCCGCATTTTATGAATACTGAAGACTTCCACTCGTTTCATTACCTTGCAAACGTCATCCATGAAAATGATCGTTTTCACATGCGTGTGCTGCTGCAGCTTGAATATCCCAGAGTTGACTTCAAATATGAATATAATTGATGTGCTCTTGTTGCGAGCACTTGGTCAGAGCATCTTAAAGGTCTTCTTCAAAGTTGTTTTTCTTCTATCGCGATTCACTCTAATTTTCTTCACGTCCATGAACTGTCTTCCCTTCTTATTATATTATGATCACCATGTTTACTTCAATGTATAGATGTAAAAAAAGAACATCCGACTCCGTGCCCACCTTTTCGACTCGACAATTACCCCTGCCCCAACGTATGGAGCAGAAACTTGGTCGCTGCGTAAGCAGGATGAAAGATCACTTGGAGTTATCGAACGCGCAGTCGAAAGGTCGATGCTAGGAGTATCCCGTATCTCGCAAATGAGAGAAAGGATCCGAAGTTCCGACCCACGTCAACGATCGAAAATTAGATACGCCGTTCTACACGCCAGGATATCGAAAATTAGGTGGGCCGGACACGTGATGCGCTTCAACGACAACCGATGGACGAGAGCCGTTACCGACTGGATTCATTGGGATGTCAAGCGCTCTAAAGGAAGACCACTCACCCGCTGGTCCGATTTCTTCACGAAAGCGATAGGAGAAAGATATGATGCTAAGCGAATTCCTAGAGCGAGGAGGACCCACTGGGCTACTCTTGCACGCGATAGGGAAAAATGGAAGAGTTGCTGGTACCCGCTCGAGTCACTCGACGATCAATGGGACGACAGGTGATACAGGTGATAGATGTAGTAAATTAGGTCGCGAGGATCAGATATTTGAAAGGGAATCATGTTACATAGACCAGTTTGTTCTTCACTGTGCATCGCTAGTGTGTCCTATTGCTTCAACCTAATCGGAAAAGTTGCATATAGTACAGAACGGTATATGGACGAGAAACTATCCGTTGGATGGAATTTCTTGCTCAGGATTGAAATTTCATTTTTAGACCTGGACATGAGTACTCGATGGTGATTTGCGAAAGTCGCCACTTTACCTATTGTCTTAGTTTGTAGTCATAAATCACCTTTGTATGTGCACTTTATTTGACCTGTATCGCACTTCTTTTTATCTCGAGGATAACCAGGCTGGGGCGTTTCGTAGGGCGTTCGTTAGTGATTGGGTAAGTTTGGGGGAAGTAGAGGATCTCACTCGAATGCTATGGTATAATTGACGATATCAGCTAAGAGCAATCGAGTGTATAACAGAGCCCGTTCAATGAAATTTTCACTTAATGACACGTGTAAATAGTACGTCTGCGTCTTCTCTATGTAAGGGGTTTGGGTTCCTCCTGAGAGGATTGGCTAAGAAGAAAGGCACTGTGCTCATGACGAGGCTGAGTAGGGCCGAAACACGTGTATAGCACTGTAGAAATGCCTATAACACACCACATGCATGGCTCAAAAATGACTTCAAGGCATATTGAAATTTGAGCGTGGTCTGAGGAAACACTTGAAACGAAAGGTATAATGGGATAATGGTCGAATAGTAGTGATTATCAATCATCTGGCCTATGCATCCATGAATTTTTCATATATGGTCGCAGGAGACGAAGAAGATCACCCACATTTTTTTACGAGTAATCTCTTCACATAATCTACTCGAAGTTGCCAAGATTTCCATCTCACCGGGTCTGAAAATTAGTGCCAGATTTATTTGAGAGAATTCTGCTCCATGTAGTCTACACAAACATCCTAACATGGCCAACATTGGATTCTAGGAAGAATCGACTTATGTTAATGCCATTTTGATAATAAGGCTGGGAATAATACTATAGGATAGGGATAAGAAAAAGCACCACTTCAACGACACTCATAGCCGAGGCGGAAATTTTCGAGCAGGAGATGATAAACCTATACGAGAAAAGTGAAATATTGGTAGTTTTAGTGTGGCACTACACTCTTCTGGTCCCCTTCCGTCTTTCTGACATGTCTAACACTGAACTGCGCCGCTCGGACATTTTCGTATGCTGGTTGTTCGGCGTTATTTTTCTCCTTGAATTTGAAGGGTCCTCTACAAGAGAGTTTGCAAATTGAGATAATAGGCAATTACCGTTATCATCGATTGCAGCGGCGTTTATTATCCTGCAACTAGGTTTCTTCCAAGATGGCAATGATTGCTTGCGTTAGTTTACGTTCGGTTTGTTTCTTCGTTTGAAATCTCAGGCTGTGTGTCAACTTGGTCGACCATCTTCTTATCTACAGGTTTTCATGTATTTTAATGCAGGGTAACACTTTTAATTGCTGTGAGGTGGTAAACTGTCGAGGGAAATCTGTAAACATCCGTGGGACCTGTGGTTTTGATTTCTAGAGATGCATAAGTGTTGTATATGCATAAATATATATATATATGTATGTATATATATTATACATCTACATCTATACACATATATACGCATATATACACTTTTAAGTATACAATTTCAGGAGGCATATATGTACATTTCATGAATTTATAATGAATTTTTGAGTGCAGGTCTCCAATATTCCTCTCACGGTGTTGGCACTGGACACACTAGGTGAATTTGAATTCCAGAGACATTATCTCGAGATGTTTATGCAATATATTTCTGATGTGAGTAATTTCAAATCTATTCTAGTAGTAATTCTACTTCAAAAATCAGCTACAAGTTGGTTTTAAGGGATATTTACTATGTGATTCTGTCACCGTGCGACTGGCGGCGGTGAGGTGTTGTGCTGCTATATCGAAACCATTTGTAAAGGTATGATTTTCTATCTTGTTGGCTTTGCAAATCTTTCGGCTGCTCTATCAATTTGACAGGATGCTTTTTATTTGATCGCTTTTAGCGGTGTTATGATGTACAAATATGTCCAGTGGTATTGAAGAATGTTGAATGATGTGCAAAACTTTGACGTCAAGCGGGATTAGAACCCGCATTTTATCCTTTCCAGTGACGCGCTGGGCATTGTCATTGTCATTGTCGATATCGTCTACCCGGCCACCCCATTGACGGTTGGTTGCTGATAGTTCGATGCGTTGTTGCTTAGAAAGAGTTATGGAAAAGCAGAAGTTGGCAGTGCAATTGGTTGAGAGCGCACCCCTGGGAAGAGTGAAATTTGGGTTCGAGTCCCACTTGACGTCAACGTTTGCACATCATTCAACACACTGGCTACTTTATTAGTTTATCGAGAAAATTTCTGAGAATATTGTGAGATGTGCGAAGTTCTCATGCCGAGGTATGGACGCTGAAGCAGTGATGTCTCACTAGCTTTTTATATTACAATACTGATCAGCAGATCAGTTCATCAATCTACATTGTTTCAGGTTTATGAAAAGGTCCATAGGGAGCATCGCCAATGGGTTCTTGCCCTGATCCATGGTGTTCTTCGAAGCTTAGTCAGTGCTGGGGTTGTCGATCCTCGTAAGCGTCCAATTTTCCCATTTTTTCTAAATCGCTTTTTTCTGTGCTCCAAATCATTTATTCTCGATGCTTTTTGGTATATCAGAAGAGAGAGATAGCATTTTGATGTATTGCATCTCTCTATTTCAGAACTGGAAGTGCGACTATGTGTTCTTCAATGTTTCTGTGAAGCTGATCGTGCTTTCCTATCGCACCTTGCACAACCTGAAATGCTTCAATTGCAGTTTATGAGTTTACACGATGAGAAGCTAGAAATTCAAGAAGTATTCTAAACAGTGTTCTTGGATCAAACTGAAATATGCTGAGAAAGCATTCGGGATTGTAACCGTGCTTCATTTAGGCGGCCGTTTGCCTTCTTGGTCGCTTATCTGAGCTGAATCCCGCTCTAGTTTTACCAAGAATGAGACGAGTATTGTTGGAGACTCTTAGCCAACTGACGAACAGCGGCCAAGCGAAGTCGGTTTTCGAGAAAATTCCTTCGCTGTGTTTGTAATTTCTTTTGAGTCCAAAAGCTGTTTGTCTTATCATTTATTTGAACACAGCTGTAGGATAGTCGCTTCAGTAGTTCCAACGTTTTTCTTCTTCACCCCATTAATAGTTTCATATTCTTATAGATTGGAACAGCACAGTGCCCGACTTCTAACTCAGCTGGCTCGTCAAAGTCCCAAATTCATGCGCCCATATCTCGGACCTCTCCTGCAAGCCCTTCTCCCGAAACTCAGGAATGAAATGAAGGTAGATGGAGAACTTATTTACTTGTTGTATATATTATATATAAGATGTACTTCAGCATGTCGATGTAACTGTACATGTGCTTCATGCTATTTCGGAGCTTTGCGTTGTTGGCGGTGCGGAAATAGTTCGTAATATTGACCCACTATTCCACAAACTCACCCAACTTATCAATGACTCAAGCAGTTTACAGCGACGTGAAGTGAGTTTTTTTTTCGCAATACTATTTGATTCAATTTTATTTGGCTCTTCTGAGTGCGTGAGACGCAGCGATAAGAAGTGCTCTGCGAAACACGCAGTTCAACCGATCGATGCAATCTTTTGATCCTGCGCTTAAGGCTCACCAAGCCTTCCATCCTTCCGTGGTCGGTGAATTGGTACCAGACTTGTCTGGGAGAATTGTATCACTGATTTGATAGATCACTGGGCCATTGCGAGTCATTGTAGGGGCCAGAAATGTGCATTCAATCACGTCATTCGACGCGAAGTAAAAACGATTACATAGCGAATTCTTCGGGGCTTAGTGAACCCCGAGTGCTACTTTTGTTTTTATGACCCGAATCATATATGGCTTTCACCAATTCTGTTAAACATTCAAGGAAACATCGCTCGTAATCGGCTTTGCATGTGGATTCAGCTGCTAGCTGACGACTTCGTCTTCACGCGAATATTGTTGACTATTGGTCAAACAAATTATCCCTAAAGTTCTTGGACAGCTTGGATAAAAGTGTTTCTAGATGATTCTATATCTTTACTCATGCATCGCAGACTTGTCAATCGCATCGAACCCTTCTAAAACAAGTCTGTTAACATTTTGCCACGCCATACGGGTTGGCAGATTGGGTTCATTGTAATAGGTTGAACCACCTATCACGTGTGACCCAGTCATCAAATTTTCTCCTGCCCATGAGGGATTCTGAATAGAAATTGCATTTGTCATCGTGGTTTATGGTTCTATTTAAGGTTCTCGTTATGATTACCCAGGCTTGTGAACAAAGAAACTGAAACATTGTCGTTTTTCTTTAGAGTATTTTTCTGTTCTTCGATAAATGACAAATTTTTTAGGCTTCTTTGCGAGCTATTGGTCGCATCGCACGTTCCACCGCGTATGTCGTTGATCCATACAAAGATTATCCGAACCTCCTCGATGACTTATTCAGGTAGTTAAGTGGTTTTGAACCGGATTAATGACAAGATATTTCATCAACATAATGGGGGTCACAACAGTAGCAACACTTAAGGACTGACTTGAGTCCATTTTCACTCACACTTGGTGAGAAACGACCTCTCTCAGATTTGCAACTGCATAACTTAGCTCAAAACAAACTTTAGAAATTACCGTAAAAAGGATCGCAATTTACAAATTTTTGACTACAAAATAGAAAAGCTCTCGTTTTATCTTCCAAAATCTGATTTGTTATATCTCACCCAAGATTTAGTGTACTTTTTCCGTGGAAACTCGTATATCAAGATTGAAAGCGATTGAATGAGTGGGATTTCGTCCATCGAAACAAGATACCCCAATCCATTGATGATGTTTTTGGCTGTCGAACGGGCGGTGGCTGTGATGGCGAAAGTTTGAATTTCGCCCCTGATTTTTTTAAAAATTTTCAGTCTACATAATTTAGAATCAGAGAAAAGTTCTGAAGAGCGATTTTTTCAATCGACTGAGTAAAGTCTTCTCCATAAACCAGTCACCTTTTCAACTCCTGAGCTATCGTAGCCTTTGGGAAAATGCTCAGCAGTTTGCAGAACACTGCTTCAATTCCTGTGTTACATAGATGTAATTATTTCATCTCCTTTTTCAGGCTACTGAAAACTGAAATGTCTTCGAGGATGCGGCGTCAGGCAATCAGAACGCTCGGAATTCTTGGAGCACTCGATCCGTATACACATAAGGTGTATTTTACATCAATTTTTCCCAACTTTTCGTATTTGTAATTCATTGGGAAAAGAGCTATAGGAGGAAACGTTAGGCCTACACAGTCTTTGATGGATGTGCCATGCATCCGACTTTATCAAGCATCGTAGTTTTGATGAATGCGTATCTGATGTTTACAATGACTTGTGATAGCTTACCGATGTCATAAGGCAGTGTAGCTATCTGCTCAAACAAATCTGATACCAGTTTTTCCAACCTGAGTCGATAAAACTTTTAGTGAGATCGGAGCGTGGATCGAGCTAACCTTCACTTCTATGCTGGAGAGCAAATTTAACCAGTGTAATACTGGTACTCCAGCGCCGTCCTTCACGTAAGGGGCTATGTCTATGTAGTTGTTTTCTTTCAAATCGGTATTCTTACTGAATTTTGCAAGTTGTGCATGCATGAACCGACGCTCTGTCCTGTAGGAGTGTGCCCATCTAATTCATGATGTTCGAAGGTCCGTTTACCAAGTCACAGATGGTGAAGGATCACTGAAAGAAAACGTCGTCAAATTAGGAAGAAGGTGGTCAGAATTGTCATACAAAGTCCAAGGATATAGGATTTATAACCTGATACTTGACGGAGCCTTCATCCTTTCGATTCCACTCATCCGTAGGTGGTGCAGGTTGTTCAAGAGAAGATGAAATTTTTGCAGTCATCACTGCTTACAACAAATTTTAATCTCCAAATCTTGATTTCCTATGTGCGCTTATCCGCATTTTACCGTTCGTGAATGGTCATTTCACTATTCCGTGAATGGCAAATACTGAAAGATAAATGAGTTGTTGTGGTCTATTTGTGTGTAGCCAAAAGATAGACTCGAACTAATCACCTAGCAACTTTTTTCTTGGGTTTTGTCAAGCGCGACCCTACACTACTAAGCCAACGATTTTGTGGAAACTTGAACACCGAATATGTGGATTTATGTCCTCTATCCCTAAAGACTCTGGGGAGAATTTAGTTTATTCAGTTCCTAGGCGGATTGAGAAGCTGGTGGCGAATTATGGTACCCAAGTTAAATCTAAATAAAACTGCATGATCTACACATCCTTTTTTCTGTGAGAATTCTAATTTTACTTTATATAGGTTTTCACTGGTGCGGTACAGTCAGCGACGTCAATAAGTACTGCATTATCGCTTCCAATGGCCAGAGATGCTGCTGATCCTCGTCAAGGTAGTGTTGCATTTTTCTCTTTCTATTCATCTATAATTTTTTTCCTCTTTCGTCGTTCTGCTTCTCTACTTTGTATCCTTGATGATGTTCAGTGTGTTTGAAAAACGTGTATTAACATAATACCTGAAATCTGAAGAAAGAAGAGTTGATTCTATGTTAGAACTCTTTGTTTCTATAGCCTTTACTCTAAGATATCATCCAGTGGTACAATTACGAAAAGTGCACTTTGGAAGAGTTCTATCCAGCGATCACCATTGCGAATCTTATGGTTATGGTTAGTTGTGTTAAAGACGTATTGTTTTGAATTGGAAATTATTTTGTGAACAGTTGAGTTGAAGTTTCTATTCGTTAGGTCCAAGACGAGGCATTTACGCAGTACTACAAGGAAATAACTCAGGCTTTGTTGACCATTTTTCGTAGCCTCGGCGACTCATTTCCGCAGTATGTTCAACAGGCGAGAGTGTTTGTCTGTGATTGGACCACAAAAAAGTTGCATTTTTGGATTTTGTTTTAGAAATTTGGATCATTTTAAATTGGCCGTTTAGGTGGTGCCTCGTTTAATCGAAGTGACACGAGCATGCCGTGGCCGACCGTCGCATCGCGAGTTTTTCCTTCGGCAATTAGCCAGTTTGGTGGCGATCATCAAAGTGCATGCAAAACCGTACATGAAGGAGATTTTCAGCCTGATTGCAGTGAGATTTTCGTCTAAATAGGCATTATGCCTCTCGTTTTACCTCTTTTAGGTCTAAATAATTTGTTCACAGCATTCTTTTATTACTATGTTACCTATTCAGGATGCGTGGAGTGAAGACCATAGTGTCAAAGTGACAGTAGTGAGCGTTTTAGAACAAATAGGCACAGCGCTGGGTAAAGAGTTTGCTCCACACATTGCAGAACTCATACCATATCTGCTGCGAGTTGTGCAGACCGACAAAAGTGAGGAACGGAAACTCACTGCCCAGGTTTGGAGGTTTCTTCGAGGACTTTCGACTGCATCTAATTCAATAAGTTTAGGTATTGTCATGTGTTCGGTCATTGACCGGATGCCTCACTCCACATCTTCATCTAGTCTTACCCCCCGTTCTTATGATACTGGATGACTGTGTTGTACCAATTACTGTACGACAATCAGCTTTAGGTTGGTAATGAGTATCCAGTCATACTGCAGGATACTTTTTAATCCATGTGCGGCTTTTGAAGATGCTGAAATTGTTTCTGAAAGTAAATTTTCAGACACTGTACTTCATTTAACTCGTAGTGACGATCTTTCTGACTATGCCCCACGTCTCATGCAAACTTGGCAACGTACTATTTCTGTTGTACCACTTCAGCCGCAGTTACTGGAGCTGCTGGTTGAAATTGTGAATCAGGTCCATTAGTTTTGCACTTTAGCACTTTCGGATAATAGGCGTTCATCTCGAGGCATACGGTGCTTAAGCAGTTTACTCTTTTGATGGCAATCGGACAAATTTAGGCCCATATTGAGCGCCATTTATTGAAATACGGCTACTAGAGTTTTGCCATCAAGGTGCGAATGTTTTCACTGGAAACAGTGGTATTGTGATTTGGTAGGTATCCCGTGAATGCTTAGGACTTAAAGCGCCAAAAGGATTATGCTAGCGGAATTTCGTCCAGAGAGACACGACCATTTACCTCAGTGTATTGCTGGCACATACGGTTGCCGCACTTGCCTTTGAATCAGCTTTTTCTGTAGTTTCATTCATATTTTAGACAAATTACACGTATCCTAGTCGTTGGAAAACTTTCTTTTTCTGTGTAAAATATTTCCTGTATAGGTATAGCCAGTGATGTGCAAAACTTTCGCGTCAGCGGGACTCGAACCCGCATCTCAGTTCATCCGGAAGCGCGTGTTCTAATCCGTTGCACTACTGACGCCCGTTTTGTCCACCACTCTTTCCTACACATATATAAATATGTATATGTATACATATATATTTATGTATATATACATATATATATATATATATCACCTTTTATCTACAGCCACCCCTTAGAGTGACTAAATTTGCAACGTAGGTGTGTTTTGTGATTTACTTGAGCAAATTCCAGTATCGCGACATCCATAGGTTTACTATAATATGCTTGTTTCATTGATTAATGAGATGATCACTATGATTTTCACATTCAAACATACGAGATATTTTAACGACCAATTTGATAGTAGTGTGAGAATGAAGAAAAGCGTTCTAGATGTGGAAGCATTTTGAAGTGTTCCGTCGCAGTGTTGATGCTAACCTCCGAAAGTACAACCTGAACTCTGGAGAGGCTTACGAGAAGTACATCAGTACGTCCTTTATCATACAACTACATTAAAAAAAAAAACAAAGGCACAGCGATATGCTTTAGTAGACTTTTGTGGATTGAATCGGTAAATTAGAGAACAGATTCTGCCATTTTTTCTTTCTGCATTTATGTTATTCAAGATGTTAAACAAATATTTGCATTGAAAACTCACAAGTCAACAAGTAATCCAATATTGGAACATAGTTTTGATTCAATAGTCCACTATCTGAGAGATAATCTCGTAGAAATATGCGAAATACTGAGATTCGAGGAAAAGTGCTCGTGGCTTCTGTAATTTACGAAGTTTTCCAGAAACGGCTCAGCAGGCAATGTTACATCCTGCCGAACGACCGGGGAGACGACGTGGAACTGGTGCAGTACCACCAGAAAAAATCAGCGCTCTTCACACATTTACTCCGTCAGCCGCGAAAAATATGGATCAAATACTCAGCTGGACGGTCAATAAGCAAAGGTTAAATGTGGATGTGAGCATTAATTTTCTTAAGCATGAACCTGTTTGCATTTGGACTAGCGACATAACTATCTTCAACCGAAAATACACATGTCCAGGACATATACTTAGTTTTTCAATGACGAAATCGTGACTAATTGAGAAATACGTAATTGGAGATTCTTCAGGTAATAATCTTGATATAATTTCTCATTAATATTATGTAAAAACTCAGTTGATTGTCGCGTAGCTCCATAGAGTATCTGCAAAATATTCACGTGTCCCTGTGAATGAATAACGAGGCGAAAAGAAGTGATGAGCAGGCCGTGGATTTATCCATAGCAAAATCCAGCTACGTCAATTATAAGCCATTGTCACCTAAGATGATGTATAGATCAAAAGTTGGTTGAGGGAAAGTCTTCTTGATCTTGTTCAACGGCGATCATCCTGCACTTGACGATATCCCTTGACGTTATGCATACATGACAAGGGACATTCTGTGCGTCGTCTTTCTTGTGCATCTTTTAATTGAAATCCATCTAGTGATGATATCTTTCTGAGTAATCTTTTTGCTAATTGTGTCACACTAGACCGGTGACCGCCCTCATAGAACTAAATAAGGCTTTGACGAAGGTGTTGCCGCCGAAACTTTAGCCATCGAGTTTTGACGAAAAGGGAGTACCAACCTCATGCAAGTTCTAAATAAAGAAAGGGACAGTTCGTGAGAATTTTCGCATTTCTTAAATCATGCCGAGATATAGATATAGTCGGACTTTTGAGATATTTGTGAGTAATATCAATGCTATTTGTGTTCTTTTGAATAGCAGAGTATCCGTTACAGAGCCAGCTTTGGTTTATCACTACGGGCTGTTGCCAGACGTGCTTTTCTGCTTATAACTGTGTTCCTTACAATGCATCATGGATTACTGTAACTCATTAATCTCCTGTCAAATGTATATATGATCAAGTTTAGGCTGTGGTCCGAGCATGGGCTGTAGACTCCTTAGTCTCAAAGGAGGAGTGGACTCAGTGGCTGATGAAACTCCGTGTTGCCTTCATTAAGGTGATTTTTACATTTGATCCACTTCGTTTTCATAGATTTTGGGGTAATTTGTTGAAGTTTTGTGATGTGATATAGTGATATTCCCATAATTCCAAACAAATCCAGTCTGGAAGTTCCGCAGCAATCCGAGCGGCTGCGTCGTTGAGTGATCAACACCAACATCTAGCAAAGTTGGTTTTATTTATTGTGCTTTCCACAAAAATCTGATACTTATTGGGTGCTGCAGTACACGTTTATTCTCCGAGGGAACGCTGAAAGCTAACAAAATGCACTGCGCTCAGTTGTTTTCATTTTCATTAGTTTATTCTGCCACAGGGCTGCTTTGCTTAAATATCTATCAGTCAATAGCTTATTTAATGTAGAAGTTGTGTCTGACATAACTTATCAGATGCCTATCCTCCACACTCAATCACTAGTAAAAAATACTTCTGCAAATCAGGCTATTCTAAGGCGAGAGATTGTTGCTACTGAAGGTTGTTTAAGATAATGTGAAAATGCCCATTTTACTCTTTTTAACATTGCAATCCGAAAGTGAGGAGTGCATGTGGTGCAGTGGTTAGAGGTGGTGCTCTAGGTCGTACCCAAGGTCGATGATTCGATCTCGTGTTCATGGCTCACCAAACCATCCAGCCCTCAGGAGTCGGTGAATTGGTGCCAGACTGACTGGCACCAACTTGTATGGGGAGGATAAGCAGCACTGACGCGGTACAGCGGTAGGCCACCGCGAGTAATTCTAAGGGCCAGATATGCATTAAATCACCTCAGACGAAGTAACATAGTGACTTGGCACTATATTCGTTGTTCAGATGCTGCTATACAAATATCTCTGTGTGAGTAGATGTCTCAGATAGAGACGAAGGATTATGCAGGGTGTGATATCATTATCCCAGGAAATGACGTGACCGAACGTTACTTTGGTTTCGAATCCGCAACTGCCTTTTTTGGATGTTTTTTCCCCGCTCACTACCAAAACCCTCATCTCGCGTGAAACACGTTCCAAATTCATCGGTGCTATCAGCAAAAAAGAATTTTCTCATCACTAACAGAAGGTACTATCGCTTTTGCAAAGTCAAGTAAACCTCTTGAACTGTGAACATTCATTCACAAGAATGCAGTATTCTAGCAAACTTCGTAGGTCTCAGATGGGCTTCAAACTTGTGAAAACCTTTTCTTGGGCCTCTTTTACAGTATATTCCAAAAGAATAGGCCTTCGATAAACGCCGAAATATTCTTAAGATCGAGTCCAATTCAGTTCAGTGCCACCGTTGACAGATGACTGTTGATAGTTTCAATAGTATCAAGACATGACTGTGAGAAAGGCAAACCAAAGGCCTCAGTCGGTGTTGTAGATGGTACGTGAGCTCCTGGAAAGGGTAAATTCGAGGTCGGAGCCCCACCTAAAAATCCGAGGTCTGTTGATCTCTCCGCATTCTTATGATTGTACCCCCAAATTATCACCTATTGGCGCAAAATCACCAAATTTACTATATGCGATGTCTCCTGAGTTTGCAAGTAACAAGAAATCACTTTCTGGCCAAGCAAAGCTAGGTGTCGTGGTTTTTGTTAAGCAACAACGCGAAAGTTATAGTTTTCCATAGAGAAGGTAATTTAAGAGAAGGCAAAAAATACACCAATGTTTGGCACTGTTCAGAGATCTTTTCAATGCAGCGTTCATGTCAGTATGGACGGAACTTACGGAGGATTTGCAAGACAAACTTACTGGATCTTTACTGACTGTAAGTTTGTCTTGTTTCAACAGTCGTGTTCAATGATATCCTTTGTGTTCCCGATGCAGGCTTTGGAAACGAGCAACCATCCAGATGTTATACAGACTATCCTCAACCTTGCTGAATTCATGGACCATTCTGAGAGGGTGAGTACTTCTCTTCTTGGTATAAATTGCTTCCAAACTAGATTATAGAATCATGGTTCTTCGCATTTTTTGTTAATCAGTCAGCTATTACCATCTATTGTAAAACTGGTTCGTAAATGAAGAAAACAATGGAATACGTGTTTTTTTTCTCATGGATAAATTAATTTCCGTTCTGTTGTGAGTAGGCTTTTCAAGGGTCCTTTACCGATCGCGTACGACAGATTGGGTAAAAGTGCCGAAGAAACGAAAGCATACGCCAAAGCTTTGCGGTACAAAGAGCTCCAAATCCATAAACATCTTAACAGAGGTGGAGGCGGCTTGACCACGGAGGATTGTCAAGCTCTTATCACGTAAGCAGAAGTTTTATTACTGTTGAACATCTAACTTCCTGATGCGTATCAGGCTGAATGGTCGTGTTTTTCAGGTATGCAAACAAACTGAATGTACAGGAAGAGGCAGCTGGTGTTGTGCGGTATGCTGAGCAGCACGAAATGGTCATTCCTGTTAGTCTAAATTCACTAAATAATTATATATCTTCTATTGTTTATTCTATCAATGAAGACAGCCTAAAATATTGTCTCTCCAAAATTCTCAATTGAGATGCTCGGACGATGGTATGAAAAGTTGAACGAATGGGAGAAGGCCCTTGAAGCGTATATGGTACGTGAAGAAAGACATTTTCATGTTCTATGTTCATGAGTTTGTGCGCTTGGAGGTGTTCATCCAGGTTGCAGATTTTCCTTTACCGAGTCATAACGTTGTCAATTATCGCTTCAGAAATGATTCAGACATTTCCAGGCCGATCCAGAACCACTTTCGGACGAGATGATCGGTCACCAAATGCGATGTTTGGAGGCATTAGGACGCTGGGGTGAACTGAATGAACGTGCTCGATCAGTGCAGTATAAAGATCAGAAGGTTGCAGTCATGGCAGCACGTGGAGCATGGGCTGTTGGTAGGACTGAATCTTCAAATTTTAGCAATACCTGGTATCTCTGAATAGTTTTGTCGGAGAAGAAGTGACCATAATGAGTGAACTTGCCTTTTCTGTAAAATCTTGTTTAATTCACTTGTTATAAGTACATTTTAATATCAAAGATATCTTACACCACTTATAATCAAACATCAAATGTGTGAAATCTATCCAGCAAAGTACAATATTTTAGAATTCTTTTGTAGGAGAATGGGAGACGATGAAGGACTATGTCTCTCAAGTGAACGAAAATACTCAAGATGGTGCGATGCTCAGAGCCGTGCTGGCGGTGAAGAACGACCAATATGATGTGGCAATTAGTTATATTGACAAAGTGTGTTCCTTATAATTTCCTTTGAAAATGTGGTATTTAAGTGAATATTTTGAACAAAACCTTTATTCTGTAGTAGAAATGTGGATTTATTCATGCTCAATTCTATGTGAATTAACCTCGGGGTGGATTCTGTTATCAATCCATTGTTATATCCAGGTCCGAGATATGTACGATAGTGAATTAACGGCTATGGCCAGTGAGAGTTACGAACGTGCTTACGGGGCAATGGTCTGCGTGCAACAACTTGCCGAACTGGAGGAAGCTATAGAATTCAAGGTGATTCAACCAATGATTCTATATGAGAATTCATTCTCATCACTTTGTTTGGCCGTTTTACAGCTTTTTCTCTACTCTGAGGGTCCCATTACTTCAAGCAATCGATTGGTCTTTTCGCTTGCTTGAAGATTTTGTCTTTTTCGCGAACGTCGTTCACCGATCGAGCTCGTCTGCTTGCAATGTCAAGGATAGCCAAGCTGAGCATTCCATAGGGCGTTCAATACTGACGGAAAATGCTGGAAGGCCGTGGGATCGATTCCGCGTCGACTCCCACCGGGCATCATCAGCCACTCGACATTAACTCTTCACTGAGATCATCCATTGGAACACATATAAAAAGCGGCTCTGAAGAAGGCGAACTGCCGAAACGTCAGCTATCGAATAAAGTTTAATGTAACACCTCGTGTTCTGCTTAAAGAAGAAAATCAAGAATCTTCACTGAGAATTGTGTTGAACTAATTTTGAGTCTTTCAGATTCGACCCGAAAGGCAAACAAGAATTGCTTTGTTATGGAGTCGCCGTCTTCAGGGATGTCGGCAAAACATTGAGCAGTGGCAGCGGTTACTTATGTTAAGGCAAGCTGCAGCATTTATAACCATCCTAGTATATCAGATTAATTCAAGTTTAAGGTCGTTAGTGCTGACTCCACAGGAGATGCATCCTTTGCGAGTGAAGTTCTCGTCATTGTGCCGTAAGCATGGGAAACACGTAATGTGTCGGGACGTTCTTCGTGAACTCCTTGGACTTGAACCTGGTGCTCCGCTGCACAAAGCAGTTGCACCGAACGAAAAACCTCAGTTGGTGAGCTTCTAACTTTTCGACAACTTATTAACAATGATCAGCAATTTTTCCTGAGGACAGTTATATCACATCGCTTACTGAAAGCATTTATACACTTTGTAGGTGCTAGCGCTATGCAAGCAATTATGGATGGACGATTATCGAAACGAAGCAGTGCGGACACTGGAAGCTCTTGTGAACTATCTGGATCGCCTTCCTCCCAATCAATCTCCTGAATCTGCTCGATTGTGTGCTAAGGTGTTTTTTTTTTTGGCTTATTCGGAAGTTGTTGCGCTGAACACATGCTCTTACTTAGAAAAAACGGATCAAACGCATGCTTGCCTATCTCTCCGAGAAAAGATGTGGCTTATCTGGAACTGTTCGAGCGCTTTCATTTGTGACGATTTAGGCCTGTTTGAAATTGGGTGAATGGACAGAAATACTCGCGGAAAGTACTCCAACGACAACGGGAGCTATGTCGTCGTCAGGTTCGCATCGTTCACCGTATGGTGCGTCTATGATTGATGAACAGTCTGCGACGGAACAGGTCATTCGACACTACGCACGATCCACTGAGTACGATAAGGATTGGCATAAGGTTTCTTCGGTTTTTTCACAGAAACTCTCTAGTCTAGAAAGTCTTGTTCGTATTTATTTATGCAAGGGAAGTTTCTAAATCAATAAAGAGCAGACGTGATTGCTTTAGTTCCGGCCTTCCACAGAAGAAAAGCTTGTCAAAATTACTTTTATTTTGTAGTATGAGTCTATCTTTCTACTTGACCTCAGTGACTAACGTGTTTACAAGTTCAGGCTTGGCACAAACTCGCATCTGCGTATTTTACTGCTTTGTCCCGAGACAAGGAAATGTCCCAAGCAGCAGCTGCTGCGGCAGTACGAGCTCCTCACACTCGTCTCGTCCATCCAACACCGCCGCCGCCGCCTCTTCTACCCCAGCAACCATTGGGTATGATCCCGCCGGTGGCCACTGGGGGACAACCTGCTCAGGTGGCTGCACCGTTGATGCCAGTCCCGGTGAATACTACAGGTGATAGCTTTTTCGTTCTTTGCATTCTGTCCATGAGTTAGTGCTCTTTTGTTGTTTATATGATGTTGGTGTAATGAGTCTGACTTATTCCGGTCATGCACTAAGGAAATCTTGTTGGCCACATAGTTTTTCTGTCTTTTAGGAGTCCCACTCCTGCCTGTCAGTGCACTTCCACCTCCCGGAGCGCCTCCATGCCCAATAGTGCAATTAATGCCGCCACAGCTTAATCCCATTCCGTTGCACAATACGTCATTAGTGACACCGCCACCAGTTGTTCCGGTGAATATTGGTTATGCGGTATCAGCAGTGAAATGCTTCACAAGAGCTCTACAGTTGGCTCCAGGTAGTCGAATTGGTGTTAACTTTGCGGAATTTTGCATTGGAAAAGATGTTACAGGATCTCGCCTAGAGGATACACTACGTTTACTACAATTGTGGTTCGACTATGGGGAGTACAATGAAGTATACAAGCAGCTCAGTGAGAACATGAGAGGACTTCCTATTGAAACGTGGCTAGAGGTGCGCAATTTTTTGTCATGTGATGGTTCTTTCAAGAATGTTTTTTGAAGGCAGTACCACAACTCATGGCTCGCTTGGATTCTCGAGACCGAATGGCCTCACTTATAAAGCAAGTGATACTTGAAATTTCCAAAATGAAACCACAGGTGAGACTTTACCCTTGATGTTAGTTATTATAAGATCTGATACCATAGGATCTTGATCGTCAAACTTGAAAGCTTGTAAACTAGATATTGGCTCCGGTAAACTTCTAGGCATTGGTATACGCACTAACGGTAGCAGCAAAGTCGACGAACATTGATCGACAGAAGAACGCACAGGAAATGCTGGCCGCCATGGCCGAGATGCATCCAAAATTAGTTGAAGAGGTTTTTTTTTCTTTGCAGTTGAATAGCCTTATATAGACTTGTAAATGCCTCTACGCCATAGCGACACATCATTTTCACTTTTTGTTCGTCGCAATAGAGTCCTTAGTAAGCACTTCCCGATATATTTTAGTCCCGTATTCATTTTAATGCTTTCTTCAACATTTAGGTTGCCTTCGGCTTGAGTGAATGTGAAAAAATTACATTGGACATCACATTTCAGGCAAGCATGGTGTCTGAAGAACTGGTTCGATGTGCGATTTTATGGCACGAACAGTGGCACGATGCACTGGACGAAGCGAGCCGGCAGTATTTCCAAGTAGGCCGTAGTAAATTGAAGGTTCAAAAAAAATATATTGGGTTTACTTTCTATGGGACACCGTAATATGTCCGGATGCCTCACCAGTGTGTGTACTTACTGCATTTGGGTTGGAAAGTTTGCTTTTTCCGGAATTATACGTAATTTTTCTTCAAATTTTGATTAAAAACTCGATAAGGACGATGAGTACACATTTGCATCGAGGATCAAAAAGCTCGCCGCAAATTTTTAAATTCCCTAGTCTTCGAGTACTATGGATTTCTTATAACCTACATGTTCCCAAACATCAGCGAGTCAACTGAATTGTGTTCTCGCCTCACTTGATTCCTATCTGAATTATTTATTTTATGTCCTCTCTCCACCTGTAATGTAATTTCATCGGTTTAGGAAAAAAATACAGCGGCTATGATGGAAACGCTTGAACCAGTCCACAAAATGATAGAAAAGGGACCAACAACGCTCAAAGAGCAGTCGTTCAATCAAGTGAGTAAATATTGACTTCAGTCCATCTCATCGGCTGCTTTTAAACCTCGCTTTGAACGTTCAATATTATCAGTGAGAATGTCTAGAGTCTTCAAGGGTGATGCATCAGAGCCATATCGCTAGGGTTCAGTGTGGGGCGGGGGCCACTGATGAAGCGCACAACACCGCCGAAACCTACGTATGTAAGGCTCTGACACACTAACCTCGAAAAGGCCCTAAACCTCCTTCTTTAACCACACTGAATGCCAACTCTAATGTTTCCCAAGTCTTATTCTGCAAAGTTCGCCGTAGTCTGTGCTGCAGTGTAAAATTTTGAGCTGATCAAAGCCGTCACAAAATTGATTGAATTCATTGAAAGGGCCTGTACCTCGTAACCCGTACATTAATCAGGTCAAAGTACATGTGGACTACCTAAATAAACAGAACATAAAAAATTTTTTTCATTCTGTTTAGCCATACATAACTGTGATTTTGTTACGTTGTGCATTATTAGACATACTACTGCGAATTATCCGATGCATATAAATTCTGTCAAGCGTTCAAGCGTACCGAAAACGTCAAAGAGCTCACACAAGCATGGGAAATCTACTGTCAGGTGACTCATTTCATCTTTATGTTGGCTTGTTTGTTTGCTTACCAAGACCTCTTGTTGGGCATAAGTGTCAGTTTTAGGTGTTCAAGAAAATCACGGCTCAGCTGCGACAACTAACCTCATTGGATTTGAATTATATTAGCCCGATGTTAATGAAAGCAAAGGTAAATCACCACAAAGCCAGTTATCAGATCTGGATCTCCTTCTAGGAGCGTGAGGAAAAAGTACTATGTTTTTGAGATTTCTTTCAACTCTTCTAGTTTTAATCATTTTCCATGCATTGTTTTCAATGCACGGAACTCTAGAGTTGAAACAAATCGCTACATTATTTTGCTTTTTGAGTTTTATTTGACTATGTGGTACATTTTTATCGTTTTGATCTTGTACACGCTGCTTATCAACAGTTTTGAAGTACATTTGTACTCGAAATAGGCGCACTTTTTTGTTTTGAAAAGGAATCTTCAGTCACTACATATTCAAATATCATATTGGCAATGGTTGATAAAAGAATCACTTCGACTTTGGGATGACAAATAATCATGCATGTTTTGGCACAATTCCTTTTGACCGGTATAATGTCGACTGGACAATTTTTCCTCTTCGAGTGCCAAGTCCGTTTATAGATCACTTGTTAGAGAGAGGGAGAGAGAGAGAGAGAGAGAGAGAGAGAGGAAAACGTCGTTTTTCAAAGAAGAAGAAATAGAAAGATTCTGTTTGTTTTCATTCTTGACCTTTCATAATCATTGTGTTGAGAATTAATCATTCTCTTTGATATAAAGATGAGTGTTTGCTAAGTTTTAGCTCACAATCACCCACCGTACATATTTTCGTCATGTCTACGTTTTTCTTTAAGGATCTTGAGCTTGCTGTCCCGGGAACGTATGATCCTTCGCAACCCGTTGTTGGTATTGCCTCTATTGGTACCCATTTACAAGTGATCAGCAGCAAACAGAGGCCGAGAAAAATGACAATTAGAGGTACTTTGTTCAGCATTAGAGATAAATTTGCCATATTCAATGTAGTTAGCCTTGGTAATATCGTCTTTAAGAGAGTGCTTTTTTAATTGGTCTTATAGGCAGTCATGGCGCTCATGGCTCACCAAGCCATCCATCCCTCCGGGGTCGGTAAATTGGTACCAGGCAGGTCTCAGACTTGTCTGGGAGGATAAGCAGCACTGACTCGGTTCAGCGGGAGGCCACCGCGAGTCATTGTAAAGGCCAGATATGCACTCAATCACCTCAAACGAAGTAAAAATTGAAGTAGAATGCATGGCGCATCCCTCAGGGATTGATCAACGCCGAGAGCTTTATTCTTTTTTTTTATTATAGGCAGTAATGGGCGAGAATATGCTTTTCTTCTGAAGGGTCACGAAGATCCTCGTCAAGACGAGCGTGTGATGCAGTTATTTGGTCTTATCAACACCTTACTGGTCAATAATGCAGAGACATGCAGAAGAAATCTTACAATACAAGTAATTTCCGCGCTTTTTATTTATGTAATGTGTGGTTTTGCGCTGTAATGGAAAATCGCCCAATATGTTTGCCTTTCTTTCATTGCAGAGATATTCAATTGTTGCGCTTAGCCATAATTCCGGTCTCATAGGTTGGGTGCCGGATTGTGACACATTACATTCACTCATTCGGGACTACAGAGATAAAAAGAAGGTTTATATTTTTTCAATCTTGGGAAAGCCGTTTTTTCATGCTTTTCTGCTCTCTTTTCTAAGTATACACATAGACTCGGCTTATTCTGCTGTATGTGACAAACGCGTTTTGATTGTTATTTAAGATCTCTTTGTCTCTTGAACACAAGGTGATGCAGTCTCTTGCACAGGATACTGAGCAAGTTACTTTAATGCAAAAGGTGAGAAAGTTACACTGTGTCTTCCCAAGTAGCATCCAGCTTGCAATTACCTAAGATGTTGAGTTAACACTGTAGATGTCTATCAAGCCCTCAGTATTGGTTTGTTATGGGATTCATTTCGGAAATAGCTGTACTCCGAGATGATCAATCTTGACAAGCAACTTTCACCAATATATTGTTTATATGACTTTTTACTTTGATTTCGAAGAACACTTGATGAAAACAGTTGAATCATTCACTTTGATTAGAAGTGTTACTATTCGCTGTTAACATTCTCAATAGAAAACATTGGAACAGTGAAAAACATTGAAAAAACAAAACGTCCACACATAATCCCCAACTGGATGCTAGCTTACTAATAGAACTCTAAAAACTTCAATTATTGCGAGAATTCGAAGTACTGTAGTAACCGAAGGCAGTGGATTTCGTCAAACAGTGGGTGATGGAGTTACCAGTGCGTAGCTGACGTTGAAAACTGTCGCATTTGTGTGAAAAGTATTGAAAATTATTTTTGGCAACGAATTTCGCGACCTTATCTCGATAGGAGATTTCTTAGCTTTTGAGCAAAGATTTTCCGTGAACATATCAACTACCAACCTTCCAATACTCCAGTAATTTAAAAGTTGTTGTATGTCATTGAAAACGTGCATCATGAGTGTGTCAATCGTAAATTTCAACAGATTTCATGACTTTATCTTGGTTCAGCTGTCTTCTTCACAGTAAACATGAGTATTGTATTCTTTCTAAGTTCATTCCAACTCTATCTGAAGAATTGCATCATGATCTAAATGGAGTCTTCATCTTTTCAAGAGAATGCACTACATTTTTCCATCTAACACTTTAAAATTAGTGCCTACACGTTATGGCGTCGAAAGGGGCATGAGAAGGTCTCTCATTTCTCCTTCTGGTTCAAAGTTCACTTGGCTCAAGATTCACCACAAGCAGTGGTTTGGGAGCAAATTGCCGGCTTCGAGGTTGTGACGATTGCACAAGCCGAGGAGTCGAAGTAAAAGAACACACGACGACAAGTCAACAAACGTTCGGAGAAAATTTTTAGTGCTACGTATGTGAATATATTGACTCTAACGGAAGCTAGTGAATTTCTGCGGAGAAGATCAATCTTCTCCTCTCAAAGTATTGCTATGCTGCTGTCGTTACACCTGGATACGTTTTATAAATATAGTCTTATCATTTATCATTATTATTAAATATAATTCTGCAGAGATAGTTCAGTATAAAATTCAGGTCCAACTGTTTGAACGAGCTCTGACATCAACGACAGGTGACGATTTGCAACAGATACTTTGGCTGAAAAGCCCAAGGTAACATGATTTGCACATTATTTTTTTGTTCAAAATGAAGACGCTCGTGATAGGAATTTGCTATCTTTATTAGTGCATCTAAACGCTGATTTGCTTTAAGCTCTGAGGTGTGGTTCGATCGTCGAACGAATTATACAAGATCCATGGCGTGTATGTCGATGGTGGGATACATCTTAGGATTAGGCGATAGGTATACTTATTTCCTAGAAATCAATAAGCAGACATAGATGTTAAATTTAATCATATTTTACTGAGTTGTGAAGTGAGTCGTTGATGTGTGAGCACCTGAAAGATAGACAAAGCAAAGACCTCGGTTAATGTGGTGGATAGAACGTGAGCTGGAAAGACTTAATGCGGGTTTGATGTTTGTCTAGAGTTGTGGTTTTTGCTCATATCGTATGCTGCCGTAAAAATAGAAAGTTAGTACTCTGATTTCCACCATAACTTTAGTTTGATTGATTCGAACGCCACTTGTGCTCTTTAGATTATTCCCTTCGAAGTGTGATTGTTGGTATCACTGACATGGCAAAAACGTGGCAGCGTTGAAAGCAAGACAGAGCCTCAATTAGTGTGGCGCTCAAAATATAAACCCCTACATGGATAATTGCGTATTTAAAACCTACTAAAGTTTCCGTGTACCTTGGAAAGAACAGCATCAAATATCGGTTAAAATATTGTACTGTTTGGATTTAGCAATTACAGCATATTTCTTATAGACATCCGTCAAATCTTATGTTGGATCGATTGACGGGTAAAATTGTGCATATTGATTTTGGCGACTGCTTCGACGTAGCTATGACAAGAGAAAAGTTTCCGGAAAAAAATACCATTCCGTCTAACTCGCATGCTTGTCAAAGTGAGTTAAATCAAGTGAATGTTGACATATTGTTGAAATAAACCCAAGGCAAAAAATACTAGCAAAAATGCAAAGCCTTTTTGAATTAATGTCTGCGATCAACTCATTATGACGACCAAAATTTTTGAGCCAAGGTAGATCGCTCATCCAAGATTTCAGGCTATGGAAGTAACCGGTATTGAGGGCAATTACCGATTTACTTGTGAACGCGTGTTGCGACTTTTGCGAGAAAATCGTGATAGTTTGTTGGCCGTTCTGGAGGCGTTTGTTTACGATCCAGTTATCAGCTGGCGATTGCTTGAAGGTATTTTTCCTTTACACAGTTTGAAAAGTAGTTGTCCTTTTGAAGACTTGACGCTCTAAGAAGATTTCAGATTGCACACATCTAACCTTATACCATGGTGTTTTAACTCAGTAGAATTCATTAGGATTACTACATTTTGACTACAAAGTACAGATTTATTTGTACATTTTGACAAAATCTTAGACCTTAGGACATTACAATTTTCAGTTAGAGTGTACCATACGAATTCCAAAGAGCGATCCATTAGATTGTTCGACAGGGAGTGAAGAAACGATCTCTTTTGCTAGACAAGAATGTCTTCATAAGAGTGTTAGTAATCATTCGAAGGATTAAGTCTCGGGCTACTGCGCTACCTGGCGGTTTTACAAAGAAGCTCTTATATAGCGCTCTTGCATTCAAAATCAAAATATGTTTCAAATTCGCTGCGCGCTTTAATTTTCAAAGCGCTCATGATTTGCTGGAAGCATAAATGCATCTGAGCTTGTAGAGGAAACTTTATAGTATCAAGCTCATACGTTTCATCTGAAGCTTTTTTCAAAAAAGGAAAAAATTCCTAATTGAATAACAAGAATTGTACTCCACATGTGGTTGACGCCAAGTCGATCGATCGATCGCCGTATAGAATTCACGGCCACTACACATCCAGGATATCCCCACCACACACAGTGGCCGACAAAGAAATGCGCTGCGTATGTGAAACCGAATCTTATTTTCCATGTTAACCTGCACTGGACCAGTCTTTACAGAAAATAAGCACAACGCTGGAATCGCCGAAACTTACGCTATCGAATGGTTACTCATAATTGCAGGGAATAGTTCTGTCCTGCGAAAAATATGTGTGCATGGAACACAAATCTATTTTCATGCTATAGCTTTTTTAATAGAGCTTCTTTATAAAGCTAGCATATGTTATAATTTTCCGAGATTTGTGTCATCGAACAATTACTAGCAGTTTTAGGAAAGAGTTCTGTTGAGCGAAATAATGCGAAGAGCACTTGGCGCGTGCGAAATGTAAAAGTTTTTTCACAAAAAAAAGGCCACGTAGCGCAGTAACCAAAGATTTATACTTTCAAATGATTACTAACGCCTTTCATGAAAAATTGCTTGTCCAGCGAAAGGGACTGTCTCTTCATTTTCTGCCGGATAGGCGAATTGAACCCAACGAGTACTATCAGCAGCGGTTGAGTCGTTGTTTCAAAAAGAGTAACTATCGAGGCGCCAGAAGGAATGTCACCCAGTTGAGCCTGATGAGTATTGTGGAAAGCAGAGATTCAAAATCTGTGTCATAAGCATGTTGCAGTTATAAATAACTTCTCCATAAATTCTTTGGCAGCTGATGGATTATTTGGCCTGGTCTTTTTAATCATCGTACAACAAATCTCACTGATCTATTCCCCACACATTACGTACATGAGATCTTTTTGTATTACTGGAAATGTTGAAACGTGTCGGCGAAAATTTTTTTGCCAATGTATACGGTAGTTCTTGAAAATTCATTAAGGAACGAAAAGGGTCCCGGGTGAGAAGCATGATGTGACGCGGAGGAAGACGTTACAAGAAGCACCAAGAATTGTAAGAGAGAGAGTCATAGATCGCATCAAACAGAAGCTTGCGGGTGAGTTCAAAATTTTTCTTACAAGTTTTGATACAATATGGGTTCCAAGCTAGACGGTATGTTGAGTAATTTTGGTTAACAAGGAATTTTTGTCACAATGAATGGACATTTCTAAAATCTAGTACACAAATAGCACAGTATTAATTTTACTATAACGTTTTTTACTAAGATGTCAAAAAAATTTTAGTTTCACGCATTATAGGTAGTGAGTTTGGCACCGGCGAAGTCGATGTACAGGAACAAATCGACCGTCTAGTTGAACAGGCAACACTTCACGAAAATCTCTGCCAGTGTTACATTGGATGGTGTCCATTCTGGTAAGAATGGTGGCCTTCTGCTTGTAAAGTTGTCTATTGTGTCTCTACCATTAATTTGTGCACGAAAGCAGAATGGAGAAATTCTGATGGGTGATCTATGTTGATATTGAAGTATTTGTTAGACAATGTCAGTAATTGGAATAAATATTGATTTGTATTTACTTATTTTAACATTAGTACAACGGCGTAACCCTCTATGGGGAGTCACGTGTAGGCTTTGTGGTCGTGTGTCTTTACCGTATCTTCTGTGATATATCCTAGCATGCACAACTTTTTCTGTGTTTTATATTCGATCGAAAGCTTTTCCAGCATAGGGTGTTGTGTCACCCTTGACCATTGGAAAGTTTTTCTTCACATTCAGTTAGTCAAAGGAATTTTCTTTCGGGCGAGATAATCTAATTTGGAAAGTCCACTCACCTTTCATTATTATTTGAGCCAACTTGTCATGTGGTCTGGTAAGGGCTCTTGTACAGCCCGATACACGTGTTTCGTCCTTACAGACTCGTCAGTCGGTTTTACCTTTCTTTCGAGTGTTTTATCAATGGTATTATGTGATAAAAATACCAGTTAAAGCGAATCGAGTGTACAACACTTTATGTTAGGTGAAAATCTCGCTTGACATAGAGTGTAAAACGTTCGTCTTCGATATCTTTCTGCAGGGAGAGCAGGCTTCCGAGCGAACTGATTGATAAAAAGCGAAAGACGACGGGTTCTGTCCAACTGACGAGTCTGTGAGGACGCAACACGTGTATCGGGCTGTACAAGAGCCCTTACCAGACATAACAAGTTGGCTCAAATAATAATCAAAGGATCTACTGAAATTTGAGCGTGGTTTTTTGAAACACTCGAAAGAAAGTCGAATCACCATTTCGGATAGTAGTTTTTGTACGTAATGGATGAGTATGAAAGAAACCAAAGTAGAAACAGTGTATGTGCAAAGCATTTTCAAATGCCGACAAGAACGTGATCGTTCCGTGGGATGTAGTAGAATATTGGGTCCTAATATGTTAGACGGCGAAAAATGAAAAACCGATCTCATTTGCTTGACAAGATTTTTTCATAAGATTGTTAGTGATCATTCGAAAGCTTGAATCTCTGGCTAGAGCTCCACATGATCGATTTTCCAAAACACCCTTTTATAACTATGTAAATCTAAAATAAAATTATGTTTCACACTACTACGTTCATTCTTTCTATTTCGCTAGAAAAATCTCCTTCTTTAGAGTCCTGGTACTCATTCGATAGCACAAGTTTCGAAGAACTCAAAAACGTAGGAGAAAGAAATGGTTCGTGCTTTGCACCTCGCCGGACAAAGCTCTTTCTGTACACTTCTAATACTCATTCAATAGCGTTAGCTTCAGTGATTCCATCGCTATGCTTATTTTCTAGGAATATCGTTACCGGGACAAATAAGATCGACTTTTACATTTTCGGCGACCTTGTTTATCTTCCAGTCCATGGGGTCAGAGGGGGATGTTGGATTGTGACATACAACTTGTTATTCAATTAGAGATTTGTTCTCCACTTTGAGAAAGCTCCAAATAAGTGATTGAATCAGGTACAACGGCAGTTTTTCTACACGCTGACATGCTTTTCGTACTTTCAGCGAATTATTCGCATGGTGTAACTAAAGGCGAACGAGGGGTGGAAAGCAATTTTATTCTGGATGCTATAGCGTTATAGAAGGCTGTCTTCAAAACCGACCGCGTGAGGATATAGCCAGGGATTCAGATTTTTGAATGATTACCAAGAATCCTTGTAAAGTTCCTATCCAGCGAATGAGATCGGTTTTTAATTCATCGCCGTTTAACGTCTAAATACCAAATATTGCAAATGATATGGCTCTCAGCTTCTCTGATCATCTTCTACTGTGGAACCCCACTGAGTTAGTAAATTTTTATTTGATTTCTATTGCCATAAATGCGCAAATTGAATATGTCTGCAATATCCGCATGACTTAAACATCATTTTTTACTGGATTTTTCAGTCAGAAATGTTAACTGTGACTATCCCGACCGAGTGTACAATTGTCGAGTCGTTTCAGTCGATTCTTGTTAGTATCGTCCTCGGTTACCGTATCTGATGCCAATGTTTGCCATATATAATTCATCGGCATCGAGGTCTATGGCATTTTTCATTGAAAACCCAAATCATTCAGTGGTCAGTTATATAATTTGAAGTAGAAACCATGATGATTTGCAGTTTGCTGCTACTATGGTGCATTCGTTGACATGCACAGAAGTACAGCTTCCAGAGAACGATTTGAATCCAATTTCTTAAACCCATGAGGGAAATTCCTGAGCTGAGGCAACTTAGCGACTTTAATCGGATGGCGCTGATCGTTTAGTCGGATCCTTCGATCTATGAAGCTGGTGACAATACGCTCGAAGAATGCATCATCGTGCTACTTAAAACGTTTCTATTCAGTCTACACACAAAAGATATCTCCCTGTCTCATATCCTATACTACTACATTGAGCAAAAAGTTCTGCAAAATTTTTGAAAGTTTCATTCTGCAACATATTTGTATGTACTTAATAATCGTTTTGTGAATATTCGCCTAGTTCATCGATTTGGCTCCAGAACGCCTATTGAATCTGTTAATTTGCGCGTACAAACAAAATTTTTTAAAATTCCAGAACTTTTTACTCAACTTTGGGTGTGCCATGATAATTAATTTTTCCACAAATGAGCGCCTAAAATATTGGAGGAATCGATTAGTTCCTAGTTCTCGTCTGTCACTACCCACTTACTCGCTATAACCATTATACTTAATGAATTGAGAAGTGATTTTGATCTCTTACCCTAATGTTGTATTTTTTCGTGAAATGCTTGCGTGGTTCTGAATCTACCTGAGATCCAAACTTAAAAAAAAAGACCGAGGACGAAATCAAAGTTACCTATTCGTAGGACGACAGCTGAAGAATAAGGAATACAATGTAGTATATCTAAGAAGCAGGTACAAACATTTTTTCCATTTCTCTTTTCATATTCATAGATTTTTGGGAAATTCCAGCCTTAAGCACTGCTACTTGAGGTGCATTTTATTTACCCCTTATTAAAATGGATTAGTTTCGCACGTGCTGATTGATTTGCGTATCACCACAACATTGCTCAAAAAGCAAAAAGACGCACTTGAGCTTTCATTGCGGGTACAGTCAGTGCAGAATTCAAGAGAATTCAAAGGAAAGGAAAACGGAAATTATGATCTCCTGAAATGAAGTACATGAATGTTTTTCATGTTATACTCTTCTTCCCCGCAGTTCCTGAAGAAGCTGAAGATAACTCTTCTCCGGCTTGTTTGACTCGTTGTTCCCACGTTTCAGCCAGATGTTTCTAAAACTACTGATGCGTGATGAGATTTGAACGGCGAACTTCTAAAAGACATGGGGGTAATGAAGGAATTGTGAAAAAAACGCACCTTCCTTCGCTCCTCCTTGTAGCGGTAGAGAAGTGGTAAGGCTATGCATAAGATCACCACAGCAGTGCTGCTTAACACGATAATGAGAATCAGATTCCTGATAAAAAAAAGACTAGAAATGGAAGTGCATAGTCATCTCTTCTCCTGAAATATTTTTGGACAATGATGATTCAGAGATCCCCAGCCATCACCGGATAATGGCGGTTACGAAAACGTAATACACCGCTGAGCTCTAAACTCATGCCGTCAAATTGAAGCTCTGACACTGATTATCTCAAGCAGAGAAAGATGAATAACATCCATAAAAAGTACGCTTCTTTTATGACCCAACACTAGTCTCTTTTTGTTTACCAGTGCCACCTAAACACACCTACCCAGCATAATTTAGTGCTGTCATGGGGTTCTACTGTAAAAGTAAGCTTCCAAGCCATAAATTCTGACTCTCACAATGATTAGAAACTTCATAACCATTGCCTCAACTAAACAATCACTTCAATCTAATTGTTTCGACGTTAGAATTTTCCAAACGGTATGCATCACCACCTGTTTGCTATGGTTTTCACTCTCATATAATAAGATTGATAAAAACTGAATTATTAAGAACTTACGATGAAGTTTCTGACATGCTGTCTGACATGGACCTCGAGATGTTGTCTTTCAGGCACTGTAGTAATTGCTTAGACTCCTGGTCGTCAGCGTAAGGAGTCCAGCCGAACATCTCTGGCACAGATGACATTCCCGCAGGTTCAATAAAGGGCTAAAAAGTTGCACATAAATATTCACCTAGAAACTCATCGTTGTAGAAATACTTTATAAGCATTTATATCTTGTGTTTGGTAGTTTTTATTTTCCTTCTTATAACAATAGCCAAAATCTCTCAATAGCTGGTTACAGTAGCTGAAATAGGTAGTCTACAGAACTCACTCGTATGTTTTCCATTGAGTTACAGTTGTCCGTCATACAGAAACACGCGGCGAGTTTGTATGAGTGTGAGTCGGTATAGGTGCCGCACTTTCGATCATACTGAAATGTCGCTTTCTATTTCTTCTATGGCTATTTCATTTCCACCAGCTCAATACTCATATAACAATCAATAAAGTCATCGAAAGTAAGTGTTCAGTTGACGACTATTCAATTACAAAAAGACAGAGGATAAAGAATAAAGCACTCGATGTTGATCAACCCCTGAGAAATGCGATACATTCGTCTTCGTCCAAAATTTTTGATTTCAACTGGTTCTAACTTTTAGCTTCGTTTGGGGTGCTCGAATGCATATCTGGTCTATACAATACTCGCGATAGTCTGTCGATTTGCCTACTCAGTGCTGCTATTTTCATAGACAAGTCTAACACCAGAACACAGACTTCGAATGGATGGAAGGCTTAATGGGCTTTGCGCGTAGTTGAACCATCGACGACGTGTGCAATGCCAGCTCCTCTATCCAATGCGTCCACGCATTGGTAATCCAATATAATTATTCTTTGATATCCTCATCTATCATGAACTTTATGTGTGCATACAGTGACTTAGGAATTACGAAGCAAGACTAAGAACGAAGAGAATATAGTAAATGGGAAGGTGCTCAGCTAGTCTGGACGATGTGAAATCCATTTGACCCGTTCGTGGTGTCAGAGAAGTGATTGAACACTTGTCTGCCTTATTGCCTTATAGTGTATTGTGGATCAAATTAGCGTTTTATACTCAGTCTGGTGCCAGTTTTTTTCAGATTGAAGAGAGAGGAGACTTGATGAGCATTGACTCGAGGTCGTACTGGCCATCTGCAGGAGAGGAGAAGGGATGGGAAAAATGCAAACTTCGCGAGCTGAAGCGGATGGGAATTGAAGATATGGGGAGTGCACTGAGATTATCTGAAAAAAAAAACACTCAACAGGAATGTCGTGGGAGAAATGAATAAGGAGGCAATGTTAAGGACAGGTCTAGTGACTCATTGTGATGAGGACGTTGAACAAAGCGCTGTATACTGCTTGAGAGTTCATATCAAAGGCTATTCCGTTGATGATAGAATTGACAGATGTTTGAATGCTTAAGGACGACTAGTCGGATACGTTAAACCCATCACTTTGAAGGGCCTTGATAAGCACTGTCTTAAGTACAAAAGTTCGTTGTGACTTAATGGAACAGTAAGGTACGTTGTCAGTCTTTGTCATTTCAAGAACATTAATGCTTATTAAAATTTTTTTCTTACCAATTGTGGCTTTGGTATGGATGCGCCATCGTGCTTCTTATGTGAAACTTCACACTTTGTTGAGTTATATACCTCGTAGTAAATGCAGACGTTCCCCTTAATATAATATTCCCTGCCATCAGAATGATAAACATGAAGGAAACGACTTTGTTTGATCGTCAGCTTACAATGATTGTTCAATAAAGAAAGATTGAGAAAATTCGTTTATATGGCTAAAAAAGGGAGCGATTTCTAGCGATCTACTTTTTTGATATAATGCTGATGCTAATAGATTGCACGAGTGGAGTAGTGAACTGTGAAGTCCATAAAAATTAATACATATGAATAACAAAAAGAGTTCGCTGCTATTAGTACAACCTAACGCGATGTTCGATAGCTCAGCACAACTATCACTTGGGATTCAGGATGTATTATTACCAAATTCCTTAAAACTAGACCTCTATTCGTTGTATTTCACAAAGCAGAAGTCGTCCTACCGCATTGTCTTTTTTGGTTGTTTTATCACTTCCATGAAGGCACTGTAAGGCAGACAATGGAGGTGCGAAACCTAGCAGTGCTGTCATCAAAAGAAAGCAGCGCCCTGAAATTACTGGATACCTTCATGAAATTCCCCTCATCCCTCGTCTTTTGATAACAATTAAGCATTTGCGCACATTGTGAAATTTTTGACCAGGACGGTATTGTTCTACAAAGTGTCGTGCAGTATTGCTCTATGATATCTATCAACTCAATATGATTTCAGCAGGGTCCGCTGCCATAAGTTTTGGACCTACATCTTGATTCGACGAGCATGCTATAAACAAAGCTTTTTCGCCGGAATTTGTGCTGCCACTCGATAGCTTGTCAAACACAAACATAGCATTGGCGTCAAGCCATGGATAGATGTTCCTTTCCTAAATCGCTATGCTAACGGATGTGCAAGCAACTGCCTTTCGCAAAAGGTAGATCCGTGAATAAATCCTTGCGTTACAACTACTACCTTGTACAAGTGGTTTCATGAGAGTTTCATTAAGCAAAAACTGCAAGGCAGTACACATGTTCACCGTGAAAAAATTCATTCGGATGCATAATATCAAAACACTGTGTTTCATCCCATGGGCCAAACTACATGGAAATATTTCAACTTTTAAGTACCGCTAATTCACGTCATAACGATGTGCAGCGTACAGAACAGCTACAGCGATACTGAGATGTAAGCAAAACTGGTAATTTCAGCTGAATCGCGCAACTACCAATGCCCTTTACACGGTACTCACATGCTATCCGTCACACCAACTGAGACTCTTCTTTGTTATTCTCTCAGCCCATTTATACTTTATCGATACTCGACAGTGTTAAACATCGCCTCTTTAATTGTAATCGATTCGTTGAGGTGAAACAATTCTGTTAGTCCAAGAGTCATTCCAACATAGAACGGAATCACTTGCTCGTTTCAGAAACATTTACGATTTATATTTCAATCCTCCTACTTCTTGTGGAGACTCTAGTAGAGTAGTATAACATTTTATCTGTTCAAGTTTATCTAATCCACTAACGTCTCCATCCGTTACCCAAGTCAGACAAACATAGTACTTACATCTGACCGCCACCATTGCTGGAGAGTTGCCGTAAAATGAGAACCTCTTACTGGTTCCATAAACATTTCCAGTTAAGCAAAAATATCACTTTGATCAGTGATCAGCAAATTGGACTGATATGGTGAATTTTGCAACTGAGAAAATAAACTCCATTGTAGGTGGTAAAATTTCGCTCCATCATATTCTTGCAACATCAAAGTGGTGACAGCGAGGAAAAAGCTCAACGCTTTATCGATACTGACAAGGACGAGGAATCGCTCGTGAGAAAGCTATAAATTGTCGAGAGTTGCCACTCACTTACTCAGACTTCTAAGTGGTCCGTTTATAAACGTCGTGTGAATCTCATCAGTTCTTCTACTCGGTTCGCTATTACAGAGCCAATATCCACGAAGTTTGGAGAGTTTGAGTGAAAATTCGGCTCTGAGCTACTGCTTTTTTATCACCTCACATCAACACATTTCATTTTGATGGGCACGAATATTTTAGCGAGTCGGAAGCTCAGTTTTGAGGTGCTCGCGCTGCGATTGTTTTTATCACTGATTTCATTCTATGTTTGGGTAGGTGTTATCCACCGATAAACTGAAAACCACTATCACGCTATCATTTTATCAGATTTGTTGTCACTTAGAGCAACTTCTGTGATGTTTTCACTACTTGACTGCAGGTTTATTAGGTCTCCAACTATACGAACGTAATCCAGGAAATTTCATTTTTTTCCAAAAACAAATTCTCTTTTACGTACTTTGTGCAGGATTTTCTTGCGCATCGCTTGACATATTTTTGAACACACTTGTCCAACAATGGAGCCGCTGAGCGATAATGTCAGCAATTGGTCCGTTGCAATCAAGCAATTGCGCGTCACCGCCGTCGCCAAGTCATTTTGCTTCAAGACAATGCAAAGCCACACGTTGCCGCCAAAGAATCATGGAAGAAGTTGACCGATTTGGGCTGGGAGCACTTGAATCATCCGCCGTATTCGCCAGATCTGTCTTCGTCCGATTTCCATCTCTTCAGATAATTGGAGCACTGGATGGATAAGAGGAAGTTTCGAAACACCAATATTTGCGCCGAGAATTGACTGGTTGATTTGCATCGATGAATAATGAGTTTTATAGGCGCGGAATTGATTTGTTGCCGGAGCGTTGGCAGACTTGCATCCAGGCAGACATAGAACACTTCGATTGATGCTATTTGATATATAGCATTGACTGTTTTTAGAACCTCGCAAAAACTTCAAAATAATTCCAAAAAAGAATGCTCTAAGCCTAAAAAAGGTTGGTATGCCAGGGCCATACACCGGTGTTTCGGAGGTTTCGGCCTCATCGTTTGTGACACCCGCCTCACATTAAGCCCCGCATTGTAGCAAGGAGGGGGGCGTATGTGGTGATGGCATAGTGTACAATGACCCTGGTCCATCACCACCTCTCAGTCGATGGATTTTGGCTGGTAGAACAAAATGGATCCATAGCATTGACAGTTTTTGAAACCTCGCAAAATATTTTTTTGGAATTATTTTGAATGTTTTTTGTGAGGTATCAAAAAACAGTCGATGCTATGGATCAATTTTGTTCTACCAGCCAAAATCCATCGACTGATAGGTGGTGATGGACCAGTGTCATTGTACACTGTGCCACCACCACATACGCCTCCCTCGCTACAATGCAGGGCTTAATGTGGGGCGAGTGTCACAAACGAGGAGGCCGAAACCTCCGAAACACCGGTATATGGCTCTGGCGAACCGACTTTGTATATGATTAAAGCATTCTTTTTTGCTATTTGATACTTTACACTATTTGGAAATGTAAATTTTTGACTTTTTGGATCAAGTTCGGGAATTTAATTGGAAACCTAATATCTTCACAGGATAGCCTTCAGTTTTCATCGCTGTACTTGGTAGTATTGAAAGCATTACTTCCTGACATCACTTCCAAGGAACGATTTGCCTCATTTTCAGTGGGAAATCATTGTGCTTCATTGAAGCGGGTTCGACTGGAGCGTCGATAATCGTGTGTAGCCCATTTGAGTTTGACTGAAATGGAAGTTTCCGTGTTATCCAGAAATAGGGCGTTCACTGGGTTTCTTGTGGCAACTGCTCCATTGCTCGGTTTCCAGGGTTCTGAAAAAAGGTAGGAAATGAAGTGAAGGAGAAAAACTTTCTGAGTCAGAAAAATACCATTCCAAAAAGTGGTTATTTAAGCAAATGGGCACTATATCGTCTACACCGGAACGCAGTTGGTTGAAAATATAAAGTGATCAATGTTTCACAAAGAAACAGCTGGAAGAGCGCGACTTTGAGAGCAAATTCTTTGCTCAGATGTTATTAATTAAATCTGCATGAAAATGCGCACTGTAAGGGGCTCCGTATTCACTCTGTTTGATCAGAAAGTAAAGATGCACCTTACCATAATGAATATTAATAACCACACCTTATAATAAATATTTCTTGCTTGTATTGTTGCTGTGTAGACATTGAAGTTCATCTCCTGCTCAGTTAGCTTCCACGCAATGCTATTTTCAAAAAACTTCAATGTGCGCATGGTTCGAGAAATTTCAAGCCGGAGAATCGATCGTTGAGGACAAATAACCTAGTCTGAGAACGTTTCCAGCGGCGAAGACGACAATCGAAGCCTATTCCTTGAAAACTACTCAGCAGCTTGCGAGGGACACAACGTTGGCCAAAAACTGCCACGTAACAAATGTTACTATGCAATTTGCTCTTCGTTTCTTTCACCTAAGAAAACGGTACGTTTCTCGAATGCACTGTGACGTTCGCTGAGAATTCCTCCCTCCTCTACAATCACCGACACCATTTAACGCATCGATAGAACGCAGCCAAACCTCCTAAGCAGTTCCAATAGCTGAATTTTCATGAGAGGATGGTTGTGGTGACAATATGGTGGAATACAATAAAAATAATTTACCGTAAAGGATTCCTGCAAAACGACCGCAGCTGAAGATCGATGTCGCAAATACAATATATGAGAAACATCTGATACCTTTTATTTCACAAAGAGTGTCACTTGATGTAGTGGTTAACACGCGCCTCATATAAAGTTGAAAAGCGCGTTTAATACCCGTGTGGGTCTAGAGTTATGCGTATCACTCAACGTTATTGGATATATAAAAGTAATATCACTCAGTGGTGGAGTGAACCATTAATGTGTGGCCACTGAAAAAGTAGAGATATGCCTGAAAAACAGACAAAGTAATGGATTTTGCTGATGTGGTGTGATCTAATCGAAGGGGTATTTGTGAGTTTGAAGCCGATTTGAAAGTGCGGGTTTTGCTCTTATCGTATTTCACATCATATCATGCCATAAAAGAAGTATGGGAAGCTAGTATAGAAGATTTCAAGCACAACTTTAGCTTGATTGATTTTAACGCGGATTCGAGTCCCCAAATCGTTCTCTTCGACTTGTAATTGCTGACAGACCGATAGGATGAGAAGGCAGCGTTGGAAGCAAGCCAAGGCCTTAATTAGTGTGTGTTGAGAGCTTCAACCTAAAAATCGGTCAAGATATTTAACTGTTTGGATGTGGCAATTACAGCACTCTTCTTAAAAATAATGATGAATTTTCATGTTGGATTGAATGACGGGTTAAATTTTGTTCTTTGTTTTTGGCGAATGTTTCGATCTAGCCATGGCAAGGGAAATTTTCTGGAGAAAATACCTTTCCGTCCTACTTGCCATATAGGTCTCGGGAAAATATATAAATTTCCTCGGGAAAATGCCTTCATGTGAGTTATCTTTAAGTAAACTTGACATACATTTTAAGGGAAAGCAAAGACAAAAAGCACTGGTAAATACGCAGAGCTCGATTCAAGTTGTTATCTTCCATTAACTCAGTGTAGAAAAACAAACGCTTTCAGTCTGCAGTAAATCGCTGACTGATAGCAATCAGCGATTCAAGACTATAAAACTAAGTGATATTGAGGGCAATTGCCGATTTATTTATAAATGTTTGATGCGGTTATTGCGAGAAAATCGTGATAGTTTGTTGGCCGTTCTGGAAGCTCTCATTTACGATTCAGATATCAGGTGACAATTACTGAAAAGTTATTTCCTCCATACAGTTCACAAAGAGTAGTGCAAATTGAATCTGACGCTTTCAGCAGATTTCTGAGTTTTGAGCGAGCTCTATAAAAACACCCGAATGTAAAGGTACCTCATAGTATTAGGTAAAGAATAAAAGAAATTTTTACTAGATAGCAGTGCTACGTTGAAGGAAAGTCGGTTTTCAACTATGTGTACATAATGATTTTGCTTGTATCGATATAAATCAACAATAGGCGGCATAGCGGTCGTTGCCGATTACATTTCGTTTTCCGCCATGGTTTCCATTACTATCAGGAAATAGTCGTACAAATGAAGCTTGAAGAAATCACAAAAATCGAAGGTTGAAAATGTATTTCACACGGAACTTGAAGCCCATGTAGAAGAAGAAACGCCTTGTTTTGGAAAAAAAAATACGGTTTTGAAATTGCCGGCAATGAAGCTACTAAATGATTACTTGATGTTTGAGAAAAAAGCGAGAAAGACATCGTCCTCAGAAGGCTGACAAATGCATCCCGATAACCGAGAAGTACCGTAATTTGTTCTGCTTGGGCAGAATGGCATGATTGAGCATTTGTTATCTGAGGTTTGTTTCAACTTTGCTAATGCCTTTCAAAGTTATGATCGTCCGTCAATGACGGAGCGAGGAGAATTATGCTTGTCCACATGATGACCATTATGATTCCAGGTTCTCGACACTGTCGACGTCAGCATAAACCCACAAAAATCGTAAAGCTTTCAGCAGCTTATGGGCGGTAGGAGAGCTTCGAAGTTCTCCAAATCGGTTGCTGATTCGAGTTTTATGAGCACTCTGATGCATTTGCTAAGATATCCTTAAAATGCTTTTTTGAGAAATTACAGGGTTTCTTTTAAAAATTTATCAGTTTGACATTTCTTAACCAAAAACTTGATAAGGAGTTTCTTATAGATTTGTATAGGACATTGCAAATCTTGAAAGAGCTAGATTTTAAATGATTTTGAGCTTATTTATTTGACGTTAGATACTACTTCGAAATCATAGTATTTTCACTGCTTTTTTCGCAGTGTTATTACATTACTTGTATAACTAAGAGAATTGAGTGGTGCCTCAAAAAAATGTGGTAGGATGTGCCAAAATGTGCCTCAGTGGTGCAGTGGTAGAGCACGCGTCCCCGGATAGGATGAAACGTGGGTTCGATTCCCGTCTGAGGCCGTGTTTTTGTTCACCACTCAATTCTCTTAGTTATACAAGTAATGTAATAACACTGCGAAAAAAGCAGTGAAAATACTATGATTTCGAAGTATCAGTAAATAGAGTAGCTATCATCTCAACTGGGTTTATAAAGCGAAATCGCATACCCGACCAAACCTGTCAAAGGTTGGTGGCTGATAGCTAACATTGAGATGTTGAAGAATGAGTGGTCGGGCAAATGTGCCTCAGTGGTGTAGTGGTAGAGCACGCGTCCCCGGATAGGATGAAACGTGGGTTCGATTCCCGTCTGAGGCCGTGTTTTTGTTCACCACTCAATTCTCTTAGTTAGATACTACATAGATTGATTTCAATGCGTTTGATAGAAACGAACTGTTACGCAAGTACAAGCAAAGTTCATGAAAACTCGATTGATCAAAATGTGAATTTTTGGATGCTGCATGCTCCATCAAGACAAAAATCTTATTTTTTAGAGTTGATTGCAAAAGTTTTATTCGCGTTTCTTCTTAAGAGTCCTCGTTTTGAGCACGAAAGCATTTGAAGAAGCACTTTGTTTTCAGCTACAGCTCAAGTTTTGAAAAATCGAAAAAAAAAACTCAAATCTCCTTACCGATTTTGACAATGCTAGTCGTAAACAGATTTCAATTCAGAAACTACTTCAACACTTTTTTTTATACGAAAAGTGTATCGAGCTAGCACACAGCCAACATATATATTTAAAGTGCTATCGTTGCCTATAAGAGCGCATGCGGCGCAGTGGTTAGAGGTGCTCTGTGTCGCACACGAGGTCAATGGTTCGATCTCGCGCTCATGGCTCACCAAGCCATCCATCCCTCCGAGGTCGGTAAATTGGTACCAGGCAGGTCTCAGACTTGTCTGGGAGGATAAGCAGCACTGACTCGGTTCAGCGGGAGGCCACCGCGAGTCATTGTAAAGGCCAGATATGCATTCAATCACCTCAAACGAAGTTAAAAATTGAAGTCGAATGCATGGCGCATCCCTCAGGGATTGATCAACGCCGAGAGCTTTATCCTTTTTTTTTATCGTTGCCTATAGTACTTCACATTTGGTCATACTTCGCGATTTTTCTGAAATTTTGTCGTTTGTGGTTTTTTTTAGACGGAATGCCTTTTATCGACATTGGGCTTTCTTCGGACTGATGAGGCAGTTTCGTACGTGGTAGTGCAAATGAGTGTGGAATGTATGAGTACCGATGAGGCAACTACGGATCCCTCCGCTTACTATGACCCTCATAGTGGACTGCGAACCCAGTGACGTGCGTTACTACAGTCAGCTTTTGTCATTGCGGTCTACATTCAAAATAAGAAAACTAGAGGGGTAACGACTAATTTTGAGCTAAGGCTGCTTGGAACTAAGAGCTCAGATATCAATCATAATCTTATTCGCCAATCCTTTAGTCGACTCTCAACGCTCTGCGACTTCATTGTGGGCTGCACGTGTCATCGAGATGCGACGACACGCTCACGCTAAGGCAAGGTCATGAAACCTGTCAACACTTAGACACCATGATCAAAACGATCATCTAATATCATATCCATACCACGGTCTAACTCAGTTAGTTACCGCCACAAACTGTAAAAAATTGAAAGAACCCGTACTGAAAGCAACCTTTCCGGGTCAATCGAGTAAGTGCCGCTCCGGCACGTGTTGCCATTAGATTTGATTGAAATCTATTGATGATTTGACGAGTTTCTACAAAAGAGAATTATCCCTGCCTTAGTGTACGCAGCAGAAACCTGGTCGATACGTATGCAGGATGAAAGAGCACTTGACATTATCGAACGCGCAATCGAAACGACGATACTAGGAGTATCCCGTATCTCGCAACTGAGAGAAATGATCCGAAGTTCCGACCTACGTCAACGATCGAAGATCAGAGACGCCGTTCTACAAGCCAGGATATCGAAAATAAGGTGTGCCGGACACGTGATGCGCTTCAACCACATCCGATGGACGAGGCCGTTACCGACTGGATTACTCGGAACATCAAGCACTCTACAGGAAGACCACCGACCCGTTGGTCCGCTTTCTTTAAGAAAGCTATAGAAAAGGATATGATGCTTAGCGAATTTCTAGACCGAGGAGGACCCACTGGGCTACTCTTGCACGCTATAGGGAAAAATGAAAGTGTTGCTGGTACCCGCTCAAGTCACTCGACGATCAACGGGACGACAGGTGATACAGGTGAGACTGCAAGTAGATCTTATGGAGATAGATTATGGAGCATAGCTAACTAATATTATTATCATGTGGCTTCTTATATGTTTCAATTGAAATGTTTGAGGGAAGTGAGATTGAATGTGCTTCACGAGCATTATGATATACTAACCATACTGCTCAGAACAGCTCAATGATCCAGAAGCCACTGCCGATTTGTATCGGCTATACACTGAAATAAGACGGAAATAAGCAAATATCAGACAGTTGTCTTACAAATAGAAGGTGGAGTCGGCTATCTTGCTGGTTTCCTAGGTGCTCTGCTTACCAGTAATCATTGTTAGACATGATACAACCACTTGTAGACGTTCCTTACAAAAAGTGGTTGTCATCTTGACCTTTTGCACAATTACTGTGAGGCACGGAAAATTTTGGTGAAATCGTCTAGGCTATATCCATCACTAGCTGAGCTTTTGTACAAATCAGAACTTTAAATAAACTTTTCAAAAGACGCGCTATGGAACAGATATCGATTATGTTATTCTCTGTGATACTCTGTAATCTAACTACACAGCGCACATGCATGCGTTGTACGAACAGCGAAAACAAACTGATTTCCGGAGGTGTTCTGCCACAAGTTAGCGTCTGACAAGTCAAGTAAAAAGGAAGCATTTCTTACGCATGTGGTCGTCTCAGTGAACATCATGACATTAGAGCTAGCACCTGACCTCGATCAAGAGAGTCAAAAGTCTCTGAAGAAATGGTCTTTACAGCTTAGAGGACATTCTCGTTACGGCCCCAACAAATTTGCCGAACATTCAAGTTAGTCCAAGCATTCCTTTGCCAAGATGGCCTCATTGAGATCGAAGCCACTTCACAGTGTCAACTGGTTGAGTATATGGTCAGATTGGAAATGTATATAGTAAAGTACGAGATCCATCATACTCATACGGTTTCGATCCTGGCTTTCTTCACGAATTTTCAAATTTCACAACATATTCGTCATTACCGTTTTACTTCCATTATGCAAGACGGCTAGCCGTGACGTAGCGTTGAAGCGAATCGAAAGAACCAATTATAAGTGACTTAGATTGATTTTATTGCACGATCTTCTTTTTGCCTGCCTATTTTCCCTCAAAGGGATTGTTTACTCCGAAATTCTTTTCCATGGGAGTGCATGATGTGGGATACAATCACAATGAAGGATATAAACAAGTTCCTTTCCGGAAAGGTAAATCGCGAGTCCCGAGCCCTTAGGTTCCGACTTTTTTTCACATCTCAGCATCCTTATAGTTAATCGCAATGCGTTTTATAACCAACTGATAGATTGATGAGCACAAATGTTGCGCCCTCGTGGGCGACGGCGTTGAAGATTTTTGGAATTTCTTTTGACGGGCTTTTCAACGCCCATCACACAAGCAAAAAATAAGTTCTTTCCTGCTGTTAGTAGGACACCGCACAAAATTCAGTGTAGTCGTCGTTAACGTCTTGAAAGTCTATGTTGTAGAAAAATAAATATGAAAATAAGAATGTTCTGCATTGTTGTTTCCCGGAGCGAAAGAAACTTCTCACCCTCCCAGATTCAGGAGAGCGGCTGTTGGAGTATTCATGCATAGAGAATAGAATGACCGCAACTTGGAGCACTAAATAAACATCGGTAAGTCGGCGTAGAACAAGCAAATGCTATAACATTTTACGGTTTTTAAAGGAGAAAAATGGAATTCAAAGCGGATCATTTCAGAGGAATTTGCATAGATATCCGCTTGAAATAAAAGGGAAAGCAATGAAGAACAGAGGGATGTGTAGAAAAACTAAATAGAATGTAAGTCTCGTCATTTAGAGCTAAAAGCGGGAAGGAAATTATACAGAATCCCATACATATGCATGTACATATATGGATGCGAATAAATCATGCCTGTGTGTACGTATATGTCACATATATAAGTATAAATAAATAAATAAGCAAATATATATATATATATATATTTATACACTTGGAGTAACGAAAGCAATCCAGGTATCTTCGTCAGGTCGCCGCCGTTCGTTACTACTTGTTTTCAGTGGGTACTAAGAGAAATCCGGGATTAATCGAACGTTGAGGCAGATGTCAACTAGTTCTGCTAGGCTGCTGTAATGTTAGCTCACGCGTTAGCGCCTTCATTCTCAATTGAAATAGCTCTTAAACAGAGTTCAAAATTTAGTTTTCCTTTAAAAAGCCTATTATTATTCAGTTCACCTTCGTATTTAGTGAAGATTGTTCAGGTAAAGTTGTAATTAATCTCTCGATGTTGTTATTGAGAGTCATCGTATGCTGTCAATGTGTGCGTGATACTCTCGATCACCTTCTGCAAAAACATGGCCGTTTGCGGGATTGAACGCGATTTCTCACAAACATTCTCATATAGTTGGTGGGCTTCGATCTCGCCGCAAAGTTTGCACTTCGTCGATGCTCATCATCTGTACCATGCTTCGCAAGATAAATAACAGTCCGTTGACTTCTTTACACTACTCTTCACTCAGTTTCCATTATTTTAGATTCCGAAGAAAAGCACAGCATGTGAAGTAGTTACCGGGATAGCGAGAATATTTTCTGAAAGCGATGATGGGAGATAAAAAGTCATGTTTGTTGTTTTTATATCTCAGTACACCTAAGAATTCTTAATATTATCTACCTGTGTGTTTTTCCTTAGAATGTTGTCTCGTTTTCCAACTATCTAACTATTTTCGTGTTTAATTAACCGCTTTCAGCAGTGGTCTAATATCAGAATAATATACTATATGATGCTGAGTAGTAAGCAAAAATTCGAACGCCAAACGTGAATCGAACTCGCTTTCCACCCTTTCAGCTGAGAGGAAAGTGCTAACTAATTGCACTGAGTGAGTCGAACTGCTGGTGGTCGTTTGCTGGCAGCTCAACACTTTGTACAAATAACTTTCGTATTGTTCTGCCATTTGTTGGTTTTGTTTCATGATTCAGTTTTCAAAAGTACATACTTACTGAGGCAGTCACCTTGCATGTGAGGCAATCCTATCTCCACTTCTGCTCGCTTTGTTTTTTACGCAACCGCCACTCATCTACGGAGACGGTCGTAATCGCGCATGGGCTCGCGCGTCGTTGGAGGATTCGCAAGGCAATTCAGGCTGAAACTGTAGCTGATTTACCCTTGTAACTAATACATCAGCTCATCTTCAGGCTATTTCTCCCACAATCCTTCAGATTCTGTCGAAATTCTCTCTCATGTTATCTCCATTCATCTCTTTATTCTACTCTCATTATATAAATGCCCATAGATGATTATGATGGATGGCTCATTGATGAATCAAGCAACCAAGTGTTACGCAAACTCTTTTCTGTGCTTAGACATTGAGGCGGCTCGAATAGCGATAAATACTTGAATATTTGTAGCTCGGTGTGTCTATCCTTGTCAGATACCCACCTCTTCAGTCTGCTCATACTGGCAATAATTCCAAGAATATCGCTTTTCGGTGAAGCTTTGATCTTACTTTGGCAGAACGGTGTGTGATTTGACTCTTTCTTTGAACCACACCACCACTTGTTTTCAAGAATCTGCAGATTTGCCATCCGTAACCCTGATGCGCACCAATCCGGTCGTAGAGTGGTCAGAATCGAGTCAGCCCAAAGTGACTCAACAATCGTCCTTTGTCTTTCCACTCAACAATTGATTTTTCGTTTTCTTCTAACTAACATTGAATATTCTATCAGTGGTAAACATGTTGCACATTTCTATTTGCGTGTATTCGAAGATTCAAAGCTTATCAAATATCTTCAAATCTTGTCTCATTTATTTATTCCACGTTACCTCGTATCAGCCATTTACGAAAGTTTCCAAATTTATGATCAGTGCCTGATTGGCGAATTTGGTTCTACTCGCAAACGTCGTTGAATGCTGGTCAATATGGTTTCCCTTGGTAAAAGGGATAACTTAACTAAAACGTTCACAGATCTTCAAAACAAGCAGAACATGTTTTGTGGATTAGAGGATGCTAACTGAATTCAAAGAGATCAGGCCAAAGTTTCGAACCGTGAGGGATCAAGCCGGCACCTTAATCAAACTAAACGAGTGTCATTACCACTAAACTACCTAATCCTAACACTTCTATTGGGTTACTATGTGAGAAAGTTATTTTCCACTGTAGTATATGTTCATACCAAGCACAAGCAGCCAGAACAGTTGGCCCAGATTAGAGATTCAGATGCAAAGTTAGTAAATTCAATTCAATCTTGCGTATCTCTTCAAGGCCTCTGCTACCTTCGTTTAGAGGGCTGTTTGTACTTCTGTCTTCTACAAATCAAATATTGAAATGCTGTCCTTTGGCTTTTTTTCAAGTCCACTCTACTGTTTGCTACACGCAAAGTCGTGCGGCCAACTATGCGAGAAGCTTTTCGGTGTCCCCGAGTTCCCCAATTATTGTATTTTACCTCACCAGCATAACAAGGGATACTTCGAATATTGCTCGAGAATACTGACATATGCGAACATTGCCTGAGCAGCGCTATTAAAGTCATATCTTTTCTACTATAACGCAGAGCAAATCTTTTGTCGCATCCTGTGTTAGATGTTATGCTTAGCATTAGTTCTCCATCTATTAAGAATCTATAATTTACAATGAAGTTCATAACATTTCCTTTAACGCCAGTTATATACGTAAAGAAGAGTAGCATACTCGTCTTGAACGTTAGCATTGTCGTGCATCTTCATCTTCGTCCTCTCTAATTTTTCCGTCACTACCTATTCTTTTGATTTGACACTCAATTTGTCATGGGACGTTGCTAACATTCCTAGCTGTTCAGATTACGATAATGAATATCCGTGTTTCCACCACGTTCTTAAACGTCAAAAACGGCTGTGATAAAAACCGATGCACTTTTCTTTTATTAGAACAACATAATTTCGAATTTCTTATCTCTGTGTGCATTTGGTGCTGACCAACAGAAGATGTAACCATTCCTGCATCCCTGTGTACATTATATAGCATTCTCATATGATCAGTGATAAAATCTATTTGCACACATAGTGCTCCGTGGCCGAGTGGTTGTGATGTTGGTCACGGCGCGCGTGGAGCCGAGCCCCACCTCTCACTTCCCTCCGACAACCAACAACAACGTCCATGGAACGCCACAGCAAGGCTATCCTCGGGATTGCAAGAAAATTCGCTCAACCAGTATTCCATGTCGTTCAAGAAGAAGACGAAAAACGAATGAATGCTAGTACTTTACTGGGATTTGCACAGTGAGAAAAATACTGAAGTGCTAAGAATTGCGCACACACACTTGAAAAAATTACTCAATAAAAAGTTCTGCGAAATGTGGGTAAATGGATGAAATTTTCTAACAATCAAATTTTGGAGGAAAGTTTGAATTATCCACTGTTCCTGTGATGATCAGTCTAGTCGTCTCTTATCTTTGGCATTGGAATTTGTAAAAAAGACATATTATTTCCGAGCTATCTCGCTATAAATGAAGTTCGAGTTAATTATCACCTTTGCACCAAGCCCAGTGGAAACCATTTCAACAGTTATGAGAAATAAGAATGTGATAAGGAAGGCATGTGGTCTCACACGATTTTCCTTGACTCGGCTCTCGAACGCCTTTAGAAGACTGAATTTGAACTCTGTTTACAAATCTTCGGTTTATACCTATGCATCGTGATCCGTTATGATATAATGAGCAAATATTGGCAATATATTCCATATATCTATCGCTGTTCTCACTCTTGGCTTGTCCAGATACAGCAATAGAAAAAACGTTTTTCATAGAGTGTTAATAAACTCATCCTGAGCGCGATAATATTTCGCAAAACCGACCTCACTTCAACATCGTCTTTACCAATCAGTAATATTTGTGATGCTTAAAATAGTTCCACTAGGTTGGTTAACAAGTTTATTCAGCTGACGCTTCGACATCCTCATCTTCTTCATAGCTGATCATTCGAACTGATTGTCTACTGTGTACTAAATCGGATAACCGAACCTGAAGAAGGCGAAGACGTTGAAACGACGGCCGGAATGGGGTTTTTTGCCTTTTTGATATTAACTTGATAAGGGAGGAGTTATTATTGTCTTAGTTTATACGTATGCTAAAAAGTAACGTTGATTTGAAGAAGGACCTAGTTTCAGGCAATAAATGAGCGCAGCTGAGATTTGTTCTTGTCAAGAGTCAGCATGTCACTAGGGCGCTCGTGCGAGAAAACCGTTGCTTTAGCATGACGGACGATCTTGGGCTTTTGTTTGGCAGTGTTTAGACATTCATTAGGCCATAAGCTGTGCAGTGGTTATGGATACGCTCAATATTTGGTCGTTGGCTCAATCCTACGCCATGTGTACACAAAGTTCTCCGTTCCTCCGTAGCAGAATTGTTGGTATAAATAAAAACACTAACGTTCTTGGTTACCTCCTCAAGTGATTGCATGTTTTAATTGATCTTTCAGATATTCGTTCAGTGCTCAATAGAGTGGAATATATAGAACATTCTGGAAGAACTGATCAATGTTAGAGCTTTATCTTTATCACAACTCATGGATGTTTCTCTTTGAAGCTCACCATGCTTCTTCTTCGTTTTTGGATACTCGAGTTATCTCGCGAAGCCAGTTAGAAAGCATTGTGACTTTGTAACTATACTATGCATGGCAAAGATTTTGGAAGTGTTCGCCAACTCGTATTTTGCCGGGTCATCAGATCCACATCTTTTCTTTTTCACCGCGTAAACGCCCACTACTAAACCTGTTTCCCCTCGGCTGTCGGGCAAGTTATGCTCGACTTATCAGCTTGGGCTTTCTCTTATAATTTTTAACAATGTTTATTTTGATAACTTTATCATTTGACGTCATGTCAGGAATAAGACGAACCTTGTGAATTTATTGTCATCACTTATCCTTCCTCATTTCACTTTACCATAAGGTTTCGAAAGCATAAGAGAGATTTATAGGTTTTCTGGCCCTTATTTTCTTTTCCAGAAATCCAGGATTTTTCATAAGTGTTTGATTTTTTGAAACAAAACAATGCGTCGTTCTTACGGACATTTTGTTAAATATTTGAAACGGGCCAATTATGTAATAGTGATAACTTATCTTCTAAACTAACCAAACTATGAATGAAAATTGCGTTTCGTGAACTCACTGCGCTCTCAAAATTACAAATACCGTGGATGGAGTTGGGTTGTTTCGAAAGGTTTTTCACTGTTTTGAAAGGTGTTTTTTGTTCGCCAATGAAAGCCATCATCATGCAAATTGTTCACCACTATCGTTATGCCAATCCATAATTTACTCATATTTTTCTAATAAATTGCCTCGACCGATTTTGCAGTGAGACCATGAGGGCCAGCCGAGAATCTTTTCTGAGCATTCATTCCACTCACACTTATCGCGACAAACCTGATTTTCGCTAATTGGCCAATATTCGTAGAGGACTCAATGAGTTGGTAACATCAAAGATTCTTTGCCCCACGTTTCAAGTGTATATTCAACTCCTGTACAAAACTGCTCCACTTTCTAAGTATTTTGAGAACTAAAATCAAAAAATTTTAATTTGACTTCATATTCTGAAAGTTATGAACAAAAAGCTGCAGCTGAGAACATCAGTAATCAAATGGAAAATACCATTTTGCTAAACAAAATCCCGTTCGCTCACTTGCTGGCTTGACCGAAATATGAGCTGTGACGGAAAATGGTGGAATAAGTATATGTCGTGAATGTCAGGAAATGAAAATTTCATCCCGGAAGTTTCTCGAAATATCTCGGAATTTCAAAATTTAAAAAACCATTTATCTTGAAGGCAACAATCAATGCTTTTAGTGGTATTCCTTTCAACTAGAGTAATCGTATCCTGCTGTTGGAAATGAATTAGGCAATACGTAGACAATTAACATGGCGGTGTGGGGTATATTGATTTAAAGTTGATAAAGCGCACTTTTATTCTAAATTTTGGCACTTAATGGCTGGCGCTCAATGGGCTTCGAGCGTTTCATATTAGCAAATGCATGTCTTTCTACGTACAGAATGGATTTCTTAATATTTCCAATAACTCGGACAAAATGTGTTGAATTGAACAGAATTCCTTCCGGCCGTTGGTTCTTGATCAATCGCGATAAATCGAAAATAACTGGCGCTAGCCAAAATTACTTTTTCGATCGCACAATATAATTTAGTTCAGTAGAAGAAATTGGTATTGCTACAAGCAATTTTCCACACAGTGTAATGAGTAGCTAAGAAGCAAAAAAAAAAACTGCTTCATGATGAATTAACGAAAATCTTTCGAGAATTTTCGTTTGTCAACAGTGCCTTTTCTTTGGATATATACGATAGTTCTTTCTGTGAATGACACAGTGCATGCAGATAGCCTGCGTACAATCGCTGATTTTATACCACGTCCTTGTTGGCTTCAAACCTTCCAAAGTTTCATACTCAGAGTGTCAAACTTGATTACATCTATAAAACCACTAACATAATACATCGGTAGGCCATCTGAAGTTATTTGGCGGTGAATATCCATTCAAACACCTCAGTGATACTTCAAGGAGCGAAGCGCATGGGGCGTTCTTCAAGAACTGATCACCAATGCTCCATGCTCTATGGTTGCTTTTACGTCCCTTTCCATATCTGTGAATTAATTCATTCCACAAGAATGCCTGATATTTTGCGACACTAATTCATCGATTTAACAAATAGAGCGACTCAAACACCAGTTCTAGCATTTCAATCTGTTTTACTTCCGTGTTCGTTACTCAATCCCTCTTAATTTTGTAGTTTACGTTATTCCTGCTCATCGATTCGCGTGAATGTCATCATATATTTTCCATAGTGTATAAATTTACGCATCGTTTACGGTCAGTTCTTCTCTAACGAGACAACTGCTACTCGTAGTCCATTCAGGGCTATTGAATTAGGCTTGTCTTGATCATATACTAATTGGCAACCGCTAATAAACCATAGATCCTAACAACATCTTCTTAATTATTTGATTACCTCATGTTCATGAAGTATTTACGTGACATGAATGACTGCCTTACATTATTCCTCGAGAATCGACGTTTTTCCAACCAAAGATGCACTAGTATGTGCTAAACATTAGCCAGAGATATCGGAGGAGGGTAAATTTCAGTGATCAGTCACTTCATATGACTAGAATGCACCATAACTAAGCCCAAAAAGTCCTTTTCATAAAGATACAAAGCGGCTTTGCAAGAACCGATAAAATCATTCCGCGAAGATCTCTTGTAAAAATTAACATGCAATGGGTATGCCGCAGCTTTTCCTCAAGCTGAGCGTGTTTCCGTGCAGTAACTACATTCGACACTTCCTATAAGCGTTTCGTCATCAGATCGCCACTAAAGTACGAGGTATTATAAATAGATATCAGCCACAGGACGGACGAATGTAAGCGTTCGACATACGTAATAACCAGTCCGTCAACAATAGGGACCGACCTCTCTCGCAGTCACCGTTTCTATGCCTCCACAAATTCCAGCTGTGAAAGGCCGCGATACTGACCTTTGAGCAACACGTGATACAATAGGATTTCAGGACTATTTTGCATTTTCATAACAATTTCACTTAAGTACGAAGGCAATCAACGTCAGCATTCTTTTTAGTAACAGCCCGTTGATTAGCAAACGCATCAGAAAAAGTAGTAACGTAGAATAATAAAGCAAATCGCTTAGCCTCATTCAATATTTCACTAGTCTAATATTTCGCTGTAAATTGTGATTTTTGTAAATTATGCTAGGGCCAAATTCTCCTAATTTTTCACCCGCAGTTTGAACTTGTTCCTAAGCCACCTCGACCATCCCGTGACTCCAAGGAGAATCTTCTCGGCCAGCATTCAATGAAATTCATGACGAAAACAACAATGCTCAAGTAACGTCAGCTGAGCCCACACGCAAAAAGTTCGAAGATCCTCGTGGATGAAGAAAGCCAAAAAAACAATCAAATGCAGAAAGCTTTTGGACCCACATCATAGATGTGCAGACGGATAGAAGACGGCCTGTTTAAAATAATAAGAAAATAAATCTGTGGATGATATTCAACTCAACATCATCATAGACTAATCAACGTTACTGCTTTCGTGATAGGAAACGGAGATGCAAAATACATTCATTCAGATTTATGGGCTCGGCGGGATTAATCGGACAATGAGATAAGAGATTTACTAGATGGATGTGAACGTCTTCCATCGAATTATCTCGAACCAATCGTCTCGTCTCAAGCTGACAAAATTCTGCAGCACTTTGGACTATGGGGTGAATTACAGAAAAGGAGGGCCTTAGTCGGTAAAGTACCCAAATAGGGCCATTTTTTTCGCTTCATGCTATGTGGTGCTCATTAGCACACATGAACGAGCAGAAAATCAACAAAATCAAATACAAGAATTTACTTGGTTTCCTCATGCACTTCTGCAAAAATATGAAAAACTCTGCTTGAAAGAATATTCTACAGCATTTTTGCGGCAATAACGGTACTAGACGTTTTCAGAAGGTTTCTGTAAGAGTTTCTCGTTTCCGCGACCTTCTAGTTCAACGGTGCGTATCGTACGACTTTGCTTGACGCAGTGCAACAAGGATAACTTTGTGTTGTTCTCCTCAACGTCAGCACAATGAGGTGGTAGAATGTGGTGGAAGAGCAGAGTGCCGTTCCATACAACTGAATTCTGGTCGTCCTAGCATCGGTCGATGACGGACGGCCCAAGCGTGTTCGCCACGAGCCCAGCCGCGCACGAGCGCCTCTATCGGGTCGCAGCCGCGGCCGGCGCAGGGCTGCTTGCTTTCATCTACTCTTCGTCAGATATCTCAATTAGAGGGTTTATTTGTGTAGGATTTCAATAAAATCAATCTGCTGCAGCCTCTTTTATGCTCTTGATGCAATCGTAAAGTTGCCCATGGTGGCACACGCCTGAAAGAGCGTGAGGGGCGTGGAATGAGTTTGCCCTAATAGATTTGCGTTTTCCTTTGGTTGAACTAGTGAACCACCCAAGTTTTGCAAGTTTTTTCTTCTGAATTTTGCTTCAACTCCTTTATGTTACCACAAAAATTGCTATCGATTTAGTTGGTTTAGAACAAAAGTCAATGCTTTTCTGTTATTCCCAACCTTTTTCACCCCCTCAGGAAGAAGATTCTTGCTTTCTTTGGAGATTTGATAATTTTTCATTAGCTTGAGTAGAGAATTTCAATGGTGTGTCCAGTTTTTGAAAAGAACTTTGTCAAACGCTGTAGCTCAAAAACAAAATTATGTTTCACAGTCGAATATTATCCGCTGGACAGAGCTTTTTCCGTAGACTTTCAGTAATAATTCGATAGCACAAATCTAGGCGATTTCAATAGTCTACTTGATTATCGAGAAAAATTTCTTGAAGTGCTGTAGAAGCAAAAAGAATGTTGAGTTCGCACTTGGCGCACAATCTCTTTCCAGTGTATTGATGGGATTTCGCAACAGTGGAACGAAGCCACCTCGCTTTGGAACATAATGCTTATTGATGGTATAAATTTGATTGATTCTAAAACAAATGCGGAGAAACTTTGTTCTATCGTTCTGTGGGCTTAGGTTATTCACTTTCATTTTATGTCGTCACGTAAATCCGCCAATAAGCCTAGGCCTCAACTTAAGCCTAAACAGCCTAAGCTTTGCACGAGGAGCATATGGAAGTGTAGACAAATTCTTAGAGTATCAGAGTCATATGTTTCATCCAGAGCTTTTCCACGGAACAGAACCCTAAATCCAAGCTATTGCACAGCGAGTGCAAAATCCAATATTCCTTCGTCTTACTTTTTTCAATTTTTCCAGGAACCAAGTAAATCTATCAAAAGATCACACTTCTCAAAAAATAGAAGAATGCTTTTTCCCAAGGGGCTGGGACAGTGTTAGGACAACGAGAATGATCCCAAAAACCGAGTTGTCTAACATGAACTTTTCGTTGTCGTGTCTTACTAAACCAGACGTCATCCGGACATTATGGTGATGTTCTACATAGTTTACATCTGTCCACAGTACAACGCTAAACGGGCCTCTAACATTGAAATTGCACTCCAGTTTGCTCAGAGACGAAGATCTTTCAACACTTAATAACGCTGTCGTTTTTTTTTCAAATAGTAGATCATTTACACCGGTAAGAAGCTTTTGTTAGAGTTCAGGTATTGAAAGTGAAATCTCTATGTAATATTCTTGAAGAAAAAAATTGAGACTCAAGCCATGAAATGGTCTTCATAAGGTCTTCTATTCAGTGTCTCCATGCATTGTTTTCACAGTTCCTCTGTTATGGCTCTTTCAGTGCTTTTTCTTATTCCTAGAGAATTTCTTCATGGAACATGGCAGAATAGACATTGTGTCTGTCACTGGCTGACCATTTCTGGTCAGCAATAATCCTCAGGCTCCCATGTGCCGCATTGCGCTATTGATCCCGCCGAGAAGCTGACCCGAATTCCCGTTCGCTCCTGCTTCCAGTACGCTTTCCATCCTCTTCTGGCTATTTTACAAGAGCCTTCAATTCCCTTTATGTACCTTCTGCTCTTCTTTTACGCTCTAGACCACATCAGAGTTGTTATGTGCTCTCAGTATCAAAAAATATGGAGACATCCTTTGGAATGTCTTTGATTCGCTGCGATGTCAACGGTTATCGTGAGGGTCTGGACTGAGTTTATCCTACTTCAATTTTTGCTACCATCGAGCAACGCATTTAATTCGTCGTGTGAAGTTGCTATGACTTCTGCCAAATTGGTGGTTTAGTTCTTTTTCCAGCTTTTTGCTAGGGCTTCAGTGATTTGCTAACGATTCGCTTCAATAGCGATGGCCTATTTACCTTTTTCTTAAAATTTTCGCACGTCTCTTCTTCATGCGGCAAGATATTTAGAGCTTCAAACATTTCAGTGATTTGACTTCAGATTTTTATATGCAATCAAACATTAATTGTCACAATTTGACTCTTCATTAGATATATTATGATGAGCCCTCAGTAGGAGACCTTGTAATAGATTTGAAAGAGGAGCGCATAGAAAGAATCATGGAAGATTGACAGCCATTTCCCCACTAAGTGCAGTCATAGTATTTTTTCTGATTTAGAACATAGCACTTTGATAAGGAGTGTGTGAACTAGTATAATTCAGGCTAATTTGATTTATTAGAGTCACCATTCCTTTTTCTTTGGATTTTTCTTCACGAAATATCAGCATTAATTGCCTTCCTCAAGTCAGTAATCCTGAACCTTTTCTGCTACCACGACATTTCTCTGTCGAGCGTCATTTTAATATGACATGGGATTAAAGCATCCAGTCAAATGATTAATTTTTTCAATCTCCCTTTGACGAAATTGGTTCCAATCGGCTTCAACTGCTCTCTGCTCCTTTCAAATTTGATTTCAGTTAATGTAGCATGCCCTGTAAACCATCTGCACAAGCGACGTCTGTCCACTTATCGTTGAAGGAGAAGGAAATTTTGAAAGCGATACTTGAATTTCTTGAGACTCGTGGTCTACACATCACCCAGGTACGTCTTTTCAAAATCACTGTCAACTATCTTGAGTTTATTCGTTCTCAGATCTTTCTGGAATTCCTTTCTTCTTTCTACATAGCCAATTAGTGGGGAGAAAATTTTATATCTATCAATATGAGAAGAGAATTTCGCAACTTAATCATTTGGTTGGATACTCACATGAACAGTCGTCACATGACGTTTGGATGCTCAACGCTTCCTCTAGTTGATTCGTTGCCCTTCAATCGTCATCAGCGAAGGTCATCAAGTTTGTCTAATGAGTTGTGAGATGGCTCAATCGTTTTTCCTCCTCAATTTTGCAATAAGTGCTGATCGTGCATTATTTTGTTTAGAATCCGAGAATGCTCCGCGGTATTCCCTAGCACATGCAATCACTGGCCTTTTGGGGATCGGAGGAGGTCCACTTTTTTGCGACTAGAATTTTTCTCCTGGATGGTCCCAAATTCTTCAACGCAACGATTTTGAAATAGTCGTCTTCCAAAGTTGTCTACAGAGCTGTACAAGTTCACTGAAAGAAATTTCATCTCACAATGAGTCATCATTATAACTTACCGCGAATCCAACATCCAGCTGTTCGAAGAGTCAGAACATCGTGAAATATTCTTTTCTAAGTATTATTGAGTAATTTCAGAAACCTTTCTAAGGCTTATTACAAAAGTTTTGCATTGAAAAAAATTATCATAATTCGTGATGTTGAAGGGAATAATGAGTGTAGGGCTCGATAAAAATTAATTTCTTAACATTTGATATTCAACCCATAATGAAGAGCATGCGTTGAGTAATGCATTCAATGCAGCAAAAGGCTTCTTTCAATTTCAAACCTAATAAAACGATATCGATCTCTGTTAAGTGAGACAAGATTTATGAGACTCTACAGATGTTTTCCTAAACGATGCAAGTTTTCTCGCTCTATGACGTTGGAATACTGGTTTTCTGCACTAAAAAATGTGATTTACACTTCCGTTTCGTCAGTGCTCTCATTTGCTTTGAAAAAAAAAAACAAAAATTTGGTCTTAGTTCCATTTTGCCTTAGGAATTTGTACCTGAGGAAGTTTGAAACGAAAAAAATGTTACAAAAAGTTTTGTGAGTAATGAAGGCAATCAAGCATGGTGTTTTTCATCAATCTGTAAAGTTTTCACCTCCTGAAATGCTCCTTCCCATGAGAAATTAACGTCAGTTTTCTAAGGACCATTAAACTGTAATGCGCTGATCTGAGTTCAGGCCTTACTACTAAATGAAAAACTTCCTCGTATCTTTTTTTCGCGCTGCTTCGGCCTTTTGAAAATTTTGAAGAGGAAGTAATTTACACTAGTCGGAAACAACTAGTTGACACCGAGGAAAAACTGTCAGTCAACATATCATTTCATGCAGTATTACATCGTGTATGCAAATGTTTTTTTTTTTCAAAAACGAATTTGTTCAGCTGTCATTGGAACGTGAAACTGGTGTAATAAATGGGAGGTACTCGGACGATCTGTTGTTTCTGAGGCAGCTGATCCTTGACGGCCAATGGGACAACGCCCTGGATTTCGTCGAACCCCTGAGAAGCGTCGACGATTTCGATTTCAGACAATTCAAGTGAACGAGCGCATTAGTTGTATACTGTAAAACTGTGGAATAATTTTGCTTTTACTTCTAGATATCTGGTCACAAAATATAAATTCTTCGAATTATTGTGCGTGAAACAGGAGCCTGGCCCTCTACATGACAACGATTTTGCCGTTGAGGTATGAAGTTTGAATTTTCTTCAGACAGCATTAATTCCTATAATTCTGTCCTTCAACGTGGAAGCAACGCTTGTGGTTTATTGTTGGAAACTCAGTAAAATTTCTATTGTTTTTTTTTATCGTTTTCGGCTAAATATAGACTTGTTTTGGTGCTCAAATTATGAAGTTTCCTTTATGGCGTGTAGCATGACTCCTCACGTGTCTCCTTCACCAAAGGGTTCTCAGCCGGTTGTCGTAAACTAGGTGACGCATCCTCAAGCCTATAGGCAACTGAACGCTCATCAAACACGACCTTGAATCTGCCTCAAGATGCAGGTGAACTCAGAAATGAAATTTCTAGTTTTCTACAACGTTGAATTCACATATGGAAACATCTGTTTGCCAGTGTGTGCACGTAGACATATTCATGAATGTGTGCATGGCTGTGCCCATGTATTGGCTCATTGTATTCTGCAATTGACTCGGTCAGAAGTCTGCAATAGAGTCATCACTGGGAAGAGTACTGGTACGATAACTAGAAGGTGATCATGCTCATCTTTTGCCTTAGGAGTATTACGAATCTTGTACACAAATGTGGGAGGATCGCCGTGTCTGTTTGACATGCAATACAGGACTGTTGCGTAGGTTTTTGTTGGGGAGGTCATGATCCAAGCTAGAATCAACGGCTATATGAATTATGGAAATAGCAGTCATTGTTTTTTTTTTATTACCTATGCTCTATTACTCAGAACATGTTATAGTAGTAGAGTTGCTGATGATGTTACCCATATCAACACGAACTCAGACAATGATTGCCATAAATCGCGTTACACAAACAATGACTTAATTCGCATCTATGGTTTGAAAAATTGAAAACCAGTATTTCCATTCCGTGCCCTCCTCGTCTGCACCCAAACTCATTAGGCTGTGATAAAGGCAAAGTCGAAATATTTTATATGGGCCTGAAAAATCTCTAAATGAGAAACCAAGCCTTTGGAAAAAAATTACGTTGTCAATTTGATTTTGTATGTGATACCTAGGTGATTATTTCCACGGTTTGCAACAAACTGAAGAAGGTAGACCGTTGTTTGACATTATCGTGACGGCTGGAACCATCACCGTAACTAAAATGTTCAGGAGCACTTTTTTAGTATCAGACGTGATTTTTTCACTAAAAAATGCTATTAGAAAGTAGAACAGTTCCAGTGACTGAAAGGTTTTGCTAAGCAAAATCACTTCTTTCCTGAAGTTCGGTCAAAATCGGACCACTACTCGCCAATATTCTTTCATCGTAAAAGTAGGAAAGTCAAAGAAGAAGAGAGAAAAAGAAAAATCGAAATCCTCACGGTGTCACAGATCGGGATGTCCGCGAATCTCTCTTGCCAGCCTCTGAAATGTAACTTATAAATACACTATAAGGAGAGCGGAAAATCAATAGTTCCTGACACTGCAGTGGTTGAATAGAGTAATCGCACGTCCATCGATGCTTTTTTGATTGAATTTTTTTAGCACTTTATATGATCCGTCATCACAGCATTTTTCACTATGCGGATCCCAGTGCTTCTAGCATTCAGTTCGTTCATCGTCTTCTTCTTGAACTGCGTAAAATACTGTTTGAGCGAATTTCCTTGCAACATGGATAGTCTTGCTGTGGCGTTCCATAAGGCGTTATTGTTGATCGTCGGAGAGAGTTGGGAGGTGGAGCTCGGATCCACGCGCGCTGCGGCGAACAATACAACCACTCGGCCATGGCGCTCCAGTAATCCTTGACCCTTTACGGACGACAGCTGGTTGTTCGCACAGTAACTCGCAAGAGGCGCGCGATTTTTGTTATTCAATTGTGATTTTTCTTCTATCTGGAGAGTAAATTCATAGGTTTTTTGTGTTACTTTGTCTTGTGTTTTTTAACACAAGCTGAAGATAATCTCGATTTGTGTTCCAGACGGGACACTGACTTTAGTGAAGAAAATCATCCATGTCTGCGATTTCTCAGAGATGGATCCACCTAGTTCAATCTATCCTTGTCCACCTACTTTCAATGTCAAGAGTGTTGATATATGACCTTTCAGTGAAATATCTTTGAAGTCCAAGTTATCGGGTAGAAGAACCATTACTTGAGGCAGTATCCACAGGATACAATGTTATACTTATTCGATGGATCTATCTCACATTTTCATCCTTTACATAGTGTTGCATTATCTATAGTATGTACATGTGCGACGCATGGGAAATAGCAGTTGATTAGCGAAACAACTGCAATTTTTTATAAGGTCTGTCATGGCACTTATACAATACCACACACTGTTCCGGCCTTTTGATCTCATCAATAGCACGCTGCCTTCGGCTACTCGTCCCCTATCATAGGGTAACTTGTACGGCTTTGATTCCTTATCAGGCAAATGACCATCGGCAGTCTGTCACTTTAGAAAGAACGCTACAGTGATCCTGTCACCTTACACAGGGTGTAACTTGTAGAGCTTTGATACCCCCTATAGGATGCGAGCAAGGGGACCGTGTTATTGATGAGGCCGAAAGGCCGAAACACGTCTAGCACTGTGCAAGTGCCATAACAAGTCTTATAAAAGGTTTGAATTATGCTACCAGAATGCATTATATATTCTAAGCGAGACTTCAAAATAATCGATTCAAAGTGTTGATAATATTTCACTATGATTATTTCGAATCATCCTCGAGAACCTCTTGCGAGAGCTGGAGTGTGATATCATGGAGGAGAAGATCGATAGTCAGCAGTTGCATTACTTCAGCTGTGCTAATGGTGATGGTCCTCTGGCACTGATGATTAAGCAGGCCGAACGAGTGTTGCCCGATTTCGTAACGGCCTATGAGTAAATTTGTATTCAAATGTTTATGAAGCAGTTCTTATAAAAAGCGAGTCCGCGATTATGCCATTCAGAATTCAATAAAACGATCATCTGAATCAAGAAGATGGTTAATTTAGCATAAATACACAAGACAATTAGGGTCGTGATCCACAAGAGGGGGAAATATATTTTATGAGACAAAAATAACCGTATTCATTCCAAGCTTTTCGGATCTACCGTTCTTCCTGCCTTTTCAACATACACGTTGATAGGAGAACGTTTTGTAACCCGGCAATGTTGATAGCCCTATCGAGGGAGGTATCCTATACAATCCAAACAACAAGCGGAAATTCAACTCTGACTTAAGTGAAACGGTTAAATACCAGAGACGACGCCGTAAACGCCAAAATATCAAAAGCCACGTCTGCGGACACTTTATGCTTCTCAACGACAGCGTTGAGAGGGAGCTAACATTGGATTCTATGAAATGCCAAGTTCAGATTATTTGACGTATTGGCGAATATTTTAGAAGAAAACATGGTACAGTATACTTTTTAGAGGGAGCAGTTTTAGTAGTTCACGGTTAGTGATTCTGGTTTCATTTTTGTTATTTCTGTTGCTACTGTTACTACTATTAATGTCATTATTATCTTATATGTAATCACAGAAAGTAGGGGCTCATTATACGTTTTGATTCGTACGATAGCGATATATCAACTTCCTTAAGACCTTCCGAAGATAAAACAGTTTATTCCATCTCATCAACTCCGGAGATTTTACTTAGATTCTTTTCAGCGATTTCATATGACAAAAAAGGTGAACATAGCAGTTTAGGAGTTGGTCGAATGTCTGAAAGATTTGGAGCAAATCTGTCCTTCACCAGAGGACTATCGTCAACTCTGCGCTCTGCTCACACTTCCGAAACTATCCGAGCACGCCGACTTCAAGAACTGGAATCCATCTTCGGCCAGGGTGGAGTGTTTTCATAAGGTATGTTGATAACTAAATATCCCCTATTTTTCTAAAGTTTTCATAATTTTCAATTAGATACATCATTACAGAAAATAATTGGAGACTAATCATATACCACATAGAAGCACTTTACCTACGAATTACTTGCTTTAAGGTTTTAGCTACATTTTGGTGATTCGCCACGGAGTGTATTGATTTCGATGCATCGTGTTTTGGCTATTTCGGCGGGCAAAGCCTTTTCACTAATTGATTGTAGTCATTAAGTGCTTGAAAAAGGCAGATATCGATACTGGGCTTGATCTGTGGGAGCCTTCTCAGCTGCTACAGAGAGAAAATTATGCTTCGGCTTTGGAGTAGTTAGATTGGTGCTCGGAATTGCAGCGGACTTGGTGGTTGTTATACAATATAGTTCTGAGGGTGGAGGCGTTTGAATGTCACGAAAGATAGCAACTGAAGAAATTTATAAAAAAGTTTTTTTAGTAAAAGATGCCCATGCCTACTTAAAACCGCATAAATCAGTGGGAAAATTACTCACCTGTGAAAAGAGTTTCTATCATCGATCTTTTAAGTCTAATTTGAAGAGACATATTCTACATTATACACCTTTGTGGAAGGAAGTAAGTGCGCGCCTTTATCACTGTTTGGAAAAAATGCATTTTGGACCCAAACCTTATGTCTTATTGATATTGCAAGAATAATTATCTTGTTTAAAAAACTTAGCGTATCCTAATTATCTTCTTTAAGCCAAACACGGGGTTTTATATAATTTCTTTATTCATTCAACAGCTGAATTATAAAAAGGACCTTTGTCTTACACAAGAACATAAAACGTCAGAGCGAAAGATCTTGGAAGTGTTTTGGATTAACACGACCAATCCAACTATAAACCGGCGGGAGGAATGCCTCGTTAGCACTCGTTACATGAGTCAGATGTTTTGACTGTTGTTTTGGTGGGTGGGGTGCTATACAAACCTACGTGATGTCCTTCCGGTGATCTCCACTTGAATCCTTCACTGGAACACATATAAAAGCGGTGATCATGTTGAGAGTTGATTTTGTGCTTGATGCGATTGAAATCTAGGTGTGGTTATTTTTTCTAAAAAAATGATGGAGGTGTTTGACTAATTGGATTGCACACAATTTGACTTTCCAGGCTCTGAAGAAGGCGAACTGCCGAAACGTCAGCTGTGAAATAAAGTTCAATATAACACCTCGTGTTTGGCTAAGAAGAAAATCAGAAATTGTGTTTTGAAGCATGCCGAGGTTATAGACAGTCGGTCTTGGGAAGTGTTGAGAATTTAATCTGAATATCAGCAATCAAAACAATCAGCATCACTTAAATTTTGTTTCTGTACAACCAGCGCCGGTCAGCACTTTACTCTTTTTGCGTAGAAATGTACCTCTCACAATCAAAAATTGATGTGTCGTTTCGGTCGATCTAAGTGACTCTGAGTGGCCTTGACTAATTGTAGCTCTTTCGGGAACACATTAGTTTCTACTCGAACTGGGTAAACGGAGTTCTCCGCAGTTAAAGTTGTGGGATGGATATTTAAAATTATAAGCTATGGAACGATAGAACAAAGTCCGTTTCAAAGCCTATAAAGATCTGCTGGGATGTGCAAAAACTGCTGATGGTTATCGGTATTTTCGCATCGTATGCGAATTGCAGTTTGATTTTTGACAAATGATTTATTGTTTTCCAATTTCCAGTCGACTTTTTGGTGTTGTATGAAACGACATGATATTGAAACTGAAAGATCTGCGTCTGAACTTTTTTGAGCAACTTATTACAATTTATTTGTTCTAACGATAATATGACGCAAGGAACAAGTATTTTTTCTTCGCACACAATATTTGCTTATGCACCATGATTATGAGAGGTTGTTTCGAAGACATGGAGCGTGCATGAGATAGAAGAAAAGTCGCTTTTTCTTCTTAAATGTTGAGATAAATCCAATTTCATAACAGAAATTGGGCTTCGTTTACAATTGCCTGTGCGCTGCAATTTGAGTGGCCCTTCCACGTGGAGTAAAAGTGGCCCTATCTACTCAGTTCTAATGAGATACACGACATAATTTGAAAGAACTAAAGCAAAGCATTATCATCGTTTTCTTTATGGAGATATTATGATGGCTGCATTTGCATGAAGTAATCAGTAAAAAAAAAATGTCAAATCAACTCACATCGACTTTTCAGATCCAAGCTCTCGTTGTTCATCTGCTGCCAACTACTGGAAAGGATAAAGACCGGCAGGTAATCGTTGCCGCTTTGTTCAGATATTGGGGCCATTTTGAAGCACAATAGTTTTAAGGACTTCTACATATTCCCTCTTTTTGGTAATTTAAAAATTTTTTTTTTGAGTTCCTTAATCAAAACTATGAAGTCTTCTCATAGGCTTCGACATTAGAGCAATACACACAAAATTTAAAAATCAGAAGTAACTGAAATCGCTTGAAAACACTATTCAGAGTATACGCCATCAGCTTAAACACATTTCTGCCATCTCTCATGCAATGAATCAATACCGCGATTAAACTCGTTATCTTTGCATTCACAAAAGGTTGCCAATTCTCGACGCAAATGATTGATGTCTCAAAACTTGCTCAGAAAGTGCTCCAGCGACCGAAAGAGGTGACAGTGAGGCGGCGATTAGTGAGAACTATACGACGGATGATCTAAAAGCTCCCAGCCCAGTTCGGTCAACTTCTTTGTTAATTTCTCTTTTGGCGACATGTAGCTTCGCGCATCTTGAAGCAGGATGATTGTGCGGCGATGTCGACCTGACAGGGCACGATTGCAGCGGTCGAGGTGCTCAGAGTAGCGTTGGCATTAATAATGGCAGCAAGCCCCAATAAACTGACCTGGCCCAGTCCCAAAAGGTGATGAGCATATCGTGAATCAATTTGGACGTGGAGTTGATCCCTCGTTATCCTAGTGTCCATTGATTCGGACGACGTTGAGTCTTGAAAAAAAAAATCCACAATTCTTCGATTGTGATGACCTTGGCCCAGAAATGGAGCGCGGAAATGTGTTCAGACCAGTCACGTATATTTTGAATAGTGTTCTTGAGCAGTTTAAATTAATTCTGGTAAGCGAACTTGGTGTTCAGGCTGTAGCGCCAAAACTTAAGAAAAGATCTGATATAACTGATTCAACTCAGGGGGAACATCATGCAACTCACGACCGTCTAATTTCTCTTATCGCAAAAGGAGTGTTCTACGAAGGCTGTGTAGACTATTGCCAAGCACAAGCCGTTGGAGAAATTAAAGGTTTTTGTGAATTTTAATCGCCGTTTTTTTTTTCTTGAGTATTTGGATGAATAGTTGAATTGTTGATAATGACCGGATTTTCGTCCAATTGTTTCTCGAAAAGTCTCCTCTGGAAAAGTGAGTGATTGACTCTAACAATGTGTGATGGCCACGTGTGAGGAGCACTTCCTGTATCTAACAGACAATTTTTAATCTCGATGTCGAAGACTATATATGTCTATAGGGTAAAGTCTCCAATAACAATTCGTCATATGTAGCCTCAATATTCTCAACTAGTGAAGTGTCACTTCAAGGTTGAATGTATGTCATGTGCTATTAGATTTTTTAAAAGAAACAGACTGATTCAATTTATTCCGCTACGGAGCGAGAATCAAATCACCAATGTTCGTCACGTTACTTGTCGAAGAAATTCACACTGATATAAGAGACCGAATATCTGATGCTATCGTTCCGATGATCAGGGAGCACATGGAGCACATCCATGTGTTCCACAATAACGAGAACAGTCACTTGTTCAGTTATAACATTGCCAAGTCGTCACTTCAAGTTATGCTAAAGCTTTTTGATTTGTTGATAATGTAACGACAGCCATTTGAGAAGAAAGCTTTTTTCGCTTTTTCCTTAAGCCATTGATAACTATTTGAAACGAAGAAAAACCTTCTCAGAGCGTTCTAGCAAAGAGAGTAAGATTACGTTTCACACTTGACATACACTTTTCGCTCGCCTATTACGCTTCATAACGGGTTGGAATTTTGCAATCAGAATTCATTTTTCAATCTTTTGAGGAAAAAACCTATTTAGCTCTTTTAGTCTTTTAGTCAGTAGTTACTCGACAGATTATATCTCGGAAACTTGATTAGTGTATTTTGCTTATTAAGAAGGTCTTTTCAGATTTCTTGAGCGTTGCACAAGCGTATAGAATATTGCATTCTCAGCGTTGCTAAATCCCATCCACACACTTTGACCACTCAAAAACTCAGTCCATTCTCTCCACTTCAGCACAACAAATAGGCCTTTTTGTGGAACAAACGTAGTGTCGGAATCGCCAAGATTCAACCTACCAAATATTTTGTAAATGTTATACCTTTATCTCAAATATTTTCTCAAGACCACGCTCAAATTTCAATATATCTCATAATTATTCGTTGAGCCAACACGTCCTTCGGTTTGCTAAATGTCTGATGGAAAAGAAGATATGATCTTGTCCTCTAATGGTTTCATCTCGGTAACAGAAAGTACCAAGGGATCAATCATCTAAAGAAGACTTCTTCATAGAACTATGTAACTGACAATTACCATTGCCTAGGAAGCGCATCGTTAGGATTGATACAGTAAATTTCATGGTTGCATATCATTGATTAATTGCAACCCTCCCACGGCGAATGAAAAACGCTGCATCTCGTTCGTGATTCTGTTGCGACAATGCTGGTTTTTTGCATCAACCAAAAACGTTTAGACAACTCGAAGATTTATGGTGTTAAAAACACCCCTGTAGAAGAGGTTTTTTTCATCCATTAAGAGACACAAATCTTACTATATCTTATACTTTCACAATAGTTTTTGTGCTCTTTAAAACTGTTTTCTTATTTTAGACGACCCGCATTAACGTTTTACAATGTGGATCAGAACTTTAGCATTTGATTCGCTTCTTCACATGCATTCCTTCCCTTCGGACATTTCGCGTGTTGCTCCGACTGTTGCTTGAGAATTTCGTCTTCGCCATAAATGACGTGGAATGCTAGTCAGGCAAATCTCTTTGCATTTGCGGAGAAACCCAAGTTAGGGCTTCACCGTGAGGCGTTATCGCATTTAGGTGTCGGGAGCGAGTCAAACCATTACCTCGCTTTCTCAAAGCATAGATCACCAACCATTAGGCCACTTCTCTCTTCATTGCTGAAGGAAGTCAAACTTGGTATATCTTTCTTCCTATATCATTAATTGCGTCTCGGAAAGATGACGACGATCTTGCTCTCCTTTGCTCAGTTTACCAAACACCAATTAAAAAAGCTTTTTCTTACTTTTAGTTCTTTTCCGAGTCACAAGTAATTGGTAAATTGTGAGTTCTCTATATACCTTCAACTGAGTAGTTTTTGAGGGTCGGCTTGTTTGGCTGCAGATGGTCTCCGTTAACTGATGATAAACACCTCGACACCTTTACCAAATATTCGTTCACTGTGCATTAGATGGCCCTTCCATAACCAATGCTTTGGTGGCATGTCAGTGTACTACTATGGCTTATGCCCAAGTTCTAACCCATAAAGCAAAGCAATACTTTGATCTTCACAAGAGAGCGTATTTTCAGTTGGCTTAGAATTGCTCTAAATATTAAGAATAACTCTCAAACTTCACTTTTTAAGGAAGGAATGAGCTTTAGAATGTACATAGCAGTAACGTCAATGGTAGAATTTACGATGACAAATTTGCGGCGTTCTTGATTGTATAATTTACGTTTATTTTAGCAATAGGCGTATAGATATGCTTTGCACTTCTTAGCAGATAGGTGCATGGCAAGAATTTTAATGCATACTGTTTACTTCTGTCATTTTGCGAAAAGACTTTTGACAGCTTTCAAGACTTTTCGTATCCAATCGATAACTAATTCATCGCAGAAAATTTACCAGACATGTTTCATGAAAAATCATTCTCTAAAATTGTTCATCTGTAGAAAACCAATTTTCGATTCAATTTTGCTATGCAAATAGTGCGTCTCGAGAAATCAGGCTTATTCTTAAGCCTTTGCCAGTAAAGCAGGCGTAGTTGAGTATGTGTTTGGAAACGACCATAAAGGCTGATGACATCGTGTTTGGATAATGGACGATTATTGTTCATCACAGTGAATACATGAAAAAGTTGAATTACTGGCTGAAAAACTTGAGGAAGATGGATGTGATCATTTTGGTGTCGTAACGGTTTGCAGGCGTTGATTGCATTGCATGCCGCGCGTGACGAGAATTTCGGTAATCTCGCATTTTCTATAGGATGCTTTCATTTTTATAGATGAGTATCGACACTCCAACTTTCTCCAGTAAAAATCTTTATTACATAACATCGCATTTGATGGTCCTTCCGCGGTGATCATCAGTCCATAAGGATGTCAACATGAGTTACTATACACCTTAAGCCTTTCGGAACGGCGTATGTTGTTTTTCACACAAGTGGGTCTCCACATTGGCTTCTCACAATCACTTATTAAAGTTCCCATTTAATACCTTTTTTTAGATTGGTGGATCGTAGAATATATCGATGATCATAAGGAAGCAATTTGCTGCTCTAAGGCTGCTTTATACTTGACACGTCAAGATCATATCTGATCCATACTTGCCACGTCAGTATCATATATGATACGACGACCAGCAACACTGTGATTGATTCGTCCAACTGGATTAAATGTCATTCAAAAGGCTAAATTTTAAAATCAAGGTCCAAATGTGTGATAACATTTAATCCATTCAATTGGTTTCTTGATAATTTTGCTAATCTTCCAGTGTAAACTGGTAAATGAAAGAGTCTATTACGAACAGAATTCATTAATTTGAACGCATCTTCCGGTGATATGATCTTGTAATATACCCAATAATGTAGAGTGCTGTGCAAAAACATTTGCGTCAGCCGGGATTCGAACCTAGATCTCACTCTTTCCGGGAGTGTATGCCAACCGTTGCACCACCACCGCTCGTTCTGCACGGCACTCTTTTTTTTCTACGCTACAATGCGTTACCTGTCAGCAGCCAACCGTGACCGGAAAGAGTGAGATCTGGGTTCGAATCCCGGCTGACGCAAATGTTTTTGCACAGCAGTCCACATGATTGGTTCTATTACGAGCTTCAAAAAAATATACGATGTAAGGTTCCAAGTAAAAGTGATGCTCCCATTCAAGCATGATAGTGTCTTGCAACTCATGTGAATCATGAGGATGCTTCAGGTTTTGAGAATGGACCTCATCCGACCGATATCCTTTCAAATCGGCCTCGACTCTCATCAACTGACCTTTCGCTAATATCTTGGCTGGAAATGGTAGGACGAGAGCAGTTTGCGATGCCTTTCCAACAAAAACAGCTTGATCTCCGCATTGAGCATCTCAAGTGAAGTTTTATTTATCATAATCCCTTTTTACAAGAGTGTTAGCACCAATTTTAAATATTTCGATAGCTTTTTGATGAATTAACACATGAACAGCATAATAGTACAGCATCTAAATTGTACGGCATAAGCTGTGCCATTTTTGTATGTCATAAAGTATTCAAATCTGTCGCAAATCATAATGCTTTTCAAATGTGAATTTGAGACAAAGCTAAATATTAGTTATTGTAGACTGTGGCATAATCTCTATTTCGTCCCTTTAAATGTTTATTCGTTTTAGAAAGCCAAAGTTGGAAGCTCAATGGACAGAGACGATACTGGCAACACCGGTGAGACCCGGTGGACAATTCCCGCACTCGCTTGTACCCAATTCAAAATTGAAATTTGCTGAAAAGATGAGTCAGTCGATGATGATGTTACCGTTGAACAGCAGTATGATGACTAGTGAGTATCTCAATCGCAGTGCGTCTGGAAGTCTTGAAATTTTTAATTCAAGAAAAAAAATTGCAATTGTGTCAATAGTTTGTGTTCATATTTGTTAAAGTGATTTATAAGAGTTACTCTGAGGTGTCAATATATTTAGAGTATAGAAGAAACATTTATCCTTATCTAAAAAAAGCATCTTGGCGCCGTAAAGTGCTGAGAGGCAATAGTATTTAATTTAGTAATGAACGTGAGAAGCATGATGAATCTCAAATATCATTTGAAAGTGAAATCTGTTATCACCTTATTTTTCTGAATCTTATGTTACTTCACTAAAGCAAATGATTCTTGGAATATACTAGCAAGAAAAATTTAAAGGATAAATCTATTGATTTTTTATTTATGAATAATCTTCTTAGGAAAGAGATAACTCTAAGGAACTATAATGATATCTCAACACCCGCGAAAATTTCAATTTTAAGTTTATTTTACGCAGTATCGGTTACAGTAAATCCATGAGAGTATCTCAGGATTTTTTCTATAGGAGGCAACGCTAGTTATAGTGCATTACTTTTCAATTACTGTTCGGTTATCAAATGATGACGATGGACAAAATTGAGCTGAGTTTTGATACGCTATTGATGGAGCGACAACTCTTGACAAGAGATGCTGTGAAGAAGATCTGTGGTGCAGAAGGTTAAGGTACACATGTAGCTGTTAGAAAGTTGGCTACTGCAAGCAGCTGGACTGAGTTTACGATGCGTTGAAGGAACAGGAAAAGTACCCAATATTGATACGTCGAGAGCGCGTGCTGTTCCAGCGAGACAATACCAAACCTCACACCGAATGCAAACTAAGAAAAAGGTTGCGCTGAAGTTGAAGGAGTCGAGGCCTTGCGTTTTCAGCGGGTGTTTAAGGAACTTTTTTCTCAACCCAATAATAAGGTTTTAGTGGAATAATCTTAGTGAGACTCGCTGAATTGTATAGCCTTACAATGGTGTCTATGGTGCTATACACCATAGCAATGCCTATAAATCGATGGTAACTGAGTGCAGAGCTAACCTAGGTGCGTTCCCTACGATCAGTCGTCCTCTTCCGATGTCGCAATCGACGGCAGCCGGATTCTGTCTGGGCATTCGTGACGCGGGCAGTGAGGCAATGGTACAGAGTCAGATGATTGACAACTTGATGGAACAAAGCCAGATGACAAAGAGCAGTCGTCCTGACGGATATCGCTACTCCTCCATGACAAGGTTTTTCAATTTTCATGTTATTATTTGACGACAAACTTCCATAATTTGATTAGTTTTGAAATTTTTGCGTAGATGAAGTGCAAGTAATGAGGCATTTTGAGTAAAATATGCTAGGATCGTACAAGTCATTCAAAACGTAGCTTCATGAATAATCAAAGTCGAGACCATAGATATGCACGGATTTTTTCAAAGCAAGCTATCAGTATTCTCATTCCGTTAGCGCAGAATTCTATAGTTTTGATAATGACGTCTTCAGTGGCATTGTTCGAGAGAGCATTCCCTGATGATTACATCCTCTCCAAATTGTCCATATTTTTCAAAAGAGGCTATTTACTTCGCACATTGGTTGATGAGTACACTGAGTGTGAAAACGTTCAATAACCTAGGTCTTTTTCTCATTTCCATTGGGTTAAACAATAGCACGGCATCTCAAGAAAACTATTTACCGCGTCGGTACTGTTTATTGGTTATCAAATCAATGTCGATTTTAATGCGATGATCAGCCACGCCGTAGCTGACTGGTCATGAAGCTCTAAGATAAGAGATTGGGTACCTTATTGCCTTGGTAACAATTCCAATATGATTAAAATTTCAAAAGATTTCAGCTCTATGGCACCGCAGGTGATTGGCCCAGCATTTTCGCAAAATTGCATCAATGGAACGCACGACTTTACTCCTGTGCGAAAACAGCTGGACGAGATGACGCGGCGGTAGGTGAATTTTTTCATAATGTGAATACTACTGATACTATCGAGGAGTCAACAATTTCGGATGAGGTAACATAGCACGTGAACTACAATCGTTGCTCTTCTCAGCAGTCCAGATCTACGATCAGTGAACCACTCTAGGGACTAAAAATTTGCTATTTATCATACATTCTAACTTGCTTCACAATTCTGACAGCTAGGTAAAGGTGTAGTATGGCTCAAATACTCTGCTATATATTCAGACGGAGACAATTTGACGCCTTTATTCTTTCAGCTCACTACCGCCTACATCATCTCAGCGACAGCCATCTCTACCTTCTGTGCCTGAGTTGCCTACACCAAGTACTGTCATATGAATATTATTCATACAGCTGTAATACTTCAACAATACGTCTTAATAGTTGCCTTGCTACTTATATACTCAGGTGGTTCAGTTCCAAGTACAGGTCCTAGCACTTTTCCAATCATTTCGTTGTGTTAAATCTGTCACGTGGAAAGATGAATTCCAAATACCCAATATCTGTCAACGTGGCTGGATTCAATGTCGCTATTGACTACCTGGGCCAAATCGTTGACGGTTGGTTGTTGAGAGATAGATGCTCGTCATTAATGCAACGGGTTAGAACACGCGCTCCCGGACAGAGTGAGATGCGAATTCGAGTCCCGCCTGACGCGAGTTTTACACATCAGTCTACATCATTGGGTATAGCTATAACATCCTACCACCGCTAAAAACAGTTAAGTAAAAGGAGTCCTATTTGAATGATGATTTTATTCTCATAACTTCGATGGCAGCTAGAGAATTCGAACTTGAATTCTTCGAACGAGGGTCAGTGGGGTTACGCATTTGTCGAACATGTTGGCTCATCATTTCTAAGGTTTTCCTGCAGGTCATCTTGATTTTTTTTGGTTTCCATAGTAGTAACAGTTCAGTGGCTCATTTTGTGCCATATAACGCCCTGGTCAGGTCAAAAGATCGAACGGAGAAAAGCCTATCTAGCTGTTAGTTGTTAGTTATGCAGGTCGTCTGGGTGGCAAGTGCTAGCTGGATATCATCTCCCAACACTCTCACTCGAATAAATGGGGAATCTTTAGTAGGAGTATCCTTAAGATTTAGATGTAGGAAGGTTTGTATAGACCAGAATTTCACGACATCCACAAAGTAAACGAAATGTTCAAGCAGCAGTCGATCATACACAAAATGTTTAAGACCTTTGGGTCGATCAAAGTGAAAAAACGAATCGATCGCTAAAAGTAATAGGTTCGCGCGGTAAAATGTGGTGACGGGTTACGTAAATAAAAATAAAATACCAGATTTCTGGCGCTGCATCTAAATGCGACTGAAATTTTTGTTTAGATGACGATCCGATGACTCAAAGTCTCTTATTCAAGGAATTTGCCAACAAGCAGCGGACATGTGAGTTTAATTCTTGTTAGAAAATACTTACAACTCATTAAGCCTTCTATCTTCTTTCCTGCTCCAATATGAAGTATCAGAGTCGTCTATCTGTGCTAGAACACGGAACTGATACATCATTATAAGTAAGTTCATGAGCAAACTATACATTCACTCACCTTTAAGTGCTTGATGAAGTTGAATGCGTGGTCTAATAATGTATGTCACATCTGGGATTCATGAGCCCCATACAACTTATTTCCATGTTTTTCCTCGAATATACAATCGGAAATTGAAGTGATTTATTGCACAAATTCTATTTCCATTCCTGATACGATTCTGATATTCTGAGCTTTCTAAACGACGTGTAGCGCTTCGTTCGTTCGCTTGGATGTTTGAAATCGTGAAAATTTGTTACTTGTTGCGTGAGGTATACACTGCTTTCTTAAACATGTTTTAGGATAGTAACGCTGAAAACAGTCGTTCAGGTGATGCTGTACAACAGAGACAACGACAAATTTGTACATCAGTCAGTGCCAAACATCCCATCACCTACAATTCGCATATAATTACGTCCGTAAATGATCAAACACCGGTCAGCTTTAGTTTCCATTACAATAGTTTCAATCGACAGGCTTTTCTAATACATTAGGCTTAAACGTTCAAAAACTTCGTCTGAATATTTGCGTTCTATTTCCGAAATAATTTCCACTTTCCTTCAATTATTTGAGCGATAAGCAGCTATTGACAATTACTCATGTTGTGCATTTTTCTATTTATCCACGGTTTCGAATTTAAATACTAGCCAATTACACTAATTTCGACAGTACTTTAAATAAGTATAGTTGCTCCTTTGCAACAAACATCTCATGAACTGTATTCGTTCAACTCTGTCACTCATCCATTAGGAGGTTTTACTTTTTTCTGAGCTATTTCTTGTTCAGTTTGTAGACTTAGAATTTGTCTCTATTTTCGATTCCAGAGCAATCGTTAGACGATAATAGATGTTTTGCAGATCGTGTTTTTAAATTAGTAAAGCGACGTTTTGTGAGGAGAACTTTGATGAAACTGACTCCCACCTATAGAGCAACAATATAAGAAGCTTCTCAGTAGGGGAGCTCTTGGAATAAAAGTTCGTTACTGTTTAACAAATTCAAGATTGAAACAGGCAGGGAAAGCCAAAACAAATATAATCAATTTAAATTGCTTTTTATTTAGCCGCTTTTAGCGGTGGTATGATATCAGAGATGTACCCACTGAAGTAAAGTGTGGTGCAAAATTTCCTGCGTCAGTTAGGACTCGAACTCCACATTTCACCCTATCCGAGGACGCGTACTCGAACCAATGCACTATCGAATCGTGTTTTACCACCACTCTTTCGACGCTACAGAAGAAGCGTCGGTAGTACAAAAGAATGAAGCACGCGCCCCATATTGGGTGAAATACGGGTTTGAATCCCGCCTGACGCAAAAGTTTTACACATCACTTTATATCAGTATAATTAATCTTTTTAATTTGATGCTGGTGCCATCAAAATATAGTTTTACTTTAGTTTAGTTTTCATCTTGCAGTTTGCATATAGTTTTAGTTGTCAGTTGCGACATCCATCCCGATGCTTGTCTCATCGTCAATATCAACTCCTCCACGACCTCATTCCACTGTTCCTACGTCCACACCATCTGCATTTTCAACTTCTGCGTCAACTAGACCTGCTTCCATGCCACCGGATGGTGGCAACAGATCATCCGTCCAGTTTGTGCCAGTATGTAGGTGTGTAGAATGCATACTACCAATTTTAAATAGAAAACTCTCACTATAAATCAATCGCAACGGCTTAAGATACCTCATGAGTTGGTTGTCTTTTACTGATTGGTGATTTTATAAATATGCTTAACATTGTACTAACACGAAGATTATAATCAGCAGTTCCAAGGCACACAGAGATAAAGCAACGGTGAAATTATAATTTTGGTGCAGAATAATCGCACTGGAAATTCATTCTGGAAAAAAAATGACCAGAGAATATTCGAGTCGTTTGATCTGTAACAGTTTTGCTTTTGGAGAACAAAGCGCTGTCTTTCTTGTCAATTTCTTTCGATAGCAAGTGTTCACAGAAAGAACATGCTTCTCCAGTTTCTGATCTGCGTAGTGCTTGATCATTAAAAGACATAAAATTTCTATCTGCGAAATGTTCTACTGTATTTAGGTATGAGGATAGTCAAGCAATTCGAGCCGTAGCATTTCATCCAACGGGGCGATACTTCGCCATTGGGACCAATTCAAAACAGCTCCACATATCAAAATACCCTGATCTTCGACGTTTTAGGTCTGACAGCTTTCTTCCAGTGATGAGTTACTAGAATATCAAAAGGCTTTAATTATAAGAAAATTTTTTACAGTCATTCGGATCCGGTGCGACAGCCAGAGATTCTTCTCTCACGTCCAAAACAGCATCGAGGGTAGGTTGGATATAGCATTTCACATTCCATACCAGTAGTAAGACAATTTTTTTTCCAAAAAGGCATTGTATCTTATAATTACTGATCCTACCCTTGTTTAAAATACTGATGAATGCAAAACTCAGTTGTTGCTGAGTTGTAGCATATCTTCCTACGGTGACCCTATGATCTCAGTGCTATTCACCTCAACTTAAGATCGGTCTACTGCTTGTCATTCAATCCGACTGGTGAATTACTGGCAACCGGTTCCAACGACAAGACCTTGCGGCTGATGGCATTCAGTTCAGATGCTTGCAAAATTGGTGGGATTTTGAAATTTATTTCAGATCTCAAGAAAATCTGTACGCTAGAACGTTCACTTTAATTCACACTTGTCCTCAAAACAATATGGGCTCCTGCTAACTAACGGTCCGTTTAAATTACCGAGGAGGGGCAGCTCGAAAGATTCCGATTTCAGGAGTGGAATGACTTTTGTATTTTCAGTAAAGCAAAATAATCAGGTAGTAATCGTCTTTAATGTGATCTGCTCCAACTTCCCCAAAATTCTGTGGCTAACTCTAAACCTTCCTGTCGAAATTGGTGCACTTTGCCATCGTTAACGCTTAGTAGTTACGAGAATGAGACGAGAATTCAGAAATACTTTACCGTTCAAGTACTGAGATAAATTGAGCATTTACGAAAAGCAGTAGTATAGAGTTCTCGTTTTGCTGCTGTGGATTACTTGAATACTCTACCCGCTTTTTCATGGTTTCTTCACTTTGTCGGATATAGCCACCGAATGCTATCTGATTCTAGGAGCTGAAATGGAATTCGGTTACCACGATGGAACGATCAGAGATGTGGTTTTCTTGGAAGATGGTGTGAACAGGTGGCTTTTTATGATTTCTCTGTTTAACCCTAAGAGTGTGCATAGTATTTCATGCAAGCGCCATTCAGTGGCCTTTCTCGCCAGGCACGGCTTTATCGCCGGACTATTTGTAGTCATTCGATTTGAGAAATGTAGATCTCAACACTTAGCTTAGTTCATGGAGTGGCCTGCTCTGTGCGTTGTGCCAGCAAAGTGACAGTTATGATTTGTATCGGAATTCGGCATATCACATAATCTCTTGTGCATTTCGAAACTTTCATATACATTGCTATCTATTCAAATAAATCATCTAATCAGAAAAGTAATCACTAACATTATCAATGATACGCAACCATTTTCTGGGCAAAAACGATGTCTTTCTTTCAAAGAGAAGGAGATGACGATTTAAAAAGTCGGTGAGTTCCTTTTTGACCTACTTGTAGTCGCACTTTACGCGTGACCATCTGCGAAAGTGTTTGGTATGACCGTACGGGCAGGACTCCTCTAGACAATCATCACTGGAAATGAGTCCTGGGCCTACCGCGAGAACAACACGCGTCACGCTTACTGGCTGCTTCGCGGCTAAGACTTACCAGCTTGGAGCTCAATTTCATACCCGGAAGACTGTGCTCTCGGTATCTTGGAAGCGTTAAGACATGCTCTTCGGGAACTGCTCGACAAGAAGCAGGCAACCGATGTCGACGTCTACGGTGAACAACTCTGAAAGATGGCAACAGCATTGCTAGAGGAACGTCCGAAGCGACTTAGTAGTGTCGCCCTTTTCCAGGTCAACGTTCGCCTCACATTGCAAAGTCGGCTGGGCAAATTCTTTAGAAAATGGACTGGATCACTGTGTTATAATCACCATGAATACCTGATATTTTTCCATCGAATTATTATCGCCTCCACGCCCTGAAGCACCACCTGCGGGAGAAAAAATTAAAGATCGCAACCAACATAAAATGACCTCACCGACTTCTCTAATCGCCAACCTCATTCTCCTGGGAGGAAAGCATCCATTCCTTCGCAGCGAACGGTTACACATCATCGTTGAATGGCGCTTACATCGTCGGTTTATTGATTTGTTTGACTAGATAGTAAGTGATTCAACAGAAGTATTGAAATGCGAAAGAAATTATGAGAGAACTTGATACTTAACCCGTTGCTCTAACTTTACAATGGATTTGTCGGTGTTACTTTGAATGAGTTTGGTGGTTAGGGACATTCTATCGTCAGGATAAGATGACAAAGTACGACAACATCTCTAAAACGATATTTCTAGTGCAGAGAATACCTATGAGTTCTAACAATGCGCATTTCTTAGTGAGAAAGCTACACCCTTGTAAAGAGAATATGTTTCTATTTCTAAAGACACATCTCGATCACCAAGGTTGTGAGAGACTAGCCTAAAAGTACTAACTCACAGTGTACGGTTTCTGTAAGAAGCCCGCGTGAAGGTATCCGATATGTAGTCGGAGTAAGCGTAAAAAGAGCACACATATGTCTTTGTGTAGAGCACTTCTTTTGAATCTCCTGACACAAGTTTCAAGTTTTATGGTTATTTTAAACGTTTTACTGAAACATTTGCTTGACAATAAACAGCTCGCACAATTAGCATTGATCAGTAACGGACCCTGTGAATTCAGTACCGGTCGCAATCTTCATTCTTGCAAAATTTCCAATCCTGACATATGAAAAATTTTTTTCTTCTCTTACCGCACACAATTTTTTGCTATTTATAATATTTGTCTGTTCCACAATCAGCTCCCAATTATTGGTCAAGAGCGTAGAAGTTGACTGACTCCTCTAACCAGAGAAATACGTTGACTCGAGCCTCTGACCTTTGGTTATCAAGCGATCAGGCAGGATCCCAATCTTCATCTATAGACATCACAAAACCTTTTATTCGGAGTGCCTATTTGGGCAATTATTTTCGAAGCTTCTACGATTACCAGCTTCACAATAGTTTGCAAAGAAGTGACTTCCTTGCATACACTTTTGGCACTTTAATCTCCGTCTTCACCGTATTTTCTTCCCTGAGCGGATTCCAAGTACTTCTAGCATTCAATCGTTTTTTTTTTTTCGCCTCCTTCTTGAACGTTGTGAAACACTGTTTGATTGAAAGATAGTCTGACTGTGGCGTTTCATAGAGCGTTCGTTGTTAAGTGCCTGAGGGTGTTGAAGCGTGGGATTCGGCTCCACGCACGTCGTGATGATAGTCACAACCACTCGGTTACGACCCTTCCACCCCTTATTGCATACAATTCAATATAATCGCTCACATCAATATACACTTTTACACTTCCAAAATAGGATCTACACTACCAGCAACTTCTTAATTTATACAATTCTATGCAGTATACAGGTACCATCATAGAATTCACATTCTTTAGAGTATACATTGGTTAGTCTAGGTAGCGAATGTAGAGCCAGCATATTTTGTCAACTGATACAACAGCCAATGCAGCATGCTGTCGAAGTTACAACCCCCAGTGTAAGAAGGAAGCAACGATATCACGCGTGTACAAAATGGAAACTTGTCTTCAGGACGGCGCTGTTGGTGAGTGGTGGCGCTGGCAATTGTCATCTGAATATCACCGATTGTAACACAGGACAACTGCTTCAGTCGATGCGGGGTCACAGTGGTAATTTTTGTGTTATTTTTTCCATTCTGCTTCAACTGTCCGATTCGTTGGCAACGATACCATTTTCTTTAGCTCCGATCCTTGGCCTCTTCACGTGGAATACTGGTCCGTTGTTCACATCTTGCTCACAGGACAAGACGATTCGATTTTGGGATGTACGATTGCCAGAAGCTATCAATGTGATTCAACCAAACCACAAATCTCACAGTAACTAGCATAACAATTTTTTTTCGAAGCCAAAATTTTTATATATTATTTAGAGTTGGGGCGCATTAAGTAACATATCTGCAGCGATGATTGGGCAAATATAACGCAGTTATTGCAGGCGACCCTCGATGCATCTTATATCGGTCAACCGTTCCGTCCCGTGCCACTTGCTTGTCAGGCCTTCCATCCCTCGGGCTCAGTAATCTAGCACTAGACTTGTTTCCATAAATGACTTGTTTTCAGTCTCTTCTACAATGCTTAACTGAGTCGAATGCATAATACAACTCTTGAAGACTGATCAACTTGTGGAACTTATATCTTTGTTTATTTATTATGTTAGACGACGTTAAGTGAATACTCAACCTTATTCGCTGAAGTGTTAGTAGTCATTCAAAAGCCTAAATTACTGGCTAAAGCCGTATGTAGCCGATTTTCAATAATCTTTTTATAAAGCTGAAGCATTCAAAATGAAATCATGTTTCAAACCTTCGCGCGCTTCCAATTTTCTCACGCGTATAATCCGCGGAAAGCACGAAAAGCATTTGAACGTGTAGAGGAAATCTCGTAGATCTAAGTCAATCGCTTTGAGTGGGGATTCTTACAAAGCGGAGAAGAAATTCCCAATCGAACACAAGTTGCACCCCACATGTCTAACATGACAGAGCATCGATCAATCACCCCTCCTCCCCTAGCTCGTGGGTTGGCCGGTGAACAAGCTCACCGATTATGTGAATTTCGATTATATATTTCTCTACAGCACTGCTGTGAGGCGGTCTTTCTAGGAAATAAGCACAGTATCGGAATCAATGTAATTTACGCTATCGAGTGAATACAATAGTCTAAAGAAAGAGCTCTATCCGGCTGGTGAGGTGTAAAACACAAATGTTTTCTCTCTCCTACATCGCTATCAAACGAACCTTTCCGAAAAGGAAACACATTTTTGAGTTATTCGAGACTTGTGCTATCGAAAGAGTACTAGCATTCTAAGGAAGGAGTTTCGTTCAGCGAAATATAAGCGAGATAAGAAAAGAAATGCGTGGCCGTGTGTAACATAATTTTATTTTGGATTTTGCAGCGCCATAGAAGAGTGTTTTGGAAAATTGGCTACATAGGGCTGTAGCTAGTCGAATATTCGATTATCGTGGTCTTACATATGGGTATTTTTTTATTTTCAGTATTAAAACGATGAAACGAACAACAATCTATTTATGACTTGTTTTCTTTCTTCTCTCATGTCTCTCCGCTACAAACAAAGTAAGCATGGGTACTACGACTTCTCTTAACATGCTTGTGCACTGAAGTTTCGCGCTTCAAGGCTACTTATGCTTTTTATGATTTTATTGAACCTTTGGAGCTCTTGCACTGATTCATTTCAGTGCAGATATCTACTTGAGTGCTCCGAATGACTATAACGAAAGTAAGTCTGGCAAAGAACGCATATATCAGTATGTTTCACCCAGAATCTTTTTGGAAGCAGTTCTTCCCTCTCAGCCTTGTAAATTTCAATAAAGTTCTTGGGATAACGTAACTGTTGTATGTATTGGCGCCGCCAAACACATTCGGTAAATGAGAGAGCAAACGTATACAACACACTTTTACATTCAATTTAATTTATGTTGGTCTCAAGAAATTTAGAACAACATTCATGATGAGAGGGATTTTTCTCAAACAGCAGCAGAACCCTAAAACTCGAGCGGTATTCTCAGCAGCTGGGGTTGATCCACTCTTGGCTAACCTTCAAGGTAACATTGTCTGACTCTCAAGCAGTTCAAACTGTTTAGTTTATGATGTGAAAGGTCTTCGGCGTAGTGCAGTTCAACGTCGAGAGATACTCTCAGACTTGATGAGGTGCTGAACCTTTGGAGAATTGTCGATTGTTCAACTGATAATATTTTTCTACTTCGCATTGAGAATTTTCACATCTACCGCTCGAATTTTAGGGTTCTGTTGCTGTTCGAGAAATATCCCTCTCATTATGGATGTCGTTCTAAGTTGGTTCAAGCGATTCTTCTTTTTGTCTAAGTATAGCTATACTAGAACGTTCCTATGTAAATTTGAGAAAATGCGTTACCTTATTAAGTCTGAGTACTAATTTCTCGACCCCGCATGAATAGAGGCGTGAGGGACCCCAAGCAATGTTAAACCGAAACTTCACTCGTGAAAAACGGCATCAGTGCCACTGCGCTATCCGCTATCGGTTATAACAATATCTAGTAATTTGCTTAGATAAGGAGACTGCATGTTCCGTGGTATTCTAGGAATTCTTGATACCTTAGGCGCACCTGTGACATCGGTGTGTGTAGATCCGTCAGGACAGTTGTTAGTTTCTGGCCACGAGGATGCTTCTGTTGCGCTATATGACATCGTTGGACAACGTATCTTACAGACGTACAGGCAGGTGATTGAGACCATTTGCAAAATTCTCGGTTGTATAAGGACTTAATCAGTGCTGCATTGGCGAATAACAAACCATGAACCTTCATTGTATTCCGCTCTCATATTATTACACATCCCATCACTTTAACTCTTCTTAAGCACGTATATGTGAAAAGTAATGCGCATCGTCGTGAATGATAAATTGAAGCCACTAATAGTCTTTTTCAACTTATTATAGAATGTTGTTGCTTTACTAAAAATGTATTATAATTAAGGCCTCACGGTGATGAGGTTAGGACGGTACGATTCAGTAACGCTGCATACTACCTCCTATCAGCCAGCTATGACAGGAGGTAGTTGTTTTTTTTTTTGATAATGATACAAATTCCTCAGTAACCAACAATTATGAGCTTTCCCTCCTTTTTCCTAAAGTTAGAAGATTTTTTTAATAGTCACTAGAGATGATTGTAATAGTTTAAAGAGGAGTAGTACTGTGACATGTGGCTAGGCAGAATCAACTGAGGTGTGCCACTTCAGGGTCGTGTTCACCGACATGAGAGGTGATCTAATGGCACCGCTCATCTATTTACCGATAGCCGAACACTCCGATAAAGTCATTCAGTGTAGGTGGGGCTTCATTTCTCAAGTTCTGATTTTTTTCTTTGAAAAAGATCGTCTACTTTCTTCATCCATTAGACATTGAATATTGCCCCTCTCCTAAATGTTTAGAAAGGAATGGACAAAAACGTAAAGAATATTTTTTTTACCATGATGGAGAAGCTGTAAATCTACATTCTTCTATTTGTTTCGTTGTACAACGATTATGTTTTAAAAACCAAATCATTTTTGTAAAAAAATGACTGGTTTGATAAGTGCAAAGAAAAATATGGTAACAAAAGGATAACAAAGAAGAAATGAGAGTCATTCGTGCTACAATACCACCTTTATGGTCTGTCACTTACAACGTTTTTCGTAAAAGACAGCGATAAAAAATATGTTGAAGCACTATCATAAATAGCCATCAGATGTATTCTTACAGACTCTTTAGCTTTTTCGGGGTTTTGTTATATCAGTGGCTTACGTACGTTTGGCGAATTTGCTTGCTTTGTCAGAGTCACACATCCCAAGAGTCTCTCTACAATAGTACGGAGGGGCTGACATGGATTTTAAGACTTGGCAGAGTGAGATGTTGTCAGAACTCCTTTCTAATCAATCAGAATTCTTCTTACTTGACCGCCTTTAACGGTGGTAGGAAGTTATAATATTCTCAATGATAAAGAGTAATGCGCAGAAACATTTGCGCCAGCTGGGATTCGAACCCACATTCACCCTATCCGTGAGCGCGTGCCGAACTGTGCATTACCAACTCCTGTTTTGACACCACTCTTTCTACGCCACAACGCGTTATCGGTCAACAGCCAACCGTCAACGGTCTGGCGTGGGTAGTCGTTATCGACGTTGAACTCACCTATGCTGGCAGAAATTGGGCATCAATAATCAATCAGAATTCTTTTTATTTGACCGCCTTTCACCCGGATAGGGTGCAATGAGGGTTCGAATCCGAGCTGATGCAAATGTTCTTGCACATCACTCTTTATCATTGGGTACATCACCTTTTTGATTGACTGTTTTGAGACTTCCTTTTTTTTCGAATTTCTATCGATTGAGGTAACCTTTTTAACTTTTTCAAAGTCTGTTATGTCATCTCAAAAAGACCAAACGATCGTACAATTTTGCTCGACGGATTGAGTGTACCTCTTTTGATTTATTGTTAATAAGTTGTTATGTAGATGGCATCCGTTCGACTTCTCGTTCCTGTCAACGAGCGCTGATCGAAGTGCTGTGCTATGGGCTTTACCACCACCGCCACGATTTTAGTCATGGATATCTTGCTTGACCACTGTTTGTGTGATACAAACTTTGAACGTTCACCGTCTTGAAACGCGATCTTGACGAAGTATCATAGTATTGCTCGGCTTTAGTATGATATCCAGCTATTTCTTTACTTCTTCCACATTCCTAATGATCAAATTTGTTCTATGACCAATGTATCCTAATATAATCGTTAAGAAGCGGGTTTAATACGATGCATATTCTTCCTGTCTATTTTATCTCCATATTTGCCGCAGAAGAGCGCCACTGAGATTTTTGGCGATGAGGAGCTAGAAAATATCACAAATCTAGCTGTAAAAGGAGGTTCCATAATTGAACTTGCGAATGACGAGCAGGTGATGAACCATGGATGAGATATGTATAGGTGTATCTGCAACACAGATGTAACCCCTTGTCCCAAAAATAATTGGTTGTGAAAAGATTAGTGGGCTCTCATCAATAATCAGTTTTCTACCGCGTCCGTTGTCTTTGGAACATTCTTCTAAATTTAAAATTTAATATGGCAACTATTGGATCAGTTTCAGTACATTTATTTGTGAAACTAGCTTCATTTAATGATAACCTGCTTTATCTTGCTAATATGTTATGACGTTCAAAACAACTCCATTTTTTTTGATATACGACCGTTCCTGTCTAAGCTTGGACCTTGAGGGGTCGTCATGGCACTGTTGATTCAAATAAAACTGAAATGTGTGATCTCATTTATCGTGATGTTACGGGACTTCCATAGTAAGTCTTCATGAGTTCACCAAGAAATCAAGTGTAAGAATGAAATGCTGAAGAGGAGGTTTGTGTAATTGAACTATAAAGGAGCAAAAATGTACCTACCTTTCAGTATTTCCTTTTCACCTATGGTGGTCAAGACGAAACCTTTATTCACAAATTAGGCTCTGATTCCGATGATTTATGGAATAAATTGAGTTCAGGATGTCGTGGACATTACCCCGGTCCGATTCAGTCAACCACACTCTTTTCGCCATTTAATAGATTATCTGCTTTGGGTACCTTTTTTTGTATTTTCTGCACGTGTCGATTGTTGCTTCGTTCATTGACCTAATCATTCACAAATGTCGTCAGCACTGTCTGCTCCAAAATGACATTAGTTGATGTGCTCCCACCGGCGTGCAGTTAGATGCTTCAGTGTCTTACTTTCGTTGCACAATTCGCATAAGTTAATTCCATTTCTGTAACCCGTGTGCGTCTTTGCATTAGCGACTATCCGCACGACCGGCCGTACGAAAAAATCTTCATTACGAATGTTCTTTTGTCAGTTTCATAAACACTGATCTGGTTTCTACTACCACATTTGATCACCTGACTCGTCTTTTTGAGCGTGTGCAACGTTTTCCAGGCATCAAAGTTTGAAGGTCATGAAAAAGCACTTAACTAGGTAGAAGGAATTTTTGATCAATCATCGCTTCATCAAAATTAGTTTTCGTCCTTGAACTCATCTTCTTCGGGTTCTTCGTAGATGGGAATACGATGTGCTCCTCATGACACTTGATGTCTTCCTTCATGACACTTGATGAAGGAGTTGATCTATGATGTAATTTGTTTCTTCTTCTATAGATACAACATAAACCTGAAAATACGGTTTATAACGAACAGAAATTATCAGAACTGATTGCTGCTTAAGTATTAGATCCTAGAAAATAGTGAAGAACTCGAGGGATGATGGAACATCATACAACTTCAACATCAGGGTGAACAGTATCACTCATTCATTGTTTTCCATGAAGGAGCGGGTCTGTTCGTGTTTGCGATTTCCACAGAGGAAAAAAAGGTATGGGTTCTACTTTGGTTAGAATTCTTTTTTCGGAAGATCTCCACTAATGCACTCCGTTATTGAAATTTTTTAAACCTATTGAGTGTTAGTAAATTTCCAACCTCCACTGTCATCCATCGTAATTGATGCTGATTATCTCGGCTTGACTATTCCATGATCTAGCTAAACAGTTTTTACCAAACATGCTCACCATGCAGAAATAAAAATGCTTCAACAGTATGGAAGCAAACAGAGTGAAGTAGAGAATTAATCAATACTATGAAAATGCTGAATATTACGTAGATGGAGGCCAATTTATAGAGATGAAATGCAAAAAAGTAGCACCATATCTGGGAGGTTGCCTGGACCATATGCCTTTTACATGGTTCACACAGCAAGTGGAGGAAAGGATGTATCTGCGTAGCGGGCATTGTTCTGATGATTCATATACATATACATCGTGGGTGGTAGGAATCACGGGCACAAATGTTGTGACACCGCTCTCATTCACTCCTCTCTAACCCTATCATGTTTCTCTTTTAATTGCATTATTTTCGACTAGTCAAAAGCTTTCACTACATTTAGTCAAAAGACAAGATCTATATGCTTGCGTTAATCAGGAAAAATACGGAGTTCTGCTTTCAAGCACTTTTTATTTCTTTTTTTTTTTGCCTGATTCTTTACTGGAAGCTTAATGTGTTGAGGTTTGTCTTCAATCGTAATGATCATTGATGCTGTGTGTGCATTATTATTCCAAATAGATACGAAATAGTTCTGTATGTCACCTTCCAATGCTCTGTTTTCTATATTGTCACAGAGTTATTATCCAAAAGAGTCTTGGTTTATGCAGTCATCTGATGGGTTTCATTTAATGTTTCGTGTTGCTTTGAGCTAATAAATATTGATGTGAATTCTGACTGTCCATTCAAATTGCACTTAATGTCATTCGAAATCGAAAATCTCACTTATCATTCGTACATTTATCAAAAATTTGAGACATCGGCCAGACCGCAATATATTATGATACACAATTCTTGGAAACGCAACTATGGCTTTTAAATACTTGCAGGTCGTCCAGAAATTTTAGCTGTCCTATCACGTATTGTTGAATATGGAAACAATGTAGCATTTCGATATAGAAGCAATTGTGAAGCCCGCTTATTGATTTTAACATATAAGACTATTCAGCGGGTTCTAATATGAAAAATAGGTTTAGGAATATGCAAGTCTCCACCAACAGAACTGTTTATTTTCCCAAAATGCTTTGCCTTAAGTTGAACTTCAAAGTTTTCTGTTGACTTAATTTTCATATCCTGTAGCGGAGAGCTAGAATCAAACAGAGGAGAAATAAGAATTGCATGGTACCAGTCGTGGCAAAATCATCACATTTTTATGATACTTTGGGTAATTGTCAGTGGACGATTAGATCTTCCAAGAATTAAATAAACTGTAGTGAGTGATTCTTTTCAAAGTGAGATAAACGCACGGAACAATTCTTTTATCGAGCTTGAGCGCCGGATCTTCTGCAAAAAGGTGAGCTTTTTTAATGATGGTTAGAGGTGCTTCACGACACTTATGATCGCTCAGTCGACGGTTAATATGTGATCCGCGTTCAGGACTCACGAAGCCTTCCATCCTTCCGGAATCAGTGAATCGGTGCCACACTTGTGTGAGAGGATAACAACACTGATTTGATAGATCGATAAACCACCTCGAGTTATCAAAAACTCAAATATGCATTAATATATTGGGCGAGGCTAAAAATTAGAGACGCATGGCGCATTCCTCAGGGATTGATTAGCGTCGAGAGCTTTATCCTTCATCCTTTATTGATGAACACTCTCAAGCAAAACTCTGTAACCAACAAGAGGAATGTGCAAGTCTAACAATGAATTTTACCTGATAGAATAAATAGACTTTTTTTATTAATGAGAAGGCGTAAATATTCCAAAGGATTCTATATTGCTTGATGAAGATTATTATGAGCTGAAATACCTGAGAGTACTTAATGAGCTGATGTGCGATTGTTGGCGTGAGAGATGTTGCTACTGACGTATCTGGTCTTAGTTGGAGTCCTGTTAGCTATGTATCATAGCATTATGTTTGGGGTGGATGTGAGACGGCCTATATTTGATCATAGACACGACCACTCATCTGTTTTCTGAACAGCTTTCGTTGGCATACGCCAGCAGAACGCTGTTGAGTTACCATCAAACTAGTTTCCAATATTTATTAGAGGACAAACATCGCTTTCGTCCAAAATATTCTGCTAAGAGAATTTCCATTATTTGTCCAACACATTTTCATATCCAACGTTTTATTGTTGCTTTCGAGATTAAATTTCGTCGCAGATCCATGAATATGGAAAATTACATGAAGGCTTCATGGTGCCTACGGACGGAAGGAAACAGCATGAGATGCCTATGAAGCGCTCAAAGATGCAGGGAATAGTGCCTGAAAATGCTCTGGAGATATAAGCGCTACATGATCGTGTAATAAAATTGATTGTCAATGTTCAGTATCTTCTTCTGTTTAGCCGCTCCGAGGAGTTAATGATACCATTTATTGAATATCAGCGAAGCACATAACAATACAGTTAATAATGCAGCACGAATATTACAACAATCGTGGTGGCTAACGTTTCGGCAAGTTTCGCCATCTTCAGAGCCGCTTAGATGTTTTAGGTCGTTCAATTAATCATTGAAGACCTGCCACTTGGAGTCTATGATAATGTAAGACTGTCAATGTTCAATGCTCTAGCGATAATGGTAGATCATCTACGTATTCAAGTAAGTAGGTAATGATTTTTACAGTCCAGTGTAGACTAAGAGGTTGCTGGAGGGGTTGCTAGCCAAGCCAGTAGCATTTCAAACCCGGTCATCGTCAAAGCATTAGCACATTTGGACCCTTCAACAGTCTCTCTTCGCATGTAATGCGAGCAACAGCACGTTTCATTGTTGTTATAATGTTATTTATATGAAGGTTATTGTTGAAGTTTGGAAATACGAATTGTGGCACCTACGGAAGTCTTGTTTAGCAGGGTGGAGGAAGAGAACCAGCTTTCACACTAACCAACTGTCACAAACAGCCATAGCTTCAACGAATTATTTAGCACCTTATGACTTAGGGGACATAAACAGAACTGTAGTAAAACTTCGCAGCATCTTTCCAATAAACTTCTTTGACATAATATGCATAGAATCGTGACAACGAACCACCTTGCCTTCCAGATGTTCCCACCCATTGAGAATTCAGCTTGTCCAGAGCTACGTGAACAAATTTTTCGACAAATCAAATAATAGGTAATCGATACTGGCCAACCTTATGGGATGAAGGAGTAAAGCCGTGCGTATTAATGACAACGTCATCAGCGAACGGACATGGCCGTTGACGAGGAAGGGAATTGATACAGACGAACTACTGCTCCTTTAGCATCAAAAATCCTGGATACTCGAACCTTTTCTATTTATCATAAAGAAGATCTGAAGGTGATCGAAGCATTTGTTGTGCATTGAGAAAATGAAGGAGTTATTTAATCAATGCCGAGGTTAATCGGTAGTCGGTTATGGAGTTATATAGACATCCTCTCTGACCAGCTCTAGGCCTGCACACCTATACGGGTCTGATGTTTGAGTCGATCTCAGAGTTCTTTCCCATTCATTTCTCTTCATACATAATTTATAGATTTGAAAAATTAAAAATAATTCAAGAACATTAGCTTAGCAATGTTTGCCTTTAATCACTTCGAGAAAGGTGAACTTACTCGTTCATGGCGATATCGGTGAATCAGTCGGTTTATATTAGGATTACGAGCATTATTTGCAGTTAAATTCAATGCCTGCCATAAATCAGTGTTTTTTCTATTATATTCTTATTTATTGTCGAGACAATTCTATTACGATGAAAAGACCTACGTTATGGAAATTTCCGTCAATAAAACAAAAATTTTGGACGACTTTTTATTTGTGAATTTACACAAGTATCCTGGGCTTCTCTCTACCGTGCAGTAGCAATCCACCCAACAGGATCGGTGTAAAAACTGGGTGACGCAGGTTGAAACTATTCACTTAAGTCATTCTGTGCATTTATGGAATGAGTGCTGGTTGACTATCTAGGACTATAAACAAAGTCCTCAAAGAATGAAAGTGAACAACTAGACTCGCAAGGTACGGAAAATCAGCATCAAAAAATAGGAGAACATTAAACTTTTAACTATATTCAAGGTAGAACGATTCACGAGGAAGCACGATTACACTGCTACGGCTTACTCCGAAACATTAACAACTCAGTCACTGAATAAACTGCGAACAATATATGAATGTGTATCAAAATGAAGAAGAACAATAAGATTAATTGAATCTTAAATATGAATAGCGGAGCTCAAATGCATTGGCTAATGCCTGACTACTTGGCAAGGTTGCACGTGATGCGCACCTATTTCATGAAAATGTGAAAGGAAATCAAAAAATGGAAGAAGTTCAGGATCTCAACAAACACTCGGGTGTTGGGCAGAATAAGAACGAAATTTTTTGAAGTATTATTTCATCACAACTGTGTGCAGATAACAACCTGCTTTGCTAAACTTATTTTCTAGGAAATTATACTTCGCGGGCACTTTGGATGCTTTGAGCTTATAATGAGACAAACATTTATTATAAGAACAATGGCATATCAGAATCAGCTAGATAATGATAGGGTGAATGATACGTGATTTTGTGAAATACGTAAGGACCTCATTTGTTCGCGTGGTGTTGCTAGAACACGGTTCTCTAAAAATCATCTCGTAGCATGTCTACGCCTGGCTTCGTTCAGAGGCCAAGAAAACCGCTCAGGTTTGTGTACAAAACTTGTCATCTTTTCGTCATCGATGAAGGATCTCCATACTTGTTTCACATGCCCATATAAATTTACATTTGCATGTAGAATGGTACGTCTTCGATCAAATATGTTTTAGACAGGAGGTTAAGGTGGAAGAAAATGCCGTCACTCAACTAGACCACCTCTGCCGTCTTAATATCCGAGACGCACCGCATCCTTATCGAAAAACTGGCATCATTTGCACTATAGGTAGGAGAGAAGTTTTAACAATGTTGTTATACCGTACATTTTAGAGTATAATTGGTGTAAAACTTAGTAATTCATAATTCCACGTCTCAGGTAGCTCGTAACTATTATACGGTGAGAGCAGAGAGAACATTTTTTTTCTTTTTATCATGAGTACACAGATAGGTGGGTAATAAATGTCATAGTTTGTCCTGTTTCTTCTTTAAGGTAGCCAATGCTAACAAAGGTTTGATTGAGCATACTCCAATTAACGCTACTGAAAGTTCTTTGGTTTTTGCCAAATCTGCGAAATCACCGCTGCTGGTCTTTGTAAAACCGTTCTACTAAATTACATGTACAACTAGCTTCCAATCGTAACGACTAACGAAGCTATGAGCGAGACTCCTGACAATTAAGATAAAGGGCCAGAAAGCTTAAAGGATTGAGGATATCTGTACAAATATTCATGAATTACAGGTCCGTCGTGTCGTTCTGTTGAAATGCTGAAACAAATGATTACATGCGGTATGAATATCGCTCGCCTAAACTTCTCACATGGAAGTCACGAGGTGATGCATAAATGTTTCTGTGATAGTGCCTGATAAGATCGTCATATTGTGATAGATGTGCACTAATTCGTAGCTATATCTTTGCGGTTGCTAGGTCCGCAGTGATAAGATTCTGTATTACTGAAGCGACACGGTTGTAGAGTGGAAGACTATTATCCTACTACGACGCAAAACTTATCGCGGCCACTAGCATTGTCTTGCTGGTCGAGGAAACCACATACTCCCATAGATTCAATCGTCATGGTAAAAAATGAAAGTTTCGAATTGCGCTTGTTGAGCGCTGAGGAGAGAAATCCACAATCTTGGTGACTCAATCTCATTTTGTAGACTCCAGCACTTTTCCCAAGAAATTTGTAACATTGAAGGCGTCTATGTAAGTGACCGATTCGATGTTTTTGTCGAGTGAGATCAAGCCTACTATTACCTTGAGGTGGGGTTTCTGAATCCGGATTAGCTGGCAAAGGCGTTTGAAAGTTTTTACTAGATTCACTACATTGGCTTTTGTGATAGAAGAGAGCAGTGCAAATTAATAAACCCACCGATTCACGACGATGCAAAGAATCAAATCTACTAGTAGGTGAAAAAGAGCGAGTGCGAATATATGCCAGCTACATACTATCTACAGTTACGGTGATGTTTTTGAAATGTGTGGACACGATCTATAGTCACTACATCAAGCCTGCACCTGGAGATATGCAAAATAAAACTAGGAAAAGAATCATCAACTTTTGGATAACTATCCGGCTACTTTCAAGGTTCAGTACTAGGAATCGTCACTACATTGGGGGGGGGGGGGGGTTAGGAGGGGCAAATAAAAGACCTATCATTCTCTAGTGCGGAACTTTTCATGAAAGTGTTAGTTACCATTCAAAAGCTCAGACTCGAGGTTATAGCAGCACGTCGCCACTTTTTCCTACCACCCTTTTATAACGCTATAGCATACAGATCAAGAATTATGTTTCGCACTCGCTTTGTGCTTTCATTTTTATCACGCGTATAATTCGCTGAAAGCCGTAAAGCATATCAGTGTGTAGAGAAAATGCCGTAGTATCTTAGCAAGTCGTTTTATTTGCAATTTTTTTTCAAAATCGAGAAAAAATCCTCAGCTGAATAACAAAATATCGATGATCCCTCCTCGCCCCGCCTTTGCTGCGTCCCCTGTAACGGTCCTCGCTTCTCGAATGGCCTGTAAGGAACGTCTAAGCCGTATTTTCAGAAAATAAATATTTCCTGGAATGAGCTAGTTGTTCACAATTCAACCCGCCAAAAATCTCCACTTCTCTCCAAAAAAAGTTGCAGACTTAGATTTCATCTGCATGCGCATCCACCCTGCGGTTCATCATAGCTGGATTAATGGTATTAATCTAAAATACTTCTGAAATCTTTAGCGCTGATGTTTTATGTTCCTAGGCAAGAACAGTGACTTCAATGTCAAAATTTACTTTATATGCTCCTGTACCCTATCGTGCCCCGAGGGGGGAGGGTTGGTTCCAAGCTACGTCTGTCAGATATGGCTAGGTGTTCTACGCGGACACAGAGTGGCGTACGCGTTTTGCCAACATATTTTTTGCCGCATGCTTTGCAAAAGATCAGATAAGCCGTGTCTATGCTCATGCAATCACCATCTGCCTTCAGGGCATATTTGGCATGGTTCCTTTGCACAGAGATGATCGTGTAAGCGGTTGCGACTAGTTGGAGATCAAAATCAGAGTATTCGATGGTATTCCAGTAATCGTTATCGAGTTCTCTAAACCTGCTCCTTTCAAACAACGTTCATAGCTACATTCTCATTTGAAACGAAATGAGGGATGAACTAAACTCCACTTTCGTTAAGATTTTCTGGAGATACGAGGAAAACTTGAAACCTGATGTTTAAATGCCATGTTTTCCAATTTCCACTATGTCTTCACGGGACAGCACGCGCTGCTGTATCGAATTATTAGCCAATCCTATCGAGAAAAGTTTCTTTTGTGCCACAGTAGCACATCGCTTGCACTGCTGGATATTTTGCGATTCTACCATATCATCATGAAATCCATGATAAACTATACTTCCTGATACAGATGCCAAATGAAGAACTCATCTCAAAAGTCGGAATTTTTCAATTCCACCTGATTGGCGATTGACGTGATGAAAATCATCGCAATTTGGGGGCGACAATGGATCGGCAAAGTTCCTAGTTTTTTGTGAAATTAGAATAATGAGGAAACAATATGATCCGATTACTTAATTCACTCCTAACGCCTTTGATTCACTATTCAACAATGAACACATGAGTTGCAATGAATGGAATCTTGTGCAAATTATTTATTACATGTGGAAAAGTCCTTCAAGTTACGAAAATATTTCAGTATCACGGAGGAACCATAGCAAATGTTCGCAAAGCGGTGGAGGAAATGGGAGGTGATCTACAAATCGGCATCGCTCTGGATACAAAGGGACCCGAGATCCGCACTGGTCTGCTGACCGGTGGTGCAACTGCTGAAGTAATGAATTAGTTTCGATATTCAACAAAGGAACAAGCCCATGGCAAAAGAAGCAAGACGTTCCATGATAAACTTAGGAAAGAATGCCATCGATATCTATTTCTCTAGATTTTACACCGCATGGTCGCACATTTAGCTCCGTTCTTGTTAAAAATATTGTAGGCGTTAGATTCTATACTCGATGTTGGTACATCAACGTGTATCTCAGAAATTTTTGTGAAAAAAGTCGCATGAAATTTCAGTGTGCACTTTTTGGGGAAGTAATTTTCTTGTAATAAAAGAAAACAGCATAGTACACGTGGAGGTCTAATTATTGTTTTCAAATTCCATTCAGGTTGAACTGGTGAAAGGTAAATCAATTACTCTAACGACGGATGAAAAGCACAAAGACTCGTGTACCGCTGAGAAGCTTTATTTGGATTATAAGAACATTGTAAAGGTATACGATATAGCACATTCTGTACTCAAAATTTCTCTCAAGTCCTGATAATAATCTCTCAGTCATTTTAATGACGATTTTGAAACTGTGCAACAACTTAAGTCGAGTGTTAGTACACTGAAGAAATCCTTTGCTTTCGCAAAGTTACATGTGGATGCACTTTGATAAGCCTGCACGTGACATTCCTAATCTTTACGAAACTTGTACAGGTTTACAAACGCGCATGATTCGGACGGAGCGTACAAATTGCAGAATATGAGGCCCACATAACATCGGTTTGAACTATCGTCAAACCTTTCTCTCATTTGTGGAACCGAACAGACAAAAAGACAGTTTCATGAAATTAATTCACAGCGCTCTTACTGATTAATGACTACTGAATAAATACCAAAAACAGTGCGCATTTCATTATCGTTTCAATATCACTATTTTGATTTGAACCAGCAACGTCATGATTGCTTGATACTGAATAGATCAGAAACTCGGGCCAGAGCCAATCGTAAAGAGCACCGCTTAATGGTCCTAAAATTAAGTTTCTTCCGAATTCCCCTGATGATAACGTAATAGTTTGAAAAAAAAATTGGCACTGAGCTGACGTTTTCCAGAACAAAACTTCCTCATCACAGATTTCTTGGGGGGCGGGAAGCTAAACTTAGATGATGAATCCACTACCTATATATCCGCATTTTTTTCTTTTCTAAGTGTATGAAAGTGCACAACAATTTCGCGCTGACATCGTTTTGCATGAACTAATATCTTCACAGGTGGTGAGTAAAGGATCTCGGGTCTACGTCGACGACGGTCTCATCTCACTTATTGTGAACGAAATCAAAGGCACTGACATTGAGTGTACGATCGAAAACGGTGGAATGCTTGGTGACTGGATTTGTGTCGACTATTGATTTTTTTCAGTGTTTTTGGAGAAATTTCTATTTCAGCATTAACTGGATGTGCTTTCAGGTAGTCGCAAAGGTGTGAATCTTCCTGGAGCAAATGTCGATCTGCCAGCTGTATCTGAAAAAGACATCACGGTACAATTGGACTGTTACTCTGATTTCTTCAAGTCACTCGACATTTGAGCGGCTCTGTTAAATAACCGCGCAGGCGCAACACAACTACAATTTTATTGGCGTTTCACTTGTCAAGGAGCTTTTTTCCTAAAACCTCGAGATTACCGTGTTATGACCTTCATACGACATGAAGTCAGTGGTTCGCAAGCGATGAATACTAGCAACACTTTTTTTTTGCTCTAAGAATAGCCTGCTTGTAAGGAGTAGCAATATCTGACACGAATTTGCTCTGAGCTGCTCATCAGATGGATTTCTTGAACTGTCTCTCAGCTGGGTTCCTTACACAGTCCTTTACTTTACTGATTTCCGGAGAGAAAAAAATCACGTGAAGTGTAGAACAATACAATTTTTGATGAATACCTCATTCATCCAGCTGAAAGCTTCCAGCCAATTCACCAGTTTGCTGCCTTTCACATTTACATAAGAAAATGAATGCGAAAATGCATGTATACATCCATAGATACGAATCTGACACATTAGAGACGGGTGCTACCTTTAGTTAGTCTGCGTCACTACAGAAATACGAACTTAATTTTAACCTAAGCACACTTACCCCCATATTTGTCAAATGCAGATGTTGCTCGTAGCGCCACAATTCATCGGGTAGGGGTTTTTCGCGGAAAGAAAATTGTCGCATGCCTCAAACTCTATAATTCAGGATCTCAAATTTGGAGTTGAACAGAATGTTGATATGATTTTTGCTTCTTTCATCAGAAATGGCGATGGTGTACGAGCAATACGGAAGGTGATGCACCGCTTTCATCTATTCTATTGTAATAGTATCATGAAAATAGATATAGCTCCCTCTTTACTAAGGTAAAAAGACAGAAATCTTCCGTGACGCTGTTGTACAAGCCAATGCACCAATCAGTGTATTCCCTCACATTGATAAGTCACTTACTAATTTCACCGACGGAAAAATGGTGAAAAGGAAAGAACCGCTTCCATGCTAATAAGTATGCGTGCGGAATAGTTCATCAACTTTTTGAGACAAGCACTATCGCACACTACGAACATAACACATTCTTACCTTCAGTCTCAGAGTAAGACAAAAAAAAGTCTTGTGAAGGCAATGCAGTATGTTTAGAGCGCGTAATAGCAAAAAGCTATGCCTCGTTGTGGGAAGCTGAAGTTTTAGGTTACTGCAAATGGAATTGCGGTCTCAGAACGGTGTGAAACCGCAGCTACTTTGCAATTTGCTTTAAATTGCGATCGACTTAAAATGGTCGACGTTGAGTTCTTCTTTACTATTTCGTTTAATATGAAAAGGATCAACATTGTTGATTGCTCACAGTTGCTCCTTTTTTTGACGTTCCACATTTTCAAAGCTATCGTCTTCTTTACGAAACTCAAACCACAAGTGGACTGTGCGTTCGTTAGTGATTTCTGGGCCAAATGCGTTGTTGATCTTGCGAGTTTTTCCTGCTTGACGATCCATCAGGAACTCGAATAAGAAAATAGCTCAATTTGTTCTTTATTTGACGTTCTTTCACCAGATTAGAAGCAACAAAGCATGAAGCTAGGAATGGGCATTAAAATGATCTATAACATAACAACCTTCACTTGAGAATATTCCAATATTAAACGGCGAATTTCAACAACGCATCAACCGCAATTCTTTTGACACCAAACTGATAGCTTCAAGCATTCAGCACATTCGACGTAACGTTTACTGAATCTAACAAGCTATTCGTAGAGTGCGACTAGTTCAACTGCTGTCCAAAGTCGTCAAATATTTCAAATTTACTCTTAGAGTATCACCTGTATCACCTGTCATCCCGTTGATCGTCGAGTGACACGAGCGGGTACCAGCAACACTTCCATTTTTCCCCATCGCGTGCAAGACTAGCCCAGTAGGTCCTCCTCGCCCTAGGGCTTTGCTGAGCATATCGAGTTAAAAGCAGTAACTCCTAGAGTATTTACTGATAATTGATGCAGAGGTGCGCTTGCATATTGTTCTATTTCTGATGTCTTCAATCAACACGTGCGCCACAGTTATCCATTATTACTCATGCACAAAGCAAGTACTTTTGGTGTGAGGTTTTCCATCTTTGTTGTGCTCACAATACAGTATTCATCGGGAATACGCCAAGCTTGAAGCTGGGCCTTCATCGAGCAGATTCATGATTACTTAAAAAAAGTCCAACTTCTTAAGTATCCATGTATAGAGCACTAGTTCATCTAGGACATCGGGATCCGGTGGTGTACACATTAGGGAAGATATGTCTAAGAATAAACAACTGGTTTATGTTAGTCCACGTCTATACAGTGTGCGCCGCTCGGTGCATATAACGTCGCCTCGAAAGTCGGTCATTGAGACGAGTTAAGAAATTCCATTTCAACGAAGACTTCAGGTTCTTGGAGAAAAAGGCAAACATATCAAAATCATCGCAAAAATCGAAAACCAAGAGGGTATGGAAAAAGCTGACGAGATTATCGCCGAAGCAGATGGTGTTATGGTGGCCAGAGGAGATCTTGGTATTGAAATTCCTACTGAGAAAAGTGTTTGTCGCTCAAAAGGTATGAACTTTTGCGACTAATATGAGTGCAACGTAATATTTAAGACATATGAAGCTGACAAATTCATGTTGTAGATGCTCATCGCAAAGTGCAATAAGGCCGGTAAACCTGTGGTTTGCGCGACTCAAATGCTTGAGTCTATGACAAAGAAGCCTCGTCCAACCCGAGCAGAAGGAACTGATGTCCCTAACGCTGTGAGTACGATTTGGGACGTGTCAAATCACAGAGATGGAAAACTTGTGTATTAGACAAAAATCATTGCATGACAGAAAAAGAGATGTTCTAACAAATGTTCGTTAACAGTCACAATTTTCTGAAATAATTTCATTACATGAGGTCATTGGAAAGCAAACTATATTTTACTTCTCAAAGGGCCTTTTATTGCACTGTAACAAAATGGGTAAAATTATGGTTCAGACTTGAGGGTTTTTCGCTGAACAAAGCCATTTCTCTAGATTTCGAGCAGCCATTCGATAGTTTAATTCTCAACGGAATCAATCTTGCTATTGGTCTACAAAAAAAAAACTTCTGAATGTGCTGTAGCAGCTAAATGAAGATTTGGTTCCGCACTCGAAGCGTATTCTTTGCTACGGTGTGTGCGATTTCATAACATTGGCAAACAGGCACCGCGCTTTTCGCAATATAACGGCTATTTGCGAGGACCAATCTTCTTTTGGTTGCTACACTTCACTGAAAAACCTTTTTCAGAAATTAAATATGCCTTGAAACTGTCGAGATCTAAGCTACCAATCGATTACTAGTAGTCTAATAAAAAAGCTCTGTCCAACGGTAAATGCTAGAGTGTAAAATATAGTATCATTCTTATTGTTACAGCACATTAAAAAGATAATGAAGCACACCATTGAAGTTTTCGAGATTTATGTTATCGAATAATTACTAGAACCCAAAAGAATTAGGAGATACGTTTTACTCAAGAGGTCGAGACAGGGTAACGATAACGAAAATGCTCTAAAATTGCAAAACCCAACTTTCTTTTTGCTGCTAAAGCGTAAAAAAAAGTTTTTTTTTTTCAAAGATCAAGTATACCATTAAGATTGCTGAGATTTAAGCTATGGAATAATCTCCAGACGTCTAAGAAAAAAGCTTTGTGCAACAAAAAATGTTTGAGTGTGGAACAAAGTTTCTATTTTTACCATGATAGCACAATAAAAACTTCAAACCTTTAACACATTATTTGATCCGTCATCTCAGTGTATTTTTTTCACCGCGCGGATCGCAGTACTTGTAGCATTCAAAACGGCGTAGAATACTGGCTGAACGAGTCCCCTTGCAATCTCGAAGATACCCTTGCTGTGGCGTTTCATAGGGCGTTATTGCTGACTACCAGAGAGAGAGAGAGAGAGAGGAGAGAGAGAGGTGGAGCTCGACTCCACGCTCGCCACAACGAACAACACAACCACTCGGCCATAGCGCCCCGCACAATAGAGAGGCATTTCAAGAACTAGACAAGACGTCAAACTTCCTGTTAATTGATCTGTCGAATGACTACCAAAACCTTGAGCTAAATAGAGAACCTGTTTCTTTCAAGGCGCCGAAACAGGAAGTTGATAACGTAAATGTATCAAGCTTTTCAATCGTTAAAAATTAAAACATCCACTCATTCGAAAATAGATGACAATAACATGGGAGTGTTGATCAAAAAGCCAGGTCTTCATCTCGGGGATGTTACTTCTACCAAATAATTTTTTCTACAAAGGGTAGCGATCATTGTAAGATTATTGTAGGTACTCGATGGAGCAGATTGTGTGATGCTGTCGGGAGAGACTGCTAAAGGTGACTACCCACTTGAAACTGTGAAGACTATGCACTACCTTTGCATCGTAAGTAATTCTCCGTACGAAGTAGTTGCACTCCTCTTCTTGAGAAAAAAGATTCCTTTAGGAAGCAGAAGCAGCAAGCAATCACCGTAGATATCTCGAAGATATTCTGTGGAATACGGCTCGCCCGACAGGACATGACACACACCGTGGTCCTGGCTGCCATTACTGCTGCTGTCAAGTGCCATGCAGCCGCCATTATTCTCGTCACCTCAAGTGGACGGTAAGGTCAACGCGTAATCACTTCAGATACCTGGATTTAGTGACAGAGTGTCATTTCCAGAGTCGCCATAAACTGCTCTCGCTATAAGTCCCCCATTCCGATTCTGGCCGTATGTCGTCACCCAAACGTCTGTCGCCAGCTGAACATTTGCAGGTTGTTAAAAACAATCAACTTTTCAATTTTCTGTTTTCCATCGCCAGATGTGTAACTCCCAATCGTGACCTATCGTGCTGTTTTGCAACTTGACAGGAGTAAACTTAATGAGCAAAAAAGGAGAAGGTTAAAATATTTACTTCAGAGGCGTATTCCCTATTTTCTATAACAAACCGAAGCAAAATGAGTACGCCGCTGAGATCGAGAACAGAATTAATCACGGGATTGAGATAGGCAGAACTCGTGGCTATATCCACAGAGGCGACTTTCTGGTTGTGATCAATGGATGGAGATTTGGTTAGTCAAACGCTTCTCTATTAAAGGAGCCATAATTCTTAAAATGTTTAAAATTTGATGTGAAAGTGCCTAAGAATTAGAATAGTGGCTCAGAAAACTGCCAAGTTTTTTCAACAAATTTTTGCTTCTTTACGTTGCTCTCATTTCAGGTTCCGGCTTCACTAATACCATGAGAATCATTACTGCAGCCTAGTCACTTCACTCTACCTCATCCTTCTCACAATGTGTGCTTATTGGGCTCAGTAAACATTCAGATGATTTCAAAGACATTATACCTATCAATGGCAAACTCATGCTTATCGAATTCAATAAGCATTTGGTGAACCTTCAAGCTATTATATTAGTTAATGACAGCTAAGTCATGAAATTAGGAGACGATGACAGAGATGTGATTGTACATATCAGGTAGGGTCTCTTTCCGATTATGAGGGAACGAATGAAAAACCGATCTCATTCGCTGGAGAGGAACTTTTATAGGGAAGTCAGTGACCATTCGAAAGCTGAGTTCAAAGGACACTTAGATACGCTTTTCGGCTTCGCGAATTTATGCGCGTGATAAAAATGAAGGTGAGATTTAAGTGTGGAACATAATTTTTGATCCGGATGCTAGTGTTATAAAGGGATGATTTGAAAATCCGGCGACGTGTGAGTGTAGTCTCAAGTCTCAGCTTTCGAATGGTTATTAATACTGCTATGGAAAATTCCTTTCGAGTAAATGAGATCGGTTTTTCATTTGTATTATCCTAATCAGAAAGAAGCCAGGTAGGGACTCACTGCTCGAAGATGATGCTGAGCAAAACAACAAGAATGATGCTCCTCCTTTTATTATAGATAAATTTATACATATAATCCAACAGCAAAGCTAAACTAACTAGTTAATAGCTTCAAGACGTGGAAATTTTGTGTTGTCATCACTTCTAGAGCCGTCAGTCGAGTGATACCAGAACACCAGTAAAGTGCAGTCGTCTCCTTGTTTTCTCGACAGCTTCTATCTAATCCACGTAAGGACAGAACAGAAAACATCAATTTCCTTCTAGCAGAAAGCAGGCAGACAGAGTTATAGAGAAACGCTCTCTTCAAGTCATTAGAGATCCATAGTCCAGGCGAGCAAGCTTCTGTGACTAGGATCATTTCAAAGCTCGTATGTAAAATAGCCTCTGCTTCAGGCGGATTATTTCTATGCGTTGACACAAGCGTATTTGCACTCACAGGCTGTAGCTTCTGAAATGCACGGTTTTTATACGTGATTTACATCGAATTGGAAAAAGCACATAGTACAGGCTTTACATATTGCAATCTTAACCACCTCTCCAGTTATTTATAAAATCAGGGAGGAGGCTAGTATAGAAACTATATAACAAATTCTTTGTGAGACTTTTTCGTCTTTTCCTGATAACTTACTGTAGTCCCTTCCTTTTTCCCTCAACTTCATCCGAGTACATGCTTCGTCCAAGCCTTACATGTGTCGATGCTGATGTAGTTCACGTACTTTTTATGACCTTTTCTACATATAACGACACTTATTGCAAATTTAGGCAAAACAAAGCTAATTTGGAATGACGACTTTTCTTAGTACGTTGATCACGATATCTCGTCTAGATCATACAATTTTTGATGGAATTATGATGCATAAAATCATGTCCTGAAGTGTTTCTAATCGGTCAGTCCGTAGTTTGACTCATAAAAATGCTTACACAAAATGTAATTTGTTCCTCTTTGTAACGAGGTGTGCGCAGATAGCCAAAACAAAAAATTGCGACATTCACAGATGTCACACCTTTTCCTAAGTGTTATACAATTATATAAAAGCAACCACGCTGATCTTTTGCATATTATTGTGCAAAGCATTTCGTGTACGGAGATTGAAGAAACAAGTCGAATGCACGAAGTACTGGGATCCACGTGATAACGTGTGATGACGGGCCATCAAAAAAGGTAGTCCTTGTGCAAGAAAAAATTTGCGATGCTCTCAGCCTCTCAATTCTCCAGCTATCGAAAATTTGTCATTTATTGTTGAAAAGCTGGCACTGTTTGTTATTTACAGTGTTTTGATCCCGCCAAATGTCAGTGTTTGTTCAGTCGCCATGAATAAAGGTCGTCCCCTTGCGGCAGCCACTCAAATTTCTACGAGGCGTTGCGCATATACTCTGACAAGAGTCTCGTACCCGTGAGTCGAAAATTCAGCCTGTGCTTCGATTCCTATTTTTACTATGACGGTATACGTACTATACTAGGTTCTATTCGGTTATGAGGGGACAAATAAAAAACCGACCTTATTCGCTGTACAGGAACTTTTCATAGGGCTGCTGGTAACGATTCGAAATCTGAGACTTCTGGTTATAGCCCCACGTTGCTGGTTTTTCAATGCACCCATTTATAGCGCTGTAAAATCCACACATAACTATGTCGCGAACGCGCATATTTCTCACCAGGAAGGGCTCTTTCTTTAGACTGTTGGTAATCATACGTTAGCGTGATCGTTTCTGATTCTATCGCTTTTGACACCTTATTGATCCGTCTCCACAGTGTTTTTTTTTCACTCTGTGGTTCGGAGTACTTCTAGCATTCAATTCGTTTTTCATCTTCCTCTTGAACCTCGTAGAAAACTGATTGAGCGAGCCTCCTTGCAATCTCGAGGATAGCCTGGTTCTGGCATTCTATGGGGCGTTGTTGTTGACTTCCGGGGAGAACTTTGAGGAGAGGGAGGGAGGGGGTGGTGGGCTCGACTCCGCGTGCATCGTGACTAGCATCACGTCCACTCGGCTACGGCGCTTCCCCCCCTCCCATACACTCACTATTTGCTAATCATATTCACACTTTTTGGGCAGAGAGCAGTGGATGAGTGGTTTATGGCGCTGGCTATCAGTAAACCGCTATCCATGAGATTACTAAGAAATTTGATCAGAGCAGTTTTATGCGACATCTATAAAAAAGACGAAATTATCAAGCAGCAGCCGAAATAACACGTTAATGTTCAAAAACTTTGAAACATTGAATGCTAGTAACGAATGCTAGTAGTATTGGGAACCACACAGTGAACTGAGATGATGGGTAATGTAAAAAAAACTCATGCTTCACATAATGCCTTTCCAATGATTAAGATCGAACTCTCACAGTTCGTAGCTTGGAAATAAAGCTTCGCTCTTCTAACTTGAATACCTGCTGAAATCGCTCTCTCATCATAGAGTCATATTATGAGTAAATTTCCTTTTTCAGTTTTACCATATTCTCTATTTTGCTTTTATAATCCTCTGTAAGATACAATATTTGCTTGATCCTTAGATATAATAGCAATTATTCTCAAGGCTTACTGCATTTAGGCGTATTGGGGTGTTTCCAGTGTTCCAACGGCAAAATGAGGTTGGATTCAATTCCTCGTAGGATCTAGTTTATGCCAGAAATTTGATCGGCTAAGGATTGAATCTTGTTACAACAGAACCATGTTACTTTGATGAAGATTTCATAAAGATCCACATGATTCTCTCTCAAAACCGATCTTTTCACGTATTGGAACGCAATTTTCATGGAAAATCACTTCGAATTAAAATTTATTTTGGAAGTTCCTCCATTCTGTAGTTCATTACGAGTTGAGTTACCAATTCTACGCACTAATCTCACGTTAAATTGGGACAGTCTTGACTACATTAAAACGGGACGGAAAAGTGAGTATAGGAAGCAAATGTCTTCGTATATCCTACAGTACGTAGATTTTTTACGACCGTTATATTCGCCCGACTACACAGACTCCGTTTGTGAAAAAAGTGACTTTCTTTATACTAACATAACCCCAACAACGTCCTATCACGTGCTTACATTGAACTTAATTTAAACGGAGCAATTAGTCTCCAGAAGTGACCGCGCCGGTTGTTTGTTTTTTTTTCGATTACTTAAATATCTACGTTTATCTTCATTGGTGTAATAATTGAATATCCCTGCTGTGAATACGTTGTTGTTCGATTGATTGCTCTTACCAAGCTCATCAAGCCTTTCATCCCTGAGAGATCGGGAAACTGTGACTAAACTTCTATGGCAGGATAGTTACACTGACTTGATGAAACATTAGTAGAGAGCCGAAGGTCACTGTATATGTAGTCATCTTTAAGGATGTTTGGTGAACTCAAATATATGGAGCATTTCGGAAGGGCAGATTAACGTCAAGGGTTCACCTTTCATCTTTCATCATCGCTATAATTTTTACATTTTGCGCATTTTCTAGATGTTCCATATATATAGCGTTGTTTCATAGATGTTTCAGACTATAATCTGGTGGAGAAAACTCATTTTCAAACGACACTGAGGACAATCTTGTGTATTAGACGGCGTCAAATGAATATTCGACCTCACTCGCTGAACGATTCGAAGGCTTAAATCCCTGTCTAGAGTCGTATGTCACCGGTTTTCATAAAAGCATTTTATATCGCGGTAGCATTCGAAACAAAATTATGTTTCACACCCTCCGCACGCTTTCATTTTTTTCACGCGTATGATTTGCTGGAAGCACAAAAAGGTTATAAATGTGCAGAACAAATTTTGTAGTACCTGAATCAATCGTTTTATCTGGAGTTTGATACAGAGCGGAAAAAAATTTCCCAATTGAACAACAAGTTGCATCTCACATGTCTAACACTTTAGGTCATCGATTGATCGCCCCCCCCCCCCCCGAAGTGTAGATTAGCTGGTAAACAAGCTCGCCGAACATGTGAAACTCGATCTTATTTTCCCTGCTAACTGCAGTGAAACGGTCTTTCCAGAAAATAGGCATAGCGTTGCAATCATTAAAACTTATGCTATCGACTGATTACTAATAACCCAAATAAAGAGCTCTATTCTGCAAGTGTGAAACACAAATGTTTTCTTTCTCCTATATCACTATCAAAAAAGTTTTCCAAAGAGCAAACAATTTATGTATTCTTCGAGACTTTTGCTATCGAAGGAGCACTAGCAGATTGGGTAAGGAGTTTTGCTTAGCGTAATATATGCGAGATAAGGAAAAAAATACGTGCTCGTGTGAAATATAATATCATTTTGGATCTGGCAGCGTTAGGAGAGGGTCTTTTCAAAAAAACCGACCACGTACGCTCTAATCAGAGAGTTAAGCTTCAAAGTGATCACTATGAATAATTCCTATGAAAAATTCTTGTCCAGCCAATGAGGCCGAATATTCATTTATCGCCGTCTAACATATAAGTACCCACTCTTTCTATATAGTTCTTTCCACCAATATCTAAATACTACGCTGTTGATAACCTTACATATTTCTGAGACTTCCGGCTATTTAGAAGCACAATTGCTTTCATAGCATCTTCCTCATCAGCCCCCAAGATAGTCTTACCACATTCCTTGTATGAAACAGTTCAGACAGAACGAAAAAATAGGTGCCAAAGAAACTTTTTCAAATGTAATTTTTTTGCATGATTATGCACATCATGTTGTACATTTTTTACACTATAAGTGTTTGACATAGTAATTCTGTGTGACTTTTCTACAAGACCTGTGACATCGCTATGCTGTGCGTATCCCAACACTTCCTGCATTCGAGTCGTTTCCTCGCATTCATCCTCCAGAAAAACTAAATATCTCACATATAAGTCACTACGTCGCTGATTGAGAACCTCGTCATGAATTCCCTAGAATGCTAGCTGAGACGATCCCTACGTATTTCTGTAGCTAATTAGCCAAGACAACTTCATATCAATATGAGGGAGAGCGCTGGAGGACAAGGACGAATCATGCTTTTTCGTGGCGTGCATGATTATCCACTGTCCTAATCCACCTCCCCCTCCCCCCTTACAAATTATTACGTCTAAGAATAACCTTTCGCTAGCCATTCGTGGCGCGATATCTCTTCTGGATGAGCTGCCTATTGAATACGCCACGTTTAGCAAAGGGGTTAACGTTAGTACGTCGATGGCTACGGTTCAGTTTGATCTCACCTCTTATATCGCATTGTTATCAATAGTCGAGGCCCACACGTTGTGAAATGACGAGAATTGTGAATCGTTCAAAATGAAAAGCTCGGTAACTTCATCTTCATCGGAAATGAGGTACCCTTTTGTGCAGGGTACCGTGGCCAGCGAGCACGTTTCACGCGCGACTATTACGAAACAATTACGTGACAACTCACAAAACTGACGTCACCGACGAACTAAAAATGGTGTACATGTGGCCATCAACTTTCACTTTCATGTATCGCTTTCCAATTTCCACATAACTTCCTCCACAATGGCTGTTCATGACTCCGTAAGGTGATATCACCTTTTCGAGTCCCTCTATTCACTTCTATTGCATTGCAGTTGAGAAATGGTAATGTTCGCAGAACTTACGAAGGATTTATTTATAGAGAGTAGGCAGACGTTCGTTATCCAGTGCTTCCGTTAATGCTTCTAGATGATCTTAGTCCGTGGTAGGGAAACAAAGTGAAGTCTTGCGATCTTACTACATTAAGTTGATTATAGCTTAAAAATGGTTTGTCATGGTGTACGTTTTCCCTAAACTATAATTCCTCGATTGGCTCTTCTGCATTCAGTTTCAATAGTCTCACTGAATCATACCGTACTCTCGACCATTTATATAAACCTCGCACAAAACAGTGATGATCTGATAACATTATAACATATTAGAGCCTGCCATGAGATGTGGTACGGCACTTATACAGAACTAGGCAGCCGCTGTTTCGCCCTTCGAGGCTCATCAGTAGCTCAGTGCCTGTTTTTTCGGCCTAGATTCCTCCTTATTTAGAGGTGTATCCCCAAGGGATCAGCTGAAGTGAAGGGCGCTGTATTGCTGAGAAGCCTGAAAGGGCGAAACAAGTGCCTGTTTAGCAATGTATAAGTGCCGTACCAGTCCTCATAACAGTACCACTGAAGGCAACCATGGTAAATCTGTAAACAACGGACAAGCAGATAGCAGTGAAATTGAGTTTTATTTTACAGCATTTTTTCATGAATCATGCTCTTGCAGTAATACGCTCCTTCGTATTCGAGTGACTGACAACTCTACCGTTCTGAAAGGTAACATAAAAAAGTGAAGCCAGCATGTTGATGCGAATTGCTATTAGGTTCTTGAGATGTGAGAGTCTCCTCATGTCTGCCTCAAATGCTGCACGCTTCTTCACTAAGGAGGTGTGCTATCAGCATGATATGGGATTTTACAGGAAGAGCCGTTTCATTCGCCGCGAGGTGACATCTATGGGAATCATAGTTAAAGCGAAGCTGACCTTTACAACCTTTAAGAGATCATTCCTTCACACGGCTTATTTTGGCGCACGGACCTCTCTATTCTCCAGTCGGTGTAATAGTCGCTAGCTTAATATTTTCCGTTATGATAAGATGATAAACCGTTGATAAGACATCTCCAGAGTGGCCTGCTTATCACAGAGTGTACGTCTATCAATATATTTATGCACAGCTTGGTTTGAAAAACAGTTATCAAGTCTTTCAACCACGAAGGACTGAATTTGCGAACTTGCTGTCTCATGAGCATTCAGTGAGCAACCTACGCTTAACAATGCACTCATAATTACCATCAATGGATCACCTGTACCACGTGTCGGCTCGTTAATCGTTGAGTAATTTGAGCGGACGACAGTGAGACATCCATTAACCATATCGCGTCTAGGAGTGGCCCAGTGGGTACTCCTCGCTCTACTAACACGAATCTAAAAGAGAAAGGGCTTAAAAACCCTGCGGCAGCGTTGGGGGTTTAGATATACAAAAAGCTCAAAGGATCAAGCTCTCGGTGTTGATCAACCCTGGAGGGATACGCCATGCATTCGTCTGCAATTGCTTGCCTTATTTGAGGTGAGTGGATCCATAAAGACCTTCCCTATGACTCGTGGTGGCCTACCTATGTGTCAAGTCAGTACTACTATCCACCCACACAAGTCTGGTATCAATTCACCGATCCTGGAGAGATGGGAAGGCTTGAGGAGCCTTCGGGGGCGGGATCGAACCATCGACGACGTCATTGTCGCACAGCACTTCTAGTCGCTGCGCCACCCGCGTCTCTTAGGTGCATGCAACCTACGAAGAGCAGCCTTTAGGTTCAAGCTGCAATATTTGGGATAAAAAACTTCCCAAATAGAGCTCGGAAGTCATCTGGACATTCCATAAACTTACCAGCTAGCGCGATCTCTACAGGGTCTGGCGATGGATGGCGCAAAAACTAGGCGTTGTGTGGCGCGGATTTGCAGAAGTGCGCTCCGTGGTCAATCGCAGTGACTCGTTATTGATCGTGGCAGGTCACCGGCCGCACGCGTCCAACGTCCAGAAGTCGTTCGCTTCAGTCTGATCTACTCGTTCTACTAAGTGCGATCGAGTCGCAGTTTCCATCGTCATCGAACCAAACGCAGATTTTTTTTTTGCTTTTTACGTAGTGTTCAGTTAAGAAAAAAAAGAAAGGCGATCTCTCTTTGTTTAGATCTCGATTTTTGTGTTTCTATTTGATGCCGAAATGAACCTTTTAAGATTCTCTATTTCAATGTTCGGTCCTTCGAGGGAGTTGTGGCCCCTTCAATTTTTAAATTTTTTCAAAAATTGATATCTTCAAATAAAAATTTAGGAGAGCTCGCCTAGACCTAGGCTTGGGCTTAGGCTTAGGCTTGGGCTTAGGCTTAGGCTTCGGCTTGGGCTTAGGGTTGGGCTTAGGCTTAGGTTTCGGCTTGGGCTTATGCTTGGGCTTAGGCTTAAACTTGGGGTTAGGCTTAGGCTTGGGCTTAGGCTTAGGCTTGGGCTTGGGCTTACGCTTATGCTTAAGAAATTGATGAGATCACAACTCGACAAGCGTCCATTGTTCCGCTTCGTTTTTATTAATTTATTTATTTTTCGATTTCAGCTTTCTCATGATGCTGTTTTTTTTGTTGGTTTTGTCGTATTGTCACATGTCATATATTTTTTTCGTACCATTTTGCTATTCTTAGTGATGTAGAGTGATGTGCAAAACTATCGCGTCAGGCGGGACTCGAACCCGCATCTCGCTCTATCCGCGGGAGCGCGTGCTCTAACCCGTTGCACTACTGATCTACATCACTGGTTATGTCTGTGACATTATACCACAGCTAAAAGCGGTCAAACAAAAAGAATTTTATTCTACATCTGTCATGAATTTGCTCAACATTCTTATCGAAATACGAAATCGAATGGACTTCAGCATATTTATATCGGAAACTATACCTTGGGAAAGCCTTGTGATTTCAAAATTTCAAACTCAAGGCACCAATTTTTATCGTCTTTTTTTGAGTTTCAGTTTCTCTAAAAGTCATATACAAACAAAAACTCTTAGTTCTTTTTTCTAGCTTTCAGCGACGACGCGGCAAACAAGTGAAAATAGTTTCAAGGCAGAAGATGATTGAATCGAAGTTTTCTTGAGAAATTCAGCCGTTCTATTTATAGAAAACTGTTGTGACGTAGATATCAAGGTCAAAATCATATAAAAAAGTTCGTAATGCCGATGTCTTCCTATGAGTCCGTTGTTTTCCGTTGTTTCTTGAAACTGCTTGCGATTGTAACTATTGGCTTATCTCGTCTATGCCTTAATATAAAGCCGTTCCATGTTATAGCTCTAAAGTAATAAACACCAAATTTTCAACCAGAAGTGATTGAAATTGCATAATTTTGGTATCGTTCAATTGCGCATATCCTTGCGAATATTTTGGTATTCGACTTACCCATACTTGCCCTAAGATGAAGCTGTCGTGGGAACAAATCCTCTTGTTACTCATGCATGAATGGCGCGTATGGGAAAATGCCAGTGAAACGGCGCTCAAGATTAGTGGAGCTTGGGACGATGATGTGGTTGCAATAAAGACGGTCAGGAAACGGTTTGCGAAGTCTAAAGCTGGAGAGAACAGTCTGGAGGATCAGTCACGCTTGGGCCAACCACAGGAAGCTCCGTTAATTTTGCGCACCGCTTCACTAACCTACGCGCCATTCATGCATGAGTAGCAAGAGAATTTGTTTCCAAGACAGTTCCATATTGAGGAAAGTATAGGAAAATTGTATCCTAGAATTTTCGCAAGAAATTACGCATTTGAACGATGCCAAAATCATGCAGTATTGATTAATTCTGGTTATTAAATTTGGTGCTTCTTGCTTCAGTGTCAAAGCTAATGGAACGACCTGATTAGATCTTTCTTGAAATTTCTCCTCAAATAATTCTTTGAATGTGAGCGATTCTCCATTTCAGATGCCGGGGAGCGATAATGCTCCCCACGAGGACGAAGAATCCGACATAATGCAGCTTATAAAACAGGTGCGATCGGCTCATTATTGTTTTGGCTCGTTTTTTATCTTTGTCTTCTAGTTTTTCACCGTATATCCCTTTGAGCAGTGAGAGTCATTTTGACCCTCAAGGTATTTTTAACTGGACAAAGTTTTTTCAATAAAATTTTGGTGGCCATTGAAAAGCATAAATTCCTGTCATTTCAGTACTGTGTTTGGTTTCTCAAAATGCCCTCTTAGTGCGCTGTAGGAGCGAAAAGAAGACTACATCTCACACTCGGAGTTTTCTTCGCATATAAGAGTTATATGTACATGTAAAGCGTAGGAGCGTGTAGAGAAAGTCATATAGCATCAAAGTAGTACAAAAACTGAAGTTTTTTTGAACAAAAATATTTACGAAACAACGAAAATCGCGCGCGGCTTGAGAAATCGACCAAGCACCGTCTGCAAAGGGATACATTGGTTTTTTGCGATCTGCTCTACCGCTTTACGGTGTCTTTGCGATATTCAGTGTGAAATTTTTTGATTTTTCTTAGTTATTTCGTAATTTTTTAAGACCGGATGCGAGGTTGTTTACAATAGAGTTTATTCAGTACAATGATGGTGGCTGATTAATACATTTCTGTTATCGCGCACATTTTCCCAATCCTCTAAGGACATGAATTTTTTCGCTTTTCTATGCACTCTTAACAGTCATTAGATAGTTTAGGTCTCATCTATCTGCATGCTACAAATTCTTTTTTTTAAGGAAACCTTTTTAGAGCGCTGTAGCAGTGAAAACAAAGTTGAGTTTTACATTAGGAGTGATTTGTTTGCTCAACTAAGGTTTGTAGACGACTATTTGTTGGATTTTAAATACTTATTCGATAGAAGAGATCTCGAAGATCCTCAAAATAAATTGGATTTGTGGAATGAGCTCTGCAAGAGCGAAAAGTAGATTAAGTTCTACATGCAATGTCATCACTCTCGCGATGGCTTGATCGATAGCGCAGCGCATGACTCTTGTCATCCCTTTTTGGAAGCGAAAATTCTTGAATAAAACACATGGTTGTGATACTACATGCTTTCTGTAAATGTCCATATGCTATCTGTGCATAGGCTTAATCCACATAGGCGTAGGGTTAGTATCGGGTTTATTTGGCAATATAGAATGAAATTGAAAAGCTCACACCCATAACACGAAAGAACAAAGTTTTTTCTCAGTTTTAATGTGGAAGACCTGACAATTTCTGCGCTACAAAAAAATTTCTCTCGAAAAAATTGCAAAAATAAGCGCGATACTGCGCCGAGTGTAAAATTCAGCTTCATCTCCATTGCTACAGCGCAGTAGGGCCTTTTCAAAAAACAAGTGCGCTGTTGGGATTGCCGAGATGTAGCTTCCAAATAATCACTAACAGTCTAGTGTGACTTTTCTGCCCAACGACAGCAGCCTCTCTGAAAAAATGCCTCCCTGTTTTGGAAAAATGCCGGTTGTCTTGTAGAAGTTGCTCTTTCTTCAGAGCCTCGGCGAGTGAAATTGACATGCACTTACCTCAGTCGAGCAAAACTTTATACCTAACTTCTAGGCTTAACCGCGTAGTAAGCTATTGAATACTAACGGTTTCGTTGCTCTAGACTTCAACAAGCATTTCCTTTATTCAGGCAACTCTGGACGTTCTGCTGCACCCCTCCCCTCCCCTACCCCTCCTGCATACCTAACCCCTAGCGTGCTGCGTCTAACAATGGCAGACTGTTGCGTTTTAGATGGCACCGTGTGGGCTGGAGTTGTAGAGGAGGTGGTACAGACCGTTCACAGTTGCCAGTTAGACTTGCAGAGGCTTGGGTGCGCGGTATCCAAAGGGTTAACCATATTTAGCAGTGGTATTATGTTACAATCATATATCCTGTCTTGTTGAGTGGTATACAGAACTTTGAACCACGGACGGGAGTTGAACCCGTATCTAACCCTTTCCGGAGGCATTATCTGCTCTGAAGCTTACCAGTTTTCTTGTGAGTTATATTTCAGTTATGAAAGTGTTTGATTTAGTAGATTGCATGTCAATTTAACTCTTCGAGACTCTGTAAAGCCAAAACTGCCTAAACGTCAACCATCATTGTGATACTGTAATGTACGAATAAGCTGTATCATTAACGGTTTCATATGTGCTCACTAAGAACTACAAAACTACTAGCTTAACGCCAAACTTAATCTGTATTCGTCGATCATGGATATTATTCGTTATTTTGTATGACTTACAGGCGATCTTGTTTGAGAACTTGGAACTAGTCAGTGATTTGATTCGAGAAAATCCGTGGAGTTTAACGAAAGTCGACCAACATGGTCGTACTCCAATTATGCTCGCTGCCCACAATGGCAGAATTGATAGTCTAAAAACACTACTTGCACTCAACCATGGTGAGTGATCTTTGACCTTTTGACTCTTCACTTTGTCGACATTTCTTTTTCCACAATCCCCTCGTCGTCTTGCGTATGATCAAGTCACGTTGTCATAGGGTTTTCAAATATGACAAAGCTTCCATTAGTGTAATTGGATCTTACCAAGGAAGCGGGTGGCCGAGTGGCTAGTGATAATTGGCCCGGCTCTACGCGATGTTGATCCCCCAAGTTTTTCCGGCATTCAATGACGGGCGCACCATGAAACTTCTTATTTGGCTATCCTTGAGATTGCAAGGCGACGTGATTGGCCAGTATTCTACGACGTTGGTGGGGAAGATCAGAAACTCAAGGAAGCGAGCAGACGAATGGAATACTAGAGTACTGAAATCTGCACACTGAAAAAAGTCTTTGATACGGGTCGAATAAAGCAGTAAGGCAAACTGAAGTGTCTTGCTAAAATCGGTGTTGGTGCTATGAGAATTGCCCTTCACTGGAGTTTATAGTTTTGTTGAATCTTTTTCCATTCTTTTAGTATTACATAATTTTAGTAATATAGGGACGCTTGTGGAGCGTTAGAGACATACACAGGTGGTAGGTGGTTCGGTCTCGCGCTCTGGGCTAACCAAACTTCCCTACCCCGGGGTCGGTGACTTTATACCAGACTTCTCTTGGAGGATAGCAGGACTGATATGATACATCGGTAGGCCTTTACGAGTCATTGTAGGACCCATATATGCATACAATCACCTCTAACAATGTTTGAAGAAGCCGATTGCATGGCGCCTCCTTCAGAGGCATTGATCAACGCTTAGAGCTTTTCGTTCCTTAAGTCGTAATACGTCAAGTATGACAAAAGCCATAAGGCCGCTTTCGTTTTCTTATTGCTTTCAATATTTTATTCCCATTTTCATTATATCAGATTCTCTAAATGCAACGAATGGTGTGGGAAAGACGGCATTGCATTTGGCTGCAGAGGCTGGAGAAGTTCTGGCTGTTCAGCAGCTTCTTGTCGCTGGTGCAGACGCTGAGTGTCGCGATTCATATGGGCATTGTGCTCTGGAATCTGCACATATTGCTGGACATGACAATGTTGCTGCTGCAATCATAGAGAGCATTCGTGAGTTTATGTGACATTGATCATGGTTCATTCAAAAGCATTTTTCTCCACTTCGTTGGAATGTTCCAAAAATATCCAACATTAGGCGAGAATTTTATATTGGCTCTTTTGTCGCTGTTACTTTATTGATCAGATTCAATGTTAATATCTATCAGCTTATAGAGTCACTAATAAATCGGCGATGTTTTACCCTCTGCAGAGGTTTGATCGATTTCTGCAAGCGGCGGAGGATTTTCGTCATTCAACTAGGATTTTTTACTTCTCTTCGGAAAATTTTAGGCTTTTTTGTTTATCTCGGTGCTACAGGGTTTCTTCTGTACGCACATAACAACTTTGTGTGCGAAGAAAGATTCCGAGTTTGCAATATATTTATTTTCGCTTTTGTAGCCCAATACAAAGACGTTCCAAAAACCTAGTTTAGGTCCAGAATCGCCGAGATCAGTGCCATTGAATTAGTAATTAATACAGTTTAGTGAAAAGCTGAGCGCATATCGCACTGTGCTTAGAGGTGCTTCATGTCACTTCCAAGGTCAGTGGTTCGATATCGCGCTCATGGCTCACCATGCCCTCCATCCCTCCGGGGTCGGTAGATCGGTACCAGATTGGTCTGAGGCTCATCTAGGAGGATGAGGAGCACTGACTCAGTGCAGTGGGAGGCCACCGTGAGTCATTTGAAAGGCCAGATATGCATTCATTCACCTCAGATAAAATTGAGGACGAATGCATGGTGCTTCCCTTAGGTATTGATCAACGCCGAGAACGATATCCTTTTTAGTGAAGAGCTATCCACAGGACCTTACCGTGCAAGAAAAACACTGAAGGCGAAATATATTTTTATTTGCGTTGGTACATCGCACAAAGAAGTCTTTTTCATAAATTAACCGCAATGCTGAAATGACCGAGATTCAAGCTTTTAAATAGTTATTGAAATTCTGTTAGACAACTTGAGTGTCCAGCGGAAAAGGTCTCTGAAATAACGATGATCAATCCACAAAGGGTTACTTTCGTGCAGTGATTGCATAATCACTCTCGATAATTGACATTTTTGGAAGAAATTATGCAGCACTTTTTGAATGTAACTGAGCTGTTATCGGACTAAACAGCCTTGCTATCGATCTTTTAGAGCTAAAAAACGAAAAATTGAATGAAGCACACACCCAACTCATATGTGCTTGTGCGCAAGGAGATGTCGATAAGGTTGATCGGATATTGGCCAGCTTTTCTATAAAGGATCGATATGTTCTTCTCAATGGTCGTGATCCAGATTGCGATACTGCATTGCTTATGTGAGATAAATATTATATTTCCTCAATTGTTTTGATCGATCACACTCCCAAAGTTTATCAAAACATCCCGTAAACATCTCACTGGAGTTAGATTCTTTTAGCTCTTGTACTAATGGCCAAGTTGAAGTTGTGAGGCATCTTCTTCACCCTAACAATGACCATGTGTTAGTGAATCCAATTACCAAAGACACTGTGTTACATGCAGCGGTATCTTCTCAGAATGTGGAATTGTTGCGGATCATGCTGGAGGTTCCTTTTCTGTCATATCAGCTTATTTAGACCTTTTATTTTACTCCACTTTCTAGCATTCACTTTTAAGATGAGAGCTGACTGAATTTCAGTCTTTTCCTTCATTGATCGCTAATTCGAACTACGATGGGTGTTCCTGCCTTCACTGGGCTGCCGAGAGTGGATCTACTGAGATTGTGAAGTGGTATGTTCTCTTTTGTTGGGAAAATTTCTAATTATTGTAGTTCCAGTTATCTAATTTTAACAATTAATAATTTATGTTCACAGCTGATGTGTTCGAAACATTCCTTATTCTTTCGTGCTGCTTCTTGTATTGTTTCTTCCCACAAATTTATATATTATTTAATAGTTATTTGGCATGATTTGCTGCATTCAGTTCATTTCCTCGCATTCATTCTCCACAAATTACATACTGCTCCTGCTACCACTTGAGGATTTCGTTTTTTTTTTCAGCGCTGACTGAGAATTCTGGTCGAGACGAATATCTCTGCAAACACTTGCAATCAATCAACGAATGCCTTGGGGAACGCTTTAACTTAGCTGCTTCTGAGATCGCGAGGAGAATCGTCTCGACCAGCATTTTACGAAGTTTATCAAAAAAAAGAAGACGAAATCTTTGAGAACCATTTAGAAAACTGTGGGTGGGGTCGTTAGAGTGGAAGATGTGATAACAATTCGTGTAAAGTAACTATGTGAATATAAATATCTAGCGTGTAAGGGTTATCGTTGTTGTTGTTCATGCGATTTCTGAATGTAAATGGCTTAGTGTCATGAATTTATTGGTAAAATTCAGTCTATGAACACCTTTCACTTTTTTCTCGAAGAGAGTTTCTATGCGTTATTCAGCCTCCTCGAATTTCCATACCCCGATAGACTCATGAAAGACATCGATGTATTGTCGTACCCACCATATCGTTCTGCTATTGATGTGAATCACGGCGACTGTGAATGTAGGACGGCCTTATATCGAGCTGTAGCTAAAAGCCATGTGCAGGTGTTACAGTATATGTTAGCGGTCAGTAACATCATTCATAGAAAATACTTTTTCTTGAAAGCTTTTCCATTCAGCAGTTGCACGAGCCGAAATAAGTGAATTTGCTTGCAGTTCCAATGCACGTTTTCTGATGGTGAGACACGATGTCCTTTCCAACTCGACGTATACTGCAGTCGTGGGAGAACACCGCTGATGGTCGCCGCATTCAATCAGTCGCTTCCAATTCTTACGTATGTGGTTATGGTTATTTGCAGTTCATCGTGTTACGGTAAAATTCTGCCACAAGCCGCTAGCCGTAAAATTCTGATAAACTCAACATCAGGTGAATGAGATGGGGATTTGTATTTGGGTTGGCTTTTTGAGGTTTGCGCTCGTTAGCATACCCCCATGCATAAGTATTGAGGTGTCTCATAACTTCTTGCTCATTTCGATACTTTTGTTCATTCAGTTGTTATGTTATTTTGAAAGAAAATGAACAATCAACGATAAAACCACAACATGATAAACGATATGCAACTATCTGAACAAAGATTGGATGTTTTTTTCTCACAAAGAATGAGGCTGGAAATCAAAGAACTTTTAAGGTCGCTTTTTAGGTGGTTGCAGTCTTTAAATTTCCCCTCTGCAGATACTGATTCAGGGCGCGGGAAAAATGATAATCCGATGTTGCAGTATCAGGGCTAAACGATGAATGTAATTCCATGACCTAGCCCAGTTTCTCTCAAAATCTAGACAATCGACTTTTCAGTGTGAGGTCGAGTGTTATTTAGGGGAAGGACGACACCGAGTCGTTTTGGACGCTTCTCTTGCACTGCTGCGGCCAATTTCCTCAGTTGTCATCCTCTTAGACGTCGGCATTGATTGTCTGATCGTTGACGAGCAGACTCCAAAACAACATGCCCTTTCAATTCTAGAAAGTGAGAGAATTATCTTCCGAACTTGAAACTTTTGCTCTGGTTGAGCTGGCGGGCCTTTGCGCGAGGCAGGCTGTAGACGTGGCGTACGTTGTTCTCGTAGTGGACCCAGGATTCATCTACACTAATGTTCGACTTTAGAAAGTACAACCTGTGCTAACTTGACAGAATACTTTGTAGATGGTCACGCGTGCAGCGCGGTCGTGGTCGGTCAATGGATGAGGTGTCCACCTAGACACCACTTTGCTATAGCCCGTTTCATTTAGATAGAGAGCGATGGTGCTACGGCCTTATCCGAGTCTTTAGCTGAGCTACTAGAACATTCTACAACATAGCACAGCCTTTTGGCAATAATCTGATTCAAAATAGAAAAACTGGTTGAGGCAATACTGCGGAAGATATTTTGGACAGCTCAATTTGTTATTTGTTACGGTCCATTCGGTATTATAATTTGATCCTTTTAAGCATGTTGCTAAATGCTGGTGCGGATGTGAATTTACCCTTAGCAGTCTTGGACTCCGAAATATGCGATGAAGCTCGTTGTGTTGGTAAGTAACGTTCTATTCTTCCTTATCCCAATTTAAATGTTGTTAGTATCCGATAGTTGGTTTTCTATCGTTCTGTGTTAATCGATTTCAAAGTTTGTTACTTGAACATCAGAAATGTGGGCCCATGCAGAGAATGGCCCTGATAGTGAACGTTAATATAATGTAAATTTTTCCGTTTGTAACAAAGAAGATGGTTACTTGTTGTCTCAAACTGTGAATTCCTCAGCTTTTTCTGGATCTTTGCGAAGGTAATTGCGTATCTAACCTGTATTCAAGGTCGCATATTTTAGCTCAGCACAGACTTTATCAATCAAAATGAAGTCTACGTGATTTTCAGATGTTTATTCAATGAAGCATGATTAAATATACGGATTGCTTTGAAATTCTATACTTCAGAGGCGATCAAGTCTCTGAAGATAGTTTTTGTCGTCGGTATGGTTTGTAGCATTTCTCGCATAGGACATCGTTGAGGTGCTTGAAGAAGTGGTAATCACCAGACGAGAGGTAGTGAGTAGATCGGGTGGAAGAGAGTGTCCTAACTTAATCTCGTTCTGCTTTTATAACGTCGCTTGTGCGGCGTGTCGCCGCGCGTTAACGTGCGAAAGTATTGGTCCCTTTTCATTGGTCGATGTGGTATATGGTTGTTGGATTTTTTTTTACTCATTCAATCAACTTGGACGTCCTTTTCTGCTATAATTATTTTGTTTGAATTTATGAAGCTTTGATGGACCAAACGGAAGCTTGTGGCCGAGTGGTGACTGATGCTCTGTGCGGGGTTGATCTGCCAATCCTCGTCACTCTCCGGCAATAGATAAGGAGCGCTCCATTAAACGTCCCAGTCTGGCTATCCTCGTGATTGCATGGAGATGTCCTCAACCTGTATTCTGCGACGTTCATGAAAAAGACAATCTCGCAATCAAGTGATGAACGCGAGGAGACAAATTGAATGCCAAATACTGAGACCCACATAGAAAGAAAAGCCGTGATACGGGTCCGATCAAGTCATTAGATAAGTGAGAATAGATCTGACTAGCTGCAGACTACAGAACGCTCCATATTACCTTCTTCTAATGCAATTTTGACTTTGCGAAGTAGTACAGGGATTCATCGCGGTCCAATTCTTTAGCCGATCGTCACTGCTTGCCTCGGAAAGTTCAATTCTCAGCGCACGTCACAATATGGATGTTGACCTTCAATCTGCTAATTATATATTAAATGTCCCGATACAGTTGAGGTGCTTACGAGGGATTCTCTTGAAAGTACTCAGCAAGTGTGTACATGTATTCCCTAACAGGTGGTCTTCAATTCTTCGTTGTCGTCAATAACGGGGCGTCCGCTACCATGTTCATCTTCTAGGGTCAAACTTGCCATGACGAAATTTTTAAAATCAACATTGCAGTGTGCTTTCGTTAACTTTCCTTGGGCTCATATCTCATTAACACATTCACGACGACATGTCTTCTGTAGTGGATCATTTCTAGTGTTACAAACTGCTCGGTGTAGATTCTGCAGAGGTCATATTGTCGTGATGGTTTCTTTTGATGAGCGGAAGTTTTTCCCTATACTTCGCTTAATCTTCTCAACCTTATTGAAAGCAATTATAGGACTGCAGTTCGTATATCGAGAGGTATATTTTCAATCATCCCACCTAATTTGTTATTTATACGGAGAATTTATTGCTGCTGAAGAGACTGTGCAGCGTAAAGAGTGTGTTCAGTGAAAAGAATCACAAATACCTGTGACACCATGAGTTAGTTGGCTTTGCATACAGTGCGTAACACCATTTCTGAAATTCGTTGATTCTTAGTTTTCATTTGTTATGATAACTTGAAGGTGTTATTCGGAAAGAGAGTATATCAAATCTCAGAGGTTGACATCATAATGTGCTTTGCCAGATCTATATAACGCTATTAAATCCAGAAAGCATATTTTTTGCGCAGAGAGCGACTGCGTTTTCTCCACCCACAGAGGTTTTATGTGCACCAGAAACACGGTAAGATATGTAGAAGAACACGAAAGATTGATAAAATAAGAGAAACGCAGGAATTCTCCAAAAGCAGAGAAAATTTCGGTTGTACATCAAAATAAACATTTAAGTATATAGGGTGGTGCTCAAAACAACTGATCCCAAGCGAGAGCTGTACCCGCGTTTCGCCTCTACCACAGGGTGTTACTACTTCACCCCCGAGGCCACCGCTTCGCTACCACTCTTTCTTTGATATCCGTCGTATCTGTCGGCAATCAAAAAGTTTGAAGGGTTTGGTGGGTAAAGCACATATCGGCATTAAACCCGGCTAAACTGGCAGTGGAAATTGCAGTTTTATTATCTGAAATTCCCAATATCTCTTATCGTCTTTTCTCTTTTCGCTCCAAAAAATGACTACTCAGGAAAACCATCTCGCTATGTTTTTATTGTATAGCAAGTTATACATATTATAAGTTACGGAGACATTACTCGGCTGTCGTAATTCAAGGAAAAAATGTAGGAAGTATGAAAGAAGAGGATGCTGAATGTTGATAAAAGTTCAATCCCAAGCAGGAGTTGAACCAGCGTTTCAACCATTCCATCTAACTTATCAATGGTTGGTTGCTGTCCTCTGGTATGCTTTGTCTCGAAAAAGAGCAATAGCAGAGCTATAGTCTTGGTAATGTAGTGGTAGCACGCACCCCGATATGGGTGTGAAACGCGTGATCAACTCCCGCCCGCGGTGAAGTTTTTGCATATTCGATATGTAGTTAGAACATCATAACATTGTTATTAAAGTGGTAAAGTGAAGAAGATTCACGTAGATTTGAGAGTTTTCAAACTGAATTCCACTTATCAAAGAGATTTACATTGAGTTTGTTTTAGTTTTACATTCCGATACAGCCATTTTTTATATTTTTATTTCCCATTTCAGGATCCGGTGCACTCGTGGAGGCAACACGTTCTGATGCCATTCATATTGTTCATTTTCTGCATGATCGAGGAGCCCTTGATACTGACAATCGAGCCTTGAGATTAGCAGCGAAGGTAGGTATTTCAAGTGTTATGTTGGTCTAATGATGTGTCTTCATCTTGGGCCACAGTCTATCTCACCTACAAGAAAGGCATCAAAATTTGCTCACGTGAGAACTCCATTTTATGAATGCGTTGAGTTTGGTTCCTTACTATAGCTGCAGCAAAAGTCCATCAAAGTAAGTCACATGGGTTTTGATCTGTCACTTGACATCTGTCTTAACTTTTTCGAAAGCATTTGAAAACCGTTTTCATTTCGAACTCGCTGATTTTCTTTGCTGAGTTGTTATAACCGTAGCGGTCTGTCGTTTTGATCGTCTGATGTCATTATATAGCTTTGGTAGCTGCATAAAGAAGGGAAGGCCAGCTTGACTCTAAAAATTGTTCGCAAAGTGATGTTCATCGTTTTGTCGAATTTCACCTTCGTAAAAGATCACGGTAAACTCATTTGGATTCTTCTATAGTAATTACATTCTAACACCTAAGGCGATCTGGGCGTAGCGATGATTACCAATGGATCAAGTCAGTGCTGCTATCCTCCCAGACAAGTCTGCTACCATTGACCCCTGAGCATTAGGAGGCGTTGTGAGGTTAGAGCTCGGAATCGAGTATTGACCACATGTGTGTCGCAGGGCACCTCTAACCACTGCACCAGAAGTGCCCTGTTGTGCTTTTCATAAGAAATAAGAATGTTATGTTATCGAAAAGTCTTTCTAAACAAATCAGTTTTTTTACTGGAATTTCGCTCGCATTTTCTATCGTTTCAGAACAATAATTTGAAACTAGTTCGGGTATTTCTAACACGCCTTGTTTTCCCCGATCCGGAATTCAGAGTGAACAAAAAGAATATTGATGTTGGGCAGGTAAGATTTATGCAGTTCTTTCTTCTTATGCTGATAATTTTATGGATTGAGTTTTGCTAACATTGCATCTTTCTTGTTTTACATATCGCGCTAGCAAACTGGCGATGACATGGATTCTATAATTTGAAAAAAAAATACTGGAACAGTATATATTGCATAGCACTTTCGAATGCTATTAGTATTATGTCTGTATGATGGACCATCGTGCAAAAGTAAATAGTGGCATACATGCCATCCACAGTCAGAGCGATTGAGCAAAGTTTGCTCTACTATCCTGTCATGTTCACAGTCCTCAAGTTCTTTGTCTTCCGAAAAATTATAGGTTGGTGTCTGAAAAAATCGGCAACTATATAAAGAACTTGCAAAGTAGAAGTCGTCCCATGCCGCAAAGTCATTAAGCCACCCGTGGGCGTTGTGTGTTCGCCATAATCGCCAGTACGTCAAAACGTAGAGGAAATCTAGTAATTTTTGTGCTAAAAACACATCACAGCAAGAACTTCTTATCATGACGTTAAGATCCACGTGGGGCAAAACCTTTTGCCTTCTTCTTTATGTCCTTCACGAGCTGCAATGCTCAACTGGGGTTCCGCAGCATTGGAAACGTTGCAGCCGGATTGGTTTATCGCTGCCGCTCTCCAAATTAACCCTCGTCTTCGTACAACAAGGTATCTTTTTCTTAGCAAAAGTGCTTTCGTAACCACAAGAGTGTAGTGCTGAAACACGAAAAAAAATTTGGAACTTGAAGTTTTGCTCTTAACGTTCTTCTCCATAATTATTCATTTAGCATTTAGATTATCCTTGGCTGCAATAACACGTGTAGATCTTTCATGTAATCAACTTAAAAGTTTTCCTTCAGTACTACTACAAATGCCTTCTCTTCGGTAAGCCTGCTTCTCAGATACACCGCATATTTTGTATTTCTTTTTAGAATCACTTACTAACCGTTTTAGATCTCTCAGTCTTGCCGAAAATCTTATTACTGTGATAGAAATGCCCGGTTTTTATGTGACGTCAACGTCGATTGAAACTATAGTTTTGAAGCAAAATCGTCTAAAGTCTATTTCAACTCAAGTAAGTGGTCTTTCAAGACTCTTCGGATTAAATTACGAGGAAACATAGCATTCGATTGTTGTTCTCAATTTCCAGTTTTTGTCTTCACTGCCTCAGCTAGCAGTACTCGACATCTCTCAAAATCGTCTTACCCAGCTACCAGAATTCATTTGGTTGTGTCCTTCACTCAAAGAACTCAATGTTTCGTCTAATCATCTCACCTGCCTTCCAACGGTCGACACTGCAACACGAACAGGTCGTACATCTCGTAGGGCTCAGCAAGCTGCCACACTCACCAGTCCGGTGAAAATCGATGCGGGTAGGGCTTTTTTGCATTTCTTAACATTTTCCCATCAATGAACTCTGATTTAAATATCCGCGTGATGCAAAGTAATTCGGATTTCTGATTCCGAGCAGATGTATTTCATTTACCAGTGAACCTTGAAGAAGCCCTCAAAATTTGCAGGCATTATAGCTTCTGTTTTTCTTCTTCAAGGAAATTCTGACTTTTTTTGGAACGCACATTTTGTTCAGTTTTTCGTTGCTATATCCAACTGTCGAGGTTCGTGTAAGCGAACTGCGGTCACTAAAACGTCGCAAGTTGTACGGCCGGTGTTTTACGTTAGCACTGTTTGCGCTAAAAAGTGAATAGCTCATATTTCTCTCTCGGATTTTCAAAAAACCAGATTTCAACAAATTTTTGATTAGAGTAGCTTTTCCTAAAACTATCTGTCCTCTTTAAGCTAACGATCAAACTTTGTTTCACAAGTAAGTTAAATTCTCTACTCTTAAGATGCATTGTTAATTGAAAATCATTGACAGTTGTCGAAAAATCATTATAGTATATGACTTAATGTTGAAGGTTTTTGAGCTAATTGATGCGACTTTCTTGAACTATGAATAGAATTTAAATGTTACAGGCTGAAGAGTTGTATAGTCTAATGTTAGGACTAATGTTTTGATTGCTCTGAGACCATCTCTTTGTTGTCAAACATCTCGCATAAGTTAGTGAACAACTCATTCATATCTAGCTTCCGGGACTTCGAAACTGAATAATCTCTGAAAGGATGGTCATTTTTACGATGACCAATAGTTTGTCATTTCAAAGTTTGTCAGCCCTGTTATAATTCAACTTCAAAGTTAGTCTTTATTCCAGTAACTCTAAATGACGCTATAGAGGAACCCGAAAATGTCACTACAAAGCAGTTAGTCCGCCAAAATATATGGCAGAATGAAATCAATCTATCTAAAGTAAGTTGAATTCCAAACCTATTTTTTATAAGGAATCAATCAATTTCCGAAACCTTTACAGGTCAACGACGAAAGCTTCTCACCTGATTTCCCTGTGACTTCATCCAATACTCTCACAACATTGAATCTTTCTGCGAACAAGGTCGATAGTTTCAGTCATTCTATGTTTTTACAAAAACTTTATAGCCTTTGATTGTCGAAATGAAGCGGAAAATTTTAGTTCCAAATATTTCCGTATTGTCTCGCTTGTACATGCCCACGCTTGTTGTCTCTAAATATTAGTTTGAACCAGCTGACGTCACTTCCACCAATTCAGTGCATTCCTGCACACATCAGGAGTCTTGACTTTTCTGGAAATTTGATCAAGGTGAGTTCACGTTTTGTTTTGTCTCATTTCTAAACGCAAATGCAGTCCTGCTGGACGGCTTATATATATATATATATATATATATATATGTATATATGCATATATATGCGTATACATATACATATACATATATATATTGTGTATGCATACGTGTATACGCATGAATATACATGTTCATGCAAATACACATTTGTACGTATAATGCGCATAGGTACATATGTACATATATGTGTAGGTATACATATATGCATATATATATACATATATATATATATATATATACCATGAAAACAGAGCCTTTTCCGTAATTCTAAACTCATTACCATATGCGAATGCGGACGGTTGGCTCAAATCACTAATTTGTCCACCTATCGTCTGGATCGTTGTTCAAGAGAACGTTTGCATTCTCTTGGAGTCACTTCACTGTTCTTTCCGTCCATATCTTATTTATTCTCCTTATCACGTGATTTCTCATCTGTACTCTTTAATCGATGTATATATTTCTGGATCATGAAGATGGTATAGTTTTCGAATTTTTGAGCTAAGCAAAGCGACCAGACCTAAGTGTTAGTTAAAGTTCAAATGATTTCGTTCAAGTGTCTGTGAGTGGTGCTCAGATTCGTTGATCTTGATGAAATATCAGCTTACATCACTGCTCCATAACAAATGATGAAAGAACTGTTAAATAGGAAAGATTAGCACGGAGTTTGGACTGCGTTATTTGGTCGGTGATCTCTTCGAAAGGTGCTCTACGGCCTGCGCTGCTCTAATTCTGTTTATTTTCTCCATATTGTTCTCCATGTTCAGTGAACATCCGTAGTAATCGTACTCGTACCATATGAAAACTATCCAATTAGATTTGTCCAGTTTTACACCATGAAATTTCCATGGACTGTGACCAAGCTCTATCTATGCGTAGAGCAATCATTTTCGCTGTTTCGTTCACTCCATTGAGCATTGTCTCCTGCTTCCAAAAATGGCCATATCATTCAAGAAACGAAGATTTGACAAGATTTTTCATCAATACGTTTGTCTTTCTTGTCCCAGTCATGCCACTTCATTGTCTTTGTAGTGCAACAGTAACAGCTTTGGCGATATGGTATCCACTTGTCTAACTGCTTTTTTATGAGTGTAGTGAGGGATCGATGAAAGAGCCATATCATCGTGCAGCAATTTCTCTATAACAGTCGGCTAATGGTCTTATATAGGAGGGGTCTGCACATTGGTCGAGGAGCGCTGATTAGATTGCATTTGTTCAGACGCTGTCATACGCTGTCTTATGGTCGGTAAAGTAGGGGACACGGGACGTATGGTATTCTGGACAGTAAATATGTCCTGTGAACGATTTGAATAAGCTCCATGCAGCGTTTATCCCTTTTGGAATTCTTGCTCGACGGTGCATGATATCCTTCTTCTAGGCTTTTGTGAAGAGATCTGGTTATTGGATAAGTGATCTTCCTGGTGTGCATTTGACATCCCGAGGAGCAATTGGTAACGGCTTTTGTACCTTGGTTGTCGTTAAAACATATCATGTGTCTACCGCAGCTGAATTTTGACAATTTGGCGTGTAGGAGGGCGAGTCTGATTCATAATCCTTGACGTCGAACGGGACTTTAGCTCGCCATTTTGACTTACGAGTTAAATGGCTTCCATTGGGAAGCTAATTTTGAGGTTTTGTTCGATAAAGTGATTATCGGCGTGCATGGGAGCGAAAGACTGAAGCAGTAATAACTTTGGCAAGTACTTGATCACAATCCTAGGAATCATTTCAACGTGCCACCCCGTTACATATGGTTTGTCACGCTGTAGTGCCGTCGCTTGGTGCTAATACAATACCAGTTCGTCGCCCTAACAGTCCGGTCAGGTACAACCGTGAGTTTTACTCAGTTTTACAAAACTCGTTATTTCAAATGCTAGTGAACCGAAATTATTTATTTTCTTTGAGGCAGTCGATCTAAATCGGCTGTGCGATCACAGCGTTCTCTTTCTGTCACTCATCATCAGTCTGTTGATATCCGACTAGAGGAAGCTTGTGATCACAAGCGACATGATACCTTAGAATGGCTAAAGACGTTAAACATCAGTTCAAATCAGTTGGAATCCATTCCTATCTGTGTAAAGGGCAAGGTGCTGTTATTACAAGACTTGGAATGATATCTGTTCATGTTTCACGCTATTAGAAAGATCATTGCTCTACCAATTAGCAGATTTAGGTGTTATTCCAAGGCCTAACTATTTTGGATGCAAGCTGCAATTTATTGAAATCTATCAGTGTTGACATCGCCCGTCTCACAAGTTTGTCAGTTCTGAACTTAGCAAAAAACAAGCGGATTCAAGTGCTACCTCCTGAACTTGGCATGCTGTCAAAGTATGTCTTCGATGCTTTTGTTCTTTTTTATTCGATTGGTTTTTCAATACCTATTTGAAATGTACATATTTTTTAATTGATTGTTTGTTTTTTACAGGTTGTGGTCGCTTTCATTGAAAGGTTGTCAATTAAAGGAGCCGCTGGATTCCATGGTAAACACGGAAAACTGCAAGACTGTCGAAATAGTTGCTCACTTGAAAACGATTTTAGAAGAGTGAGTTAAAGTTGCTTTGGATTAATTTTGATGTTCTCAATCTTTAAACACGGCTTTCAAATCAAGAATTACTACAATTCACCGCTTTTTTGGTAACTACCGAAGCAATTTTGAACAAGAACTTCTGTTGTATCGATACCATTTCAAGCTCAAAACTTTTTACATACTGTTCGCAATCACCACAGCTTTCAAATATCACATTATCGAGCTTTATGTAGATCAGTGAAACTACGTAAACAGAAATGTTTCCGACATCTCCATTACCTCTAGTCCTTACCTCCTTTTTATGCGATACATTTGGCAGCAAGGCAGAAGTCGTCATCTCGAGCTCACCGCCGCGCTAGGCGTTGAGGAACGCTAACGCTGTGAGCCTGTCGTTCCTGAACTGCTAAAGACTACAACCAGCTCAAGAGTGATTTCACTGACTTCTTTGAACGCCGGCCTCATTTTTTGTGAGAGAAGGGCCTTCACTCTTTACCCAGCAGATCGTGCACTTTGTCCTTCAACACCACTTACCCGGCGTACGTATTGAAAACAATTGATCTTGGACATTCTATGCTAATTTGTCTGCTGTCGATGTGTTTCCAATCTTCAGAATCGATTTTTGATCGATATTTGTTTGTCACCCCGTTCATCGTCCCTATTGAGATTCAGACACAAGAGTTGGAACGCATAGAATTAGCTTAGAAGAACATGAGAGATGCGAGAAATAGAAAAGCCTAGAATAAACTCAAAAGTGGGTTAATCACGTGCAAGAATAAAGTATAGTGACTAATAGTGACTAATAGAGCAAGAAATAATAGTGACTTGTTGTGTTCATATCCGTTGTCAAGTGTAAGAGGTCATGGATAGAGATTTTTGTAAAAAGGTTTAAGAGTTTCTTATTTTGTCAACATAGATGTTTGCTCAGCTCTCATGAGCTCAGAGATATGAGAAACTATGTTTTTTTCAACCATGGAATTTCTCCATTGTCACACTTTCCTAGATCAAAAACATACCGTCACCTTCGTCTTCTGATTTTGGGGAGCGATGGAGTCGGAAAAAGTCAACTGTGGGAAGGCCTGCGTTCGGAAGCCGTTCAAAGAAAATCTGCTCTCCAAGTTAGTGTGCTGATTATTTGTTTTGTTCTAGGGAATTGATCAACTTCCATTATATCATCTATGATTTTCCCGAATCACAGCCTATGTATTTTACTCTCACTCAAAAGCAGTCTTCTCGATTGAATCGACATGCAACATTTAATGTGATGGATGTGATGACTTGTATACAAATTATATGATATAATACGTCGCTGCAGTAAAAGTGTCCTCATTGGTCGAGGCGAGCTCAATTTTCAACTAACGTGCGTGCCTGTTTTGATGCGTGATGAACTAGCATTGCCAAGTGGTCTTATAACGCACCGGTTTTGCCAGCAGCACCTCAGCCCGACTATATTAGAAGCTGACCTACTCGATCACTGTGACGGTTTCCATATAGAAGATGAGATGAGATCCTCAAACAAGTGATAAGTAAGCGTTTTATTTTTAGGTGGACAGCATTCGCGTCGCCGAGTGGCAATTCGAGGCAAAAAAGCAAAGGGGAGAGGCTGCATTTGGTCCAGTTGTCTATACATCGTGGGACTTCATCGGACAAGTAAGATAGGGTCCATTTTTGAGAAGAACTTCAATTTATGTGAGGGTATTGTAAGAGTGTTTGCTTTTCAGAGAGAGTACCATTCAACTCATCATTATTTCTTAACCCGTCGAGCGTTATATATTGTTGTTTGGAGAGTGACTGATGGAGAAATCATTTTCAATGATGTTCAGCGATGGCTTGTCAACATTCAGGTGTGTAAATATCGAGTTTCGTAAGCCAAAGTTGCAGTTTGTACAGGAAAAAAAAGACAGGCCTATCTTTCATCGAGCATGAAGCAGAAATGTTTTTTGGAACTTTGACAGAATGTGTCTCTGCAACCTCACATAAGTATGTTCTTTATGTTGTTAAAGAGATAAGTTTCCTGAATTTATGAAAAAATACACTGACAATCAGTTTTGAGGTAGTAAACTTTATAGATAGAGGGCGATGCTGCATATGTCTCAAGAGTGCCTTTTCACGGTTTCCTCAACAATTTGAAAGACTTTGTCGGTGTACATTATTTCTTTTGTTTGACACAACATAAATGTAGGCCATTTGTTATGCAAGGAAAATAGAGCCTCCGGCATTATTCACTTCCTAAGAAAAAACGATGCATTCATGACAGTTAGCCGGTCACTTCCGCGGACCCACGCTTGTGGACGCGCTCAGTGTGGGTCTGCGGAACTCAACCAGTTAAAGCTTGCAGAGGTCAGTGTATTCACATCTGGTTAATCCCATAATCTGCAGTGACTATGACGATTATTCTAAACCTTCCAGACAAGGCTGCTACCAGTTTACGGATTCCGAAGAAATTGGTTGGCGCGGTACTCGGGGTTGAACAAAAAACCATGAGCATCGCATGTGTGGTTAACTGATGCTGTGGTTCTCTTTAGGCTAGAGCTCCAAACGCCTGTGTCGTTTTGGTGGGTACTCATGTAGATCAAATATCTTCAAATCCAACAAGATTTCCCAAAAACTTCATCGAGGAGATCGAGAAGAAGGTTCGTTTAAGCGGGTAAGATCCTTCTTGGAATGTTTCTAGTTCTATAGATGTGCTTTACTCAGGTTCGATCGCGCTTCATGGTTATCGATGCTGATAAGTACGGTCTTCCTCGTGTGCTGGACCTCGTTCTTATCAACAGTAAGGCGAAGAATGATATAAAGGTGTCAAAATCTATGATATTATTGCAGATTTTTTTGATCTTTGATGCTTTTCAAGTTTTGAAAACTTTGACTTTTAGTATTTGTTGAATGTGATTTACAACTCTTCTTGGGAAGTTAGAATAGGGAAAGATCGTGCTCTTGAGCAACAAGTTCCATCTGCCTACGTTGCCATGACAAAGGTGTAGCTTTAGTGACATTAAATCTTCCTTCAAAGAAGATATTTCAGTTTTGTAGTTTCATGTGAAATGTTAATGTTGTAGGTGGTTCGCGAATTACACACGGAATTGCGACGAGACTCAATTTCGGCTATTATGACGTCAGAACAGTTCCATGAGCGTACAAAGCAACGAATGATTGCCAAGTTTGGACGCTTGTTCAGGTGTTTTTGACGAATATGTGTTGGCTTTTCTAAGTTACTAGCTAATATTTGCGAAGTAAATTGGCAGCTTAGCTTTGCGGAGCCGTGTGGTCACTGAGGAGTCTCGAAAGAAACCGGACCGGCTAGAGTTTAGCGAAATTTGTGGATGCGTTGATGGACGGCGCAGTGCTCAAAGTTGCCCTATGACACACACGTGGTCAATAGTTCGCTTCCGCGCTCAGAGCTCGTCAGCTCTTCCATCCCTCCGGGGTCGGTGAATTGGTACCAGACTTGTCTGAGAGGATACAAGTAGTGACTTGATGCATTGGTAGGTCACCGCTAGTCATTTTAATGACCATATACGCATTCAATCACCTTTGACGATGCTTGGTGAAGTGAAGACATGGCGCATCGCTCAGAGATTAATCGACGCCAAAGTTTTATCCTTCAGCTTTCATCCATTTATGTTTCAAGTTATTCATAAAGTGTAAGTATTTAAAAGTTTTGTAGGGACGAGATAGAGTTTCGCGGTGCCTGTGCATTCCTTCATGATAGTGGCGAAATCGTTCATTTTGTCGACGCCTCATTGAGAGAGCTCATTTTTGTAGACCCATTATGGCTCGCTGATTATCTGGCAGCGGTTGTGGCATTGAGGTTCATTCATTTTGTATTTAATCTGATATTCATCATTCTTTCCATGCGTTTTTACACCTATCGTGCTGTACGTGTCCTGTAGTGTCTGTGCGCCATCCATAGGTTCTTTGAATGCGTTAATGAATTAGCTACTTCCTAAATTGTAATTTTCTTCCTATTTTTCCTTTTTGGGAATTGAACTAATGTTGGATGACTGACCCAGAAAAATCCAGTTTGACACTATTTCGGGTCATAGAAGAATATGCTTTGAAACCTGTAAGCATAGATATCGCGCGTCGCTTTCAGGTGGTACATCAGGTGATAATCACGCTGCAGTCTGTTTAGTTTTAGTGGCTTTTACTGTACTTGAAATGATTGATATGTTTGATGCGTTGAAGCGATTCAAGAGGTTTGACTTTAGATCCCCTCACAAGGCTGCTGGTATTCTATCTCAAGACGCCCTAATACCACTGTCGAAGCAGTTTCGTTCTACCGAAGCCGGCCCACCACTTCGTGGTGCTCTGCTTGACCTCCTGCAGAAGTTCGAACTCGCGTTGCCATGTGTAGGTCGTCGACTGCTGGTACCAGCTCTTCTTCCTGATGAATATCAACTTAGAGCTGATTATCCTGCAGCATCTGTAAGAGTGAGTTAGCCACATCATCTTATATGAGTACGTAAGTCTACATATATGTACTCGTATAACTACATTCATGTGTATATAGAGAACTTTTCCTTAATTTATTTTGCTTCTTACACCAACCTCATCCAATCTCTGCGTTTCCCAGTACTGCTTACATTCGACGTCTAGTTTGTCCATCCGCAAATGTCTTTCCATTTTGCTTGCGAATTCTCTGGCTACTAGATCACTACTGGTCTTTCTCATGAATGTCGTCGTATAGCGGTCAAGTTCATCCTCTTTTCCGATCATGTGATAGCAGAGTTAGCTATTCTATTAGGTCTTCATTACAGGCAGTTGCAAGCTTCAGTGGATTAGAGGCACTTAGCTGAACCTAGACAGAATGGACATCAACTTTCCGACCTCATAGCGGCGAGGGCTTGGTGTTCACCAGACGTTTATCTACACATATATATATATATATATACATATATATATACGTGTAAATATATATGTCTCTGATATATATGTGCATGAATATGTATATATGTATGTATGCATGTGTGTATATATGTAAACACATGTGTACACGTATATATACGCTTGTATATACACACATATTTATGCGCATATGTATGTGTACATGATACGTATGCATACGTGTATACTATATAAGTGCATGGTAAACATGCATATGTTTACTAAAAAGGTACGCACGTATATGTGCTGTCTACGTATATATGCTTATGTTTATATTGAGGTGCCTATGTGTATGTATATATGTATATACATGCACAAATGTACATATATGAGCATATATGTACACATGTAGACGTATGTGAATTGCATATATATGTATGTATACATATAGGCATACGTATGTAAATGTATGCATGTATGAAGCACTTAATTTGTTCTCTGAAAACAATCGTCCTAAAGGTCCTCGAATAATTAGCGCGTTGTTCCGACTATTGCTCAGAGATTTCGTTCTCTTTGTAAATGTCGTGGATATCAGTCTTGTCGAATCTATTTACAATTTTTAAAATAACTGAGCTCAGAAATCTTGTTTGAAAAGTTGAGGGTATTATGAGTCCTTGTTTGAGTAACAAAAAGTTGTTATCAAAGAAATCGCTTTTCACAGAAAAGAAACTACAACTTGTTTGAATTTCATTTGCTTGTATTTTGTGTACTATAGAATAAACAAGTGCTTTTCAGATATCTGCAAAAGTTTCTTCGTGGACAATTCATTCAAACAAGCTGCCAGTCATTTCACATCAGTCTATAGCTCGTACAATTGGCCTGTGGCAAAGGTAAATCAGTGTTCCTTTTTCTAAGTTTCTTGGACCATTTATCACCTACTTCACCTATTTTCTCCTAATTTTTGAATGATGCGATCACTGATTTCTTATGCAATATTTCCTTTTTTACAACATATGTCAAGCAAATTTTTATTTTATCTCACTCAGTAACTGTATGAAATCTCAATTACTCTAGCACATTATTTGACCTGCATCACAGTTTTTTTCTTTATACTGGCGTGTCCTCGTACTTCTAGCATTCGATTCGTCTCCTCGCTTGCTTGAGGAGTTCATCTTCTTCACGAACGTCATGTAATAGTGTCCGAGCACGTCACCGTGCAATAGCGAGGATAACCAGGCTGAGGCGTTTCGTAGAGCGTTCGTTATTGATTGCTGGAGAGTGTTCTATTCAGTTCATAATCAGTGATTTGTAAACGAGGATCAACTACTTGTATGTCATAAATCAAATTTTTTTCATTTTCGATCGTCTCTGAGAAAAGCTGTCACTTCTTAAAAATGTGTAAATCCTTTTTGCTTTTTTTGCAATTTGGAAGAATAGATTCCTGAATGAGTGAGAGCAATGGTGACGATATTGATAGAGATAATGTCAGTGCTGAGTGACTAGGAATTGTTACCTTATCCGGGTAGATCGAAGTTTGAAACATTGCTTGATAGAAAAACACGTCTGATCGGAAAAGCAGGAAAGTTCCAGCAGGCATTTTGTGCAGTAAGATCTGAGAAATCCTTTATTCAATAACTGTACTTCGAACACATCAAATTGCTGTAGAGCGAAAAGATAAATAGATATCATGATTTTTAACATTTCAAAGTGCGACTCTTGAAGTCACGATGTCACGAATGAATATCAAAATATCATGCTAAGGGTGCACAATAAGTAGACGCAAGAAGCCACTTGACATCCTTTTCTCTTTAAATCAGATCCAGGAAGTACGCAAAGCCTTTCTACTCGTAGTTGAGCCGTAAAGAAATATTCTTCCGTATAAAAGCCTGGATTTGACTGATGACTATGTATAGTGTATTCATTAATTCAGTACTGGTGGTGTTAAGCAAGGGGTGCGGTGGTTGAGTGGTTAGTGATGCTCGATGCGGGGCTGATACCTACAGCTCTCTCTAACATTCAATAACGAATGCCTCAGCCTGACTATCTTCGATGTAGATGTGCTTAACTAGTATTATACGATGTTCATGAAAAAGATGAAGTCTTCGAGCAGGCAATAAATGCGAGGAGACTAATTGAATGCATTAGAGTCCGACATTAATGAACTTTTATTCGTTCATAGAGGGCATTATAATCAGCCGGAATCTATCTCTATGTGGTTTTTGATCGTACTTTTTGCCGTTGAAGTGTTTTTTTGTTCTACTTTTCATATTCACTCGATGAGCTACCCACTTTTATTAATGTTTATACATATATTAGAACCGTCGATCATCCTCCGCCGCCTCCGAATAATCATAGCAATGATACAAGCGGGACGGTATTCTTGTTCTCTTTTGAAACAGGGAAGGAACTTCGCCGTCTATACGCCATGTCTTATATTCCAGCGGGTTTCTGGAGTCGACTTATAACAAGGTCTTGATGAAATCTGTTTCTAGTTTTCTGATCTTTATTTTCATTTGGTATCCCCTATCTCTACATTGTAGAATTATCGGTGATGGAAACGTTATGTGGGCCGTGGAATCCTTGTTTACAGCAAACAGTCTTGACGACAATTTCGAACGTTTGCAACATATCTGCAACACTCATCTGAAGGCTGAATGGATTGTTTGGCAGACTGGAATAGAGGTTTCTGTTGCTTTTTGATCCTATCAACCGGAAGAAGTTCCATCTTTTAGTTAGAGTGACGGTGCAAATTTTGATCTCTAAACTCTTATACTACAAATTTTACTTTCAGCTCATCATAGGTGGTCAGTCGGTTTTTCTTCTTAAACAGTTTTTTTCGCAGGTAAGCATTTTTGGTTTGTTTATCATTTGTTTATGTGTAAGGTGTTATTTATATGACAGCAGGATCATCTTTAGACGGAAATTCGTGATTTGGACTACGGGCGACTGAACATTCGTACGCGTGATGAGCAGAAGAGATGGCGAAGTTTTCCAGTTGAGCAGTACGCTCTTGTCGAAGCGCTTTTTACTGCTCTGAGGTGTATATTCTCTTATGTTTTCTGCTGTAGCTGTACACTGACATGTAATGCCATGTCACACAAAAAAATGAGCCATCCTCTGACCTTGTTATTTGTTCTTGTTTTTCCTTATCAATGAAGACACCAACGGACAGTTAATGTGTTCCACCTAATGCTTATCCCTTTATAGCAGCTTATATCATATTCCATACACAATCTTTTAGAGGACTTTTTTGCTGGAACAATTTTTTGTCAAACTTTCAGTAGTTTATTAGTCATTCCAAAGCTTGGAAAATGGCGATTTCACTGTACTTGCTTTCTCAAAAGACCTTGGCGAATTATAGCAGCCAAAAGAAAATTTCGTTTCACCTTCAGTGCGCATTTTTTGCTCGACTGTGGTTAAACTCAAAAAGACCTGAAAAGCCATCCACAGACCCTGTCTGAGCAAGAAAATGTGTTCCCAAGGTGAAATGTAATTTTCCACTGACTGCCATCATGCAGTGAGAAGTCCTTTCATAAATCAAACACAGTATTGTAATCGCCTTTTTCAAGCTTTGAATGACTGTTAAAAGCCTAGGAGAAAGTGTTGTGTTCAGCGAAAAGTATATAATATCGTGCATAAAATATGATATACGCCCAATATGTGGAGTACTGTGCAAAAACGTTTGCGTCAGCCGGGATTCGAACCCAGATCTTACTCTTTCCGGGAGCGTATGCTAACCATTGCACTACCGACGCTCGTTTTGCACAGCACTCTTATTTACGATATAACGCGTTGTCTGCCAACAGCCAACCGTCAACGGTCTAGCGGGGCAGCCGCTATCGGCATTGAACCCGTTTGTGTTGACAGACATTGGATAAACCCAGATCTCACTCTTTCGAGCGTCGGTAGTGCAATGGTTAGCATACGCTCCCGGAAAGAGTGAGATCTGGGTTTGAATCCCGGCTGACGCAAACGTTTTTGCACAGTACTCCACATATTGGGTATACTATAAGATCATACCACTGCAAGTGGCAGTCAAAATAGAAAGTATTTAGTATGATATACGCCGCTCTGAAAGATGATTTGTGTGTTTCACAGCTGATCAAGTTGATCAGTATAATGCCCATAGTCGTATTCTTCATCTGAGTGTTAAGCTTTCAATGTTGTTCCACATTCAAATTATATTCTTCAGCATCACCGTTTTGGATGGTACTTCTAAGACAGTTATATTCACTGAAGGTGAGGGTTCTACTAGACTACTCGCTTTAGTGATTGACCTCATGGATACATTGCTTGAAGACTGGTAAGTGCTAAAATTCGACTTTCTTCTCGTTAAGGCTTTTCCATTTCCTACCAGGTATCCGGCGCTAGGTACTCGATTTGTGCACTCATCGGAAGGTGATCTACTAGTGAATCGTTTTGTGCCTTGTCCTAAATGCGCATACGAAAGTACTGCAGAAATCGAACAAAAAAGTAATGACACGGCGATCAAATGTGGCCGTGATACTAATAGGTTTGTTCAGCCAATTTTAGTGTTTCGATCCATTTGGCCATTTATACTTTCGTAATAAACTCTCCTATTGTAGTGGACGCGAGGGAGCCGACGCTTCAAAAGTTGTGCAATCTCTCGAAGCAACTGGTGGTCTCCCAATTTTGAATGAGATTAATTGTTTCTCTGCCGAGGAATGCATGCTGGCAGGTTTGTACATCTAACATGAGTTCCCTCGGTACTTTTCTGTTATCGGGCAGGAATCTCTGAAGGATAATATCTCGTTGTCCGAAGAGTTTCCGCTGGACTTTCGTTGATCAATCTCAGGCTTAAATCTCGGAGAATTCAAAAATTCACTTGTTTTTCGAAGGACCTTTTACAGCACTGCAGCAGTGAAGTTAAAAATGTGTTTAACATGCGTCGCGATTAGCGCTCCTTATATCTCGTAGAACAGAGTTCTACCTCTGGATAACAAATAATCATTTGATAGCGTAAATCTCGTAGATGTCAACAATATGTTTCTTGAAGAGGGCTCTTACAGAGCTTTTCTGATGGAGATAGATTTATGTTTCACACACGCGTCTTTCTCGCAGTGCACAGCTCTTCTCTTGAATTATTGACATAACTTTTATGGCGTAAATTTTGACAAGTCCAATACTTTGTTTTCTGACAAAACCATTTTCCGCCCTGTACCAGGTAAAATAAAATTGAGCTTCATTATTGCGCGTAATGCTTGTCAACCAGGCTATGTGTGTAACTCTATGTCGATCGCGCCTCCCGATTCTTATGCGTCGCATGATTTCTGTTATTGAGCTAGAATTTTTTTTTTCTACTTCGAAAAAATTCTGAGAAACATATGGCTCTGATATTTCACAATTTCCTTTACAGCTCCCATCCATGTTCTTTTCGTGCATAGGCTGGGGCCGCTTAGGCATAAGCTTATTAGTGAAATTAGCTTAGCTTGGTGAGTTTTATTCGACGAAATAAATAAGAAAGGAAAGGTTGAGCCCACAGAACGATAGAACAGAGGTCCTTCTACAATGTGAATATAAGAACATAGAAATGTCTACAAACCGGTTAGAAAAATTATCAAATAAATAACGAAAACATCCGCGATAACGCACGATGCGTTAGAAACACAACTCTGTTTACCGTGTTACAGCGTTCTCAAAAGGTTTTTTTGAAAAAAAAATATTTTTTAAGTCTTTGTAATCTACGCTGTGTATCGGCTAGTAATGATTTAGGTGAGACCTCTGTCCAGCGAAATTTAAGCGCGATAATGCGCGACGCGTCTATAACATAATCATATTTTTAGTGCTGCAGCATTGTAAGAAGGCCTTGCCAAAAAATAAGTATGCTTTTGATTTCTCCTCGATTTAAGCCCTTGAATGTTTGAATGATTTATAACTATTATGTTGAATGTCTCTGTCCAGCAGAACAACTTTCCTTAAAAATTCCTGTTTGATAATAGAAGTGCCTTTTTACCTATTCAATGATTAAAGGATTAAGCTTTCGGCGTTGATAAATTCCCAGGGATGTGCCATGCATTCGTTTTCAATCTTTGACTCCGCCTGATCTGATCGAATGCATATCTGACCTTCATAATGACTCGCGATGGCCTACCGATCTATGGAGTCTGTGCTGCTAATCCTCCCAGACAAGTCTGAGACCAGTCTGGTGCCAATTTGCTGACCCCGGAGGGATGGTGGCTTGGTGAGCCAAGAGCGCGAGATCGAACGATTGTCTCTATATGCGACCCAGATTACCTCTAAGCGCTGCGCCACATGCGCTTCTGATACAGTGATAGAGTTTTCAAAGTGATCTTATCTGGCTTTCCTTGTTTCATCGTAAAAGTTCGCCGGACAACTTGCTTTGACACTTTTGTGTCTTCAACTGATACATAATTATCATTACAGTACTTGTCCAACAAACAAATCGAGCTAATAAATTGTTTTTATGTCGCGAATATGCTTGGCTCGAATGTCCTTCTCACTCTGGTGTCAGCTTGAGGGATATTGCTCCGGAAACGGTAGGTTTTTTACTACTTTGCTTCAATATTTGAGCATGCAGCGAAAGCATGAATGTGCGGTACCGAGGATTCTTATATTAGATTAAATGCGAGGTCTCTATTTTCCGATCATTGACTTGGGTCAGCAATCCGAACCTTCCAGTTCACCTTCTTTCTCGGTAGTCAAATGCACTGTCTATCGTTTTCGACGAGGTACCCACTAGTTAATCACCTACCAATTTTAGAATCGACTTGCTTTTACTATAGGTGACTTCGGACCACATCTTTGTACACTTGTGTAGTTTTCACAAACCTTTCGAAGCTGTTTGTAAAATCGACTTACCGCGTTTAGGAATCTTACCATGTGAGTCTACATGCATTTCACCTTCTTTGAAACTTATGTTATCCGTCTCCACAGTGTTTCTTTTTTCCACTGTACGAATGCCAGTACTAGCATTCAATCATTTTTTCGTCTTCTTCTTTAACGTGGTAGATTACTGGTAGAGCGCGTCTTCTTGTAGCATTCCATGCGACGTTCGTTGTTGACTGCAGGAGAGTGCTGGGGTGTGTGGTTCGGCCCCATCGCGTCGCAACGAGCATCGCAACCACTCCGCCACTCCACCCCAACCTTCCTCCTTCCCTCTCTCTGGCATCTCACTACATGATAATGCTGTTTTTGATCCTCGTTCGAGACACGGGTGACTGTTCCATTTGAAGTCGGAGTGGACCGTGCGTATTTCACTTACGAGAGATTATTCTGCCGCATAGAGTATCCAACATCAAAGCTGAGATTCGTGATGTATGGGTGGATGTTATCTACACTCAGTACTCTACAAAACAAAGTATCATCCGTACTCTCTTTTTCCGCATAAGGAGTTTTCCGTTCGATAAGGTACTAAGATACCTCCCTGCCCCATAATGCGCTGCAGGTCAGGAGAGTTGTAAGATACGCAAGGCACTCACCAGGATGCATCCATAGTTACTCTGGGAATATTGCATGTTCTCAACTCCACTGTGTTCACTTGTGGATGAAAGAGAATGTGACGAAAGCCTCTTTATTGTTAAACCGACTACCAAAGACTTCCATCATTATTTTTAGGAGCCCATTTTTTCATCGAACACAAATGTTGACAGTGTTCCAAAAGCAGGAGACGATTTTGAAAAATGTCAAGGATAGGTAGAATTTAGAGAACAGAAATTTTCGACAAAATTTTTGAAAGCGGTAGTGGAGAGTGGGAAACAGGGTTGTGGAAACATTGAGGTAGAGTGGGCCGAATGCATTTAGTCCAGTATACATCGCAACAAGAAATTTGGCGTACCTATGTATGTAGTGATTCACTCTCCCTTAGAATTTTTTTATTTAACTGCATATCTTAGTAGTTGTATGATGTTGTGAGTATATTTCCATCAATGATGAGTGACATGATTATCTGAACCTCAGGCGGGAGTTGAACCCGAGTCTCACCCTCTTCGGAGGTACGTGCTAACCTCTGCATTACGGAGGCTGTTGTTGTGCTATCACTGTTTCTGCAATCAAGGTCTCCATTCTGTCAGCAGCTAAGTAAAGAATTTTTTAACGATTACATCCATCCAATTAGTGTCAGCACAACTAGGTACAAAGCCGATATCTGCTAACGTGGCCAAATTATTAACACTTGGTTGCTTCCAGAATCGATACCATGTATCATACAAAGAGTGCTAACAGAATAGTAGCTTAGTAGTACAGTGGTTAGAACGCTCCCCAGGGATTGAGTGAACGCGGGTTCAACTCCCGCCCGAAGTTTAAATTTTTACATATTACTCAACGTTGTTGAATACATGGTTGTATATCTCTCTCCGTTATTTGAGGGCACGTGATTAGCCTTATGACTAACTTCTTAAGACATCATATTTTCCACAGTGTGATAGATGTAGCATGGTATTCAGGTGTTTGTAGACATCGAGTCTTCCCTCATCATATCATCTAATCAAATAAAACGTAGTCGCATGTTGGGAAGAGGTGCTTTTGGATTCGTTTTCAGAGCAACTGTAAAACTACAAGTAAGCAACTTTCCAGGAGGGTACCAGTGTGCTTTTTCTCGACCACAAGTTTGTTTTTAGAGTGGTGAGCTATGTGAAGTCGCTCAAAAGATGTTGGAACCTGTTGACCCTGGACCAGGTGCCAGACCAACGGCGTTAGCAGCTTACAAGGTGAATCAATGCTCTCTGACATGTATGTATAAAGAAAAATTTTGAAAGAGGTATAGCAGAAATTCTCCCTTTTCTTCATTTATGTATATTTTGGCATATGTTCAAGGCTGCAGCTGACAAATGGCGTCGTGACTCGCTGGAATTCGCTTCACGAGCCTACTGTACTTCACGTCAAGAACTCAATCTTCTTAGTCGTTTGCATCATCCGCATGTTATTGGTCTTATTGGGGTTCGGTCCTATAGTTGTTGTATACTCACTTTCAAGTCGTAGAAGAACGATTTGCAGGTTTGTACTTCACCTTTGTCTTTGATAGTGGAATTGGCGCCACTTGGAGCGCTTAATCAGTTGCTGGCCAGTCATCGAAAAAGCGGTGCCCGCCTAGGACTGTCTGTTTTCCGAGATTCTGCAGTACAAGTGAATGTTGACAAAACTTATTATTATCACTAATCTAGCGATTCATATTCGCTATCTAGGTAGCAAAAGCATTGGAGTATCTTCACACATCCCACATAATTTACCGAGATTTGAAGAGTGAAAACGTACTCGCTTGGAGATTTCCACCGCCATTTAGCACTCAGATCGATGTATTGCTCAAACTTGGGGACTATGGTACATTTTATATTTCACTGTTGATTTCTTCATCATTTTTGAGAGCTTTGAAAACTGCAGAGCTCCGAGATTATGAATCTTGTACAGGAGTGTTCATTTTTTAGGTATTTCACGTACCGTGATGCCATCAGGTGGAGCAAAGGGCTTTGGGGGCACGGAAGGGTTCATGGCGCCCGAAATAATCAGGTTTAACGGGGAGGAGGAGTACACGCAAAAGGTTTGCATCAGTTTCATTCTTTGTTGTCGTTGCGTTTCTGAGAATCAATAAACTCAGTTGTCAAAGAGGAAAGTGGCGTTCTTTCTTTTGTATTTTTAACACTAGTTTGATTTGCTGCAATTCAGGTTGACTGCTTCTCTTACGGTATGTTTCTTTATGAGTTGATTACACTGAAGCATCCGTTCGAAGGCGAGGAGCATGTGAAAGAACGTCTTCTGGAAGGATCACGACCTATTTTTTTGCCACATGTCTGTTTTTTTATGTTATTTTCGATGCTCAGAAACGTATTGCGTGCCGAAATATTGACTTCAGTGTATTTGTTAAGTTCTAAAAGCAACAGCGTGGAGTTTTCTGAGTTGAGCAAGATTACTCTTGACTATGATTCTAGTTCAGAAGCAAATGACAAAATCAGTTTTGATCCAAAAGATTTAGTCAAAGCGCACTACTTTGCTTTGTTTCACTTTCGCTGTTGCTCAAAGTCATATATTAGAAAAGTTTCAGCGCTGTGTGGTATTCCTTATTTTCTCTTGAATCAGGCACGAGATTTCATAACATTTAAGCTTTTGGTTTTTACATCATCCGTGAGCGGTCGATTGATTGTCTTTTCTACTTCTGTCTCTGATTTCGGCCTAACACTATCTCCGAATCAACAAGTAGGAAGCCCGACCAAGGCTCCATCCCGAAATCCATTCCTTAGAAATGGCATGTGAAGATCTGAAAACGCCCTTGCAAGGTTGCTACTGGAACCCAAGGATTATCATATGCATGACTAGCAGTATACTATCTGGAACATGTGCTGGGGTCCGCACAACTAGTGAAGACGGACTACGTAAGTATAAGTAAGTATTTATTCAAGCAGCTGATATTTCGCTAGTTTAATCTTCTTCAGAGCTTGCAAAGATTAGGTTGTCCACAATTGCATCAAGCGAGCACAAAATCAACTTTCAGCATACTTACCGCTTTTTATAAGTCCTCCACTGAGTAGCTCAAGTGAAGAACACCGGGCACAGATCACATGAACTTGTAATATATTTCCTCACCAAAATAAATAAAACTTGTAAAGCTGTGAGTATATTGAAAGTTGAATTGGTGCTTGATGCGACTGAGATCTGGGTTTGGTTATTTTTTTCTGAAACAACAATGGGGGTGTTTGGCCGACTAAATTGTGAACAATCTGATCTTTTCAGGCTCTGAAGAAGGCGAAACTGCCGAAACGTCAGCCGTTTGATTGAACAGTGTTGTAAAACCTCGTGTTCATAAGAAAATAAGGATTTACTGCTGAAGCACATTGATGTTGATAGATAGTTTGTTTTTGGGATGGTCATGTTTTATTTTTGAGGTGGAGTTAGGAAAACTACGAGACTCTAGTATCTGTTATCGATATACAAGAGGTAATAACTGAATTTTGGTCAGAGTTTTTTTCGAAACTAGAGTAATTTCTGAGTAATGGAGCTCGTCAGCATGTGACAAGGTTCATTCATGCATCGTTTTGGATAACAAATGTAGGTAAGCCCAACTTGCTTTTAAATTCTGCTTACCATTCAGGAAGTGTTGATTCCTTCACCGATATTGGATCTGGTGATTCACTGTTGGGATTCGTTACCGGAAAAGAGACCGTCGTCCTCTCAGCTTGTCGGGTATTGCTCTGCTCCTGAATTTACACACATCCTCGATGTTTGTGAGCTTGAGGGTACGCTATCACTACCTGCTATAATCGATAACTCGGTAAAATCATGATTATAATCGAAATTTGGTTGAACCATGATTACGTATGAAGATCATGGAAATTTTGACAACTTCGAAATTACTAGGAAAGCCCCCTTTTAAATGTTTATCAAAAACTTACGGTGCTTTCATAAAATTGATTAAAAGTGGGTAAATTTATTCTCGGCACCTGCTGCAGTAACCCTAATTTGGATCTAAGAAGCCGTTTAAGGCTACTTTTATCATGATTCAGAACCTTTGCCACCATCCTGTGTCCTGTCGTACTACATAGGTGATGATATGGATGATCCAGATGATTTTGAAGCCCAGTTGTGGCTGTGTGGTAAGAACACAACAGTAATGAGTTGTACTCAATATGGATGGTTGGATCAGAAGGTCAATCTATCTCATTATCATTTTTTCCGATAAGTGAGTCATGCCAGAGGATATTTGTTTAGGTGATCGAAACTCCCTCTCCAGCCAAATTCATAAGTCGAGTTCGTGATATGGTTTGGTTGTGTGATGAGGATGGAGAAGTGACGGTCTTCGCCTCTTCACTGCACAAGCTTACACGACTTCGACTACCATCTCTAAGTGCTTCTATTGTGAGTCTTACTTGTTCCTATTTAGATCTTCATCTGTGGTTTGAAAATTTTCGTTTCTTCTTTGACTTCTCAGCCTTCGAAGAGTGAAGGTTTGGAGAAAAAATGTTCCATTGAATTTTGCTTGTGTCGAGCTTCTCGGGGGCAGTCGCTGAATGATTAGATGCTGAGTGCGGAGCTAGTCCTTCCACCACCTTCCGGCAATTAATCAACGAACGCACCAACGTGGCTATGCTCGAGCTTGCCAAAAGTTCCGCCCAATAAGTTTACAACTTTCATAAAGACGATGAAATCCTCAAATCAACAATGAATGCCGCGAGACCAATCGAATGCTAGAAATACCGATATTTGTACAATGTGACAAGAAAACGGGTCGTATGAAGAATAAAAAAATATCGAGCTTTTCAAAAACATCTTATACTACCGTCTCATCTATAATATACAAGAGAAAAACTTACGCACGTGATCCGTAATTTATCGTCATCTTACATAAATTATCATTGATACATTACCTCATCATTCTATTATTAGCCCTTTACGGGCGATGAGAGTCGTTTTGATCTCAGCTTATCCACGCCATTTGGGCAGCTACGTGGATCGGTGCGCTCCCCCTATACTAATGGTGGTTGATTAAGGTTCCAAAGAAGCATTGTGCTCACTAAAAGATGGAATCACTGAAGAGAATCTGAATGAATGATTTGGTAAAGTCAACGCCACGGCTTCCTGAAATACTGCGATATCTTTAGTTGTTATTGAACATTAATGAATTTCAAAAGTTCTTCTTAATTACTTATGTTTTTGTAGTTAATCAATAGCTTAAGAAAATGCTTATTTCAATACTGAGCTTGTTCTGTAAAAAGGCTCTTATGATACGTCCTACTAATAAAAAAAAAGGCACGATGCGCAAGCACTATTCGTAGCCGTCCGAATCGCCAGTCAACTGAGAATGGCGCCCGTCCGCAAAGGGTTAGTATTATGATGTAGTGCACTAAGTTGTTTCAGATCCGAGCTCCCGAACTAATTGTATCTGACATATTGCTGATAGTGACGGAACGTCAGTTAATACTTCTGCGACTCAATGAAACCAATTCTGTTGTGTTGTTGGCAACATTAGATAGTCCTTATTCGATCAAATGTGCAGTGGCTGTCATGCAGGCGAACAACAGGTATTACTAAAGTTGAATTAGACTTTCTATGAAGCTATTTCCCCATCTAGTTTCATCATTTTAGACAAATTTGGACCGGTCATTCAGAGGGGCGGATATCGATTCATCATCTAAATAACGAAGAGTTCTCCTTTTCTTCTTCTTTTTATTTGCCAGAAGAGGAAGTTGTGATTAAAGATCTCGTATCAAGCAGAGAAGGAAACAATGTTTGGGTGACATACGATGGAGGTCAGTGTTCAGTCAGAATGTCTCAAATTGCTGAAATCAAGTGAACAGGAACAACACTTTGTGTGTTCTACTTATAAGGTTCTGTTAGCTACACAATTCTTTGGATGAACACCTATTTTAAGGTTCGCGCGTATTCTGCTGGGATGTGGAAAGGCGTCTGATATCCTCCTCACTCGATATTCGTAAAGTTATGCCAGGCTGGTCTATGTAATTTTTCTTTCGTTATTATAGGTGAAATGTAAATCGGAAAATCTGCAAACAAAACTTTGAGAATGAATTTGCTCAACCGCCCTTCGTTCTCAGTCTGAGTCACAGATGAGTTCGTTTTATAGTGAAGGAATCTACAGTGCCAAGGTATCATTGTTTACCAAATGGCTGTTCTCAAGAGTTGGAGAAAAGAATGTCTGTGATGACTGTATTTGTGATCTAAATCTGCAACAAAGTTTGATTACATTATAATTCAAACTTATTTCAATTGCTCATATATTCATCATTGTGCGAAGTAGCGTAAATACATCGACCCTGCAGTTTAGACGTCGCCAGTTGACTTCATGGTTTGGTAGGGCATGTTTCTTATATCCTATTTGTAAGTGAGTTGTGAAGGTGGTGCTGCAGTGATTTTGAGAGATACAGTCTTGAATAGGTGAGCTAAGGACATACGTCGTATGAAGCGGAACCAACCAGTAGAAATTAGAATTTCCACAATCGACCATCCCTCCGGGGTCGGTAAGTTGGCATCAGACTGGTTTCAGACTTGTCTGGGAGGATAACTAGCACTGACTCGGTAGAGCGGGAGGCCACCGCGAGTTTGTAAAGGCCAGGTATGCATTCAGTCACCTCAAACGAAGTTAATAAGTGAAGATGAATGTATAGCGCATCACACAGTGATTGATCAACACCGAGAGCTTTGTCCTTTTTTTTCCTTATTAACCCTCGATCTCACAGTATTGAAGGTGGAAATTTTTCGTAAGTCAGATGAGCATTGTCTAAACAAGTATCTTTAAAACAAGATAGATGGGTCGCGCTAGCAGCTTGAATCTAGAGTTCCTTTAAATCTATTTAGCTAATCACTGAAGACCTTATTCGTAGTGGTGTTGGGCGAGAAATACACCTCTGGTCTATATTGAATGTGGTGTCGGACAGCCTATGGAGAGCATGATAGGAATTTCTTGGCTACGATAGATCTGTTCTCGCTGCCTCGTCAGAACGGATATCTCGCGGTGCCACGGCCATGTATCTTAGAGTGGGGAATTCAATGTTATAAATTAGTTAGGCCAATTGGTTAACTAGAAGATAATAGCTAGAAAAACAAGAAGGATCCAGTAAATGGGAGAGAAGCATGCAGATGCGCAGTTATATCTTCAATTGCCCGTCTACATCGCTCTAAATGCCACCCATTGAGACGATGGCAGAATCATATAGTTGCGTCATCTATCCATTATTTTGAGCACAAAATTACCATCATGTACCTTCCTGAGACTTATGTTATATTTACTTATCTCATTGTTGCTCAAGAGTGAAGTGAGCAGTACTCATCAGTTAACCTATTACAACGCATCGCATATTAGTAAAATTCGATGATGAATTTCAATAGGAAAATGGTATTTATATAATAGAAAAGTGGAAGTTCTGTCGTATTTTCAAAATGTATTTAAATAATCTCCACAACGGAAGAAGTTTTGTGGTTTTTCCAAAATGATATAGAAAATTTATTTTTATACCAGTTAGTCTCAAACGCAACACTAATTAATAGTCGAAGTACTCTCTTTCCACATCAAGACAGCGACATATCTGGGTCATAAAGATTCCCCATCTTGCGCCTATACGCCTTGCAGATTTGTCGATGAATCTCAGAAGCGTTCACACCCAACTCGTAGTGGAAGTGGAGCAGTAGACGAAAATTTTCTTAGACATTTTTTTATAAAGGCTGTGTAGGCAAGTGATATTTCGTTTGATGAGCAAAAAAGCGAGTTTTCTGATGAGCTCAAATTTGCACATTTTACATGTGTAGAAATCATTTTCCAAGACATTACGGCTGAACTTTTTCACAGTTTATTAGATAATTTACAGTACCTTTTGAACTGTTGCCAAAAGATACATTAAATGTTTAAGGCAGCGAAACTATTCATACTCTTGATGTGGAATTGGCAGAAGGGAATTTCGTCACTTGCATAGCGCTTCTTGAGAATTCCAGTGATGCACAACTATACGTGGGTACAAGCAAAGGACTACTCGTTGTAGCAAGTGCTCTTTTGGTGAGTATAGTATTGTTCAGATTTCGATCACAGGTGTTTACCATCTGTTTATTGACAGCACATTGGATCATCTTCCTAATGATAAAAATCTGACCTATTTCTGGTTTAGTTTCAAATGCTATTTTCAATAGAATTGATGACTTGACGTGGTGTAGTGAATGACTTTGCGCATACATTCTCACATGTGAAATTCTGCCCGTAAGTAAGCAAAAGCCCCTTCGCATATCAGTCCACTGTGGGCAACATTTTCTACAAAAGTAAAATAGTTGAATTGTCCAGTTGACTTTTGTCTATGTCATTTTTGAATGTGGGGGCATACAGGCATATATTCTTTCCAGTTACAACCGCTACTGGCGTGCAGGCCCTATGGTGGTGAACTAACGTCACTACGGGTCATAGAAGCACCTCGTGATGATGATTCCAACATGAGAGGTATACTTAGAAAATGATCTTCAGCAGAAACAAAACAAATATAAAAATAAACTCAAGTAGCGTGTCTTACTTTTTAAAGATTAATAAACGCCAAAAACATTCTTTATGTATAAAAACTTAAGCTGCAATTTTGAGCTTCATTTCTCTTTATTGGTTAGAAGAATGTGAATGAATAAAAGGTTATCTTTGTTAGGCTTGAGTTTTGAATATTATTAACGAGCATCACAGCGTATATTAATTAAGTCAATTATAACATATTCTAGTTCGCACAACGCTCAGTGGCACATCTTCTGAGAGTGGTTTTAGTTGGGTACGAGACCGAGTCAGTGAAACACTGGACAGGTTCCGTGGTAGCCCTGCACCTGCAACTGGCCAAAGTACAGCAGTTGTGGTCACAATTGGCAAAGCCTATCGGTACAAATATCAGTCGTTCTTCCAAGCTTTGGTCATTTTCCTAATTTCTTTTTTACAGCAGTCTTTCTCATCGTTTTGTTACGTCGAGGCCTTTGAAAGATAGTTGCTCGGTGGCAATTTGGAGAACTGAAGAATGGGTTTGAATTTTAGGAATGTTCGGTATTTTTCTCCAGTTTTTTTCCAGTCGTTCTTTTTTCATCGTTGTATGTAGTTTAGTAGTAGTTCACATAGTGAATATCTGTATAATGAAACGTGTATATTATTGGGTGATAATGATTCTAAGTCATTTTTGCTGCGGCATAATTCCTAATGGAATGAGATCTGCTATTTTGTTATTCGTGTACGCTTCCAAAGTGCATTTGTTGTTCTATAGGTATCTCAGTTTTCATTAGAAATCGGCTAGTGCCATTTTTGGTTTGATTTCGAGCAAATGTTGGTTTTTTCGCTTGAAAACGAACAAATGATGCTCCATCAAATGCTTTTTTCCGTCACTTGTTTTCTTCACCTATGCATCTTTAATTTGTTAAAGGTTTTAATGACTTCCTTGTGTTAAGAAATGTCCTCAGCAAATTGATTATTGTGGTTTGTGAGAGTGCGGTTTAAAAAAGAATCACCATGTGTGTCTATGACAACGTACTTTTGGTGGGCACAGTTTTACGTTTTTGTACACCTTTTCTTGTTGAAAGCGCTCCACGTATTTTTCATCATGGTCCTCGGTGCTTATAGACGACTCCATTTTCAAAGCTGTAGTCATGAAACGGAAAATAAGTCAACAACAACGCCCTATGGAACGCCACAGTAAAGCTAGCATCGAGATTGCGGAAAGATCCACTCAACCACTATATTACGCTGTTCAAGAAGAAGACGAATAATGAATAGATTGCTAGAAGTACTGGGATCGCACAGTGAAAAAAGTACTGTGATGATGGAGGTAGCTGTTCCATCATATTTACTATCCTATCCCCAACCTTGTGTTTGTCTTGTATCATAACCTCAGTCATGTTGAGTTCTGATTAACCCTCCTTTATCCTTTTCTTTGGAGTGGCTAGACTAGAGTTCAGTATCATCGGAAGCATACAGCATAAAAGTAAGCATATGTTTAGTGTTTTTTCACTTGACCTACAGTGATACATCTTCGGCGACGATTTCTTTTAATAGCAGAGACGATCAGCCGAATGGCATGTGCTATTGATAAGGCTTGCAAGAAAGCCGAAACGTACGTCTAGCACACGAGGTGCCATATTAGACTCGTAAAGCTCAAAACATTTTTTCATACTTCATTCGACTGTTTTAACAGACCTCGCTCAAAACAGTAATAATCTGATAGTCACATATGTTTTGAGTCTTCTGCGAAATGTGGTAGGATATTTACACAGTACGGCCCGTTTCGCCCCTGCAGTATCATATCACAGTCGTCATCAGTATCACAGTCGCTTTCGGTCAGCCGAGCTCGATTGTTAGTCACTGCAATGTCGGAGGATTTATCACCTGATTTGTGATTTGTTATTCGGCGTTGATCCCTTTATATGCAATGGTGTCTTCCCAAGGATCGCCTGAACCGAAAGGAACTGTGCTACTGATGAGGTTGCAGTGTCTAGACGGGCCTGTCTGGTTTTGTATAATTTCCTTACCAGACCTTACAAAACTATTACGTGATTATCAGATGAATCTATCACACTACTTGACTCCGTTTCTTTGTAGAAATAAAGCAAGCCTAATTATGTGAAGAAAATCCTGTTCTGACTACAACCTTGAATATTCTACTCGAAATCCAGAGAAATACACATCGGTCATCTGACGAGATCTTGTCCGTAGATAGCAATATGCTTCTGGTCTTGCACATCCACTGATCGAGATCTGTACATCGAAAAGCAGAGCTTACTCTGTTCCTCTCTATGTTTGAACAGAGGCACACTTGAAGGCAGAGATGCTGAACTAGAAGAAAGACAATTACGAAAAAAAAAAAGAGAAGACATAAACTCATGCCTGCACTGCGTAGATAGATTGTAGCACAGCATCTTTATCAATATCAATAGCTAATTTTGAAACTTCGTGGAGGGAAGAACGGGAAGACGAGTTATTGTCTTTGGACGGCATCTATAGTATATTTTTTCTACATCACCATTTTCCACGCTTTTGAACCGTATGTTCGTGTATGTACATTATATATATATATATATAATAATATATATATATATATATATATATATATATATATATATATATATATATAAACTTGGTACTCAGATGCTCCAGTCTATATATCACACAAGAAACTTTTTACTTCTACGTTTTCTTTAATTTTAAACAACCAAGTATTAGGACAAATAAGCATGAAAATTGAACGGCGGAAAGATGTCTGTACAGCATTGTCAACAAAAATAAATCAATTCAAGAACCAAAAATTGAACAAACATGTTAAAGAATAACAATATCAACAATATAACAACAATATCGTCCTCCTACTTCAAGCAGTTTTTCTCTATAATCAAATATTGTGTACTGTCATTTCAAACCATTGCCTTATGGATTCAGCGAGAACCGAAGGAAGCTGAGTAACCGTTTTTACGACAACGTAGAACGGAAACGGGAAAGTTTCCAAATACGGCCGCAGAATCTGCAAAGAACTTTTGTAAGTCTCGATGTAATAGAGTAGGCACTACAGGAGATATAAAATACGCTGGTGTATTTTCTCGGGTTAGCGAAAGATTGTATAGTTTGACTGTGGATGCTAAAAAAAAATTATAACGAAAATGAGAATGTCGAAATAAGTTTTCCTGCTGTAGCCTTGTACCTCGAAATAGTTTCGTCCTTGTAGACCTTGTACCACGAAAGAACATTTATATAAACTAGCTCCACGGTCCCATATGGAAAACCCAATTAAGAGTAAACCATCCCGGGAATGACCGCCGTCTTGGAAGCCATTAGTCGCAAGGTGGTAGTCCCCCTCTGATCCACAAGGGCCGGCGACTGCTTTTATGTGGTGACGATTTGTGGAAGCTCTGGCTACGCTTACCTCTGGACTCCAGAGAACAAATAGGTAAACCAGCACAGTTAACGCTGTGCTAGAGCTCGCAATATTAGTGAAGACGAGTCATCCAAGTAAGTAAGTAAGTAATTCCTACGATTCTGTTTCCCATAATCACTATTAGGAGAAAAACAACTCTGCCTTCAAAAAAATACGAGATTTCAAAGAAGCCAGTGAAATTTTGATTTTTACCTCAAACTAAGATATGTAAAATCTACATTATATGTTAAAGTTGTGCTCTAAATTTCAGTACTGTACAAAGTTCTATCAAGACCTGAAAACTACTTTCTCTGCACTCTCTTCGTAATTAGAATGTATTATAGCATACCACATTTTCCCCTTGAAAAGTTGCAACTGATAGGTCATATATCGACTTAGGTCCACAATTAAGAATCACGAACAGCACTGTCACTCCTTGCAGAGTTGATAGAGCAGTTCTGATCTGGAAAAATGATGCAGAATTCCTTTAATTAGATTTTGAAGTTCCGATCTACTGATAAAACGGTAATAATAATGCAAATAATTCCAAAGTGGTAGTAAAAATTAGGACGAACGAGTGTAGCAAAGCCATTATCAGACACAGACTCACCATATCTGAGATCATGGTGTGCCTAATAATTTTTATGCTATACCGCATATCACCTCGTACAACAGTTTACATTCATTCGGAAAAACTTGGATATGTACGTTTTGGAGCACTTGCCTTCTCGGCTCCTTGTGCCAGCGCTCCTCTTCCATCAGATATAATGATAAGCAGTTGTTCACTAGCTTGGGTTCGAACATCACAGAGCATCTGGCGTGATGAATTCAAAAGCAACAATAGATCTGTTGACGATTGGTTGAATGTTAACTGAAACTGTGAGATAAGAGGAAGTTTTGCAAATGTTTTTCTAAACGCTACCTTTTGTAGTAATTCCGGCCCGTACATCATATGATCACTAAAAAGCACTTATGATCTTCACATCGCTTCCAAACGAACACACCGAAACGGCGCCTGCGTCACATCGCCTCAGTGCGTCCTCGATAATGCACACGGATTCACAAGTGACCTGTCACAGTAAAAGGTGCATTTAGTGCATAGAGAAGTGTAGGTTAATCTATCAACTGTAGATAATTTGTCTAAAATAGAACACTTTAGAAACTCAGTGAAATTTTGCTCATGCAGTATGAACCTATGCTTGAATCTTGACCTTGTGACACAGTAGACATAAAGTGTAAAGCCCAAAATGCCATAAAAAGCTAGTACACCTAATACTATATCAATTAGCGAAAACGTTTTGCTCTGCTAGTCACAAAAGTCTTCGTAGACCAGAAACATCCCCATGCACATCCTTATGAACATCCTTGTCATGAAAAATAGCTTCTCTTATGGTTACTTCACAAGCTTTTACGAGGCTGCTATGAATTTTTGTTGCAAATCTGTGACAAACGTTGTGCACGCTCACCAAACTATGAGCCGATTTAAAAAAAATGATTTGACAACATATCTTGAGCCTTTCATGAGGTCTGTTATGGCACTTATAAAGTGTTAGACATGTGTCTCGGCCTCACAGCCTCATCAGTAGCACGATTCCTTTCATTTGAGCCAATTCCTTGTAAAGGGATATAGCCCCTTACGTATGAAGAAATCGACGACGAAGATGTTACACTGAACGCTTAAGGCGAAAACGCATCTTATCAGTGGACTTGTAATGATTTGTTATCTCTGCAGTGTGAAATGATCTTTTCACCTTGTGTGCACAGTATGAAATCTTCGTCGTCAATTCCTTTATATGTCAGCGGATAAATGCATTTACAAGGATCCAGATTACATATTGGCTCAAACGAAAGGCATTGCGCTATTGATGACGCTGAAAGGAAGTGACCGAACCGAAAAGCACCGTGCAAATGACCAGGCTGTTATGCCGAAACACGTGTCTAGCACATCGTAAGTGTCATAACAGATCTCACAAAAGGATATGTTATCAGATCATATATTGCTTTGAACGAGGTCTCGAAAACTGTCGAATATCAAGAAATGATTATTCATCGTCAAATCAGGCGAAAATTGGTAATTAGAGCCGTCTCTGTGTTAGTTTGAACGTATATAAATTCAAGGAGACTATCATGTTATTTCGTTAGTGTTGAAAACCGACACGCTACATGGTCAGTTCAGATACTGCAATTATAGATTCGACTCAATATTTCTGCACCCCGAATCAATTCACTTTGCTATCCTGGATCTCTACCTCTTTGAAACAACTTTTCCATGAGACTGTTTGGGGCCGAAATTCTTCTACTTTCATTCTACCGTCTTTACCGTTCCACCAACTGTTCATTGTTTCAATGAATGAGATAAGGATTTGACACTATATAGCTTTACCTGGTGGATTCCATTTTCGTTCATACTTGCGGAATCATCTACAGCGATTAAGACCTAAAAAAGGTTTATATACTATTATTCATGACCATGTTGCTCTTATCAACCTTGCGACAATCCTTGTTTTTGACCACACTGGATAGCTATTTTAAACACTGGAGCGCTTAAGCTGAGAACGATGAATCATAGAAAAGACTTGTCTAGCGTCCAAAGAATGGATGCGTTTTTAAGTGTCATCGCTATGTTAAATATGTCTGATAAAACCTTTCAAGAACTCATTAAGAAGCTTCATTTGGGAGATAAATGTGGCTTTTCCAGACACCAAAAAAGTATTTGGGGGTGTCACCAAATTTTGGTGGATAAAATCGCGCTTGTTCCTTCGCCTCTTTGTACGGATATGTGCCGGCAGAAACTTTTTCCATTGCGCGGTCAGTACTTCTAGCATTCAATTCGTTTTTCATCTTCTTCTTGAACGGCGTAATATACTGGTTGAGCGAGAGTCTCCTAGCAATCTCGAGGATAGCTTAGCTGTGGCGTTCCATAAGGTGTTGTTGTTGACCGCCGGAGAGAGTTGGGGAGGGGGGAATGGAGCTCGGCTCCACGCGGCGCCGCGACGAACATCGCAATCACTCGACCACGGCGCCCCAGCGAAAAGGAAAGGAAAATTTCCGGACTCCAAAAAATACCACTAATTAACACTTTTTCAAAATTAATACGATTGACTATATGTTGAGATACATTTTCCAAAAATCGAAAAGGAAGTAATTATTTTCAAGCACGTGTGCACTGAAATTAAAAGCGTCAAAGATTTGTAAATTTACTCATATTCGCTTTTGTTCAGTAACACTAGCAAATTTGAATGATCTACCTGGTATTCTCGCTGAGCCTCTTTTGTTCGTCGCATCCAAATCCGATCTTTTCTGTATTCGCTAGCTATGTAAGGAATCAATCGACGCATGTTCAATCGTTTTCCGGTTCGGTAATCACCTCTGGAAGGAAAATTCAACATTTTGATGATAAATAGACAAAATATGAATAAAACGTACTGCATCTTGCTAACTCTTTGAGGCTCGAGAATAAGACGTAGATTCTCCGCAAGTTCTGCTGCAAGAATCTCCACAGTTCGACTCATCAGTGTCCACTGTTTTTTTGCTTCTGATAAATCTTCTGACTGAGCACATACAGTATCTCCAGTCGTTTCATCTTTACTCGTTGAACTAATCGTTAGTTCCTTTGTAAAGTCCTCCACCTGATACACAAAAAATAAAGCTGGGTTATTTTCAGGACTTTTCTTCCACTGCTGCCTTACCAAGTTGAACATCTGCTCTGAAGCAAGGTAAATTGAGGCATGATGCTCCTCAATAGCATTGTCGTCGTTCTCGAGAGCAACATTGTTGACTTCTTTACCACCAAACAACGGTTCTTTGGTCCTCCTTGGTTTATCTGTTGCGTAATCCTTAGCCGACTGTCTAGCCTCTTCCAACGATCCAGGTCCGATCATCTGTATTCATTAACATTACTGTATTGCAAAAAAAATTCGCAATGGATTAATCGCTTGAACATCTTCTCAACAAAATTGCTTCTAACTTTCTCTAGCACTCTTTTATTTCACACTGTCAGATTGTTTCATATGTAATATTTGATGCGCACGTTATATCATAAACTATACAAGACAAACGATGCGTATTCTTTGAATCTCAAGCGGGAGTTGAACTCGCGTTTCACCCTGACTAGGCGAGAAATTCAGAAAGAGTGATGAAAGTGCAATGACCTCGGAGGTGTAATAGCAGCACGCGCCTCTGGTAATGTTGAAACCCTGTTCTAATTCCTGATTATCACATCGAAAATGATAGAAAGTTTCATAAAAAAAACCCCCTCAACGTCCACCTGTATACACAACGCGAGTCGAGTTGAGGCAGGGCCCAGAAAAAAAGTATAAAGCGAGGTGCTAGACGAGATTGCGATCTCATCGGAAGATTCCATATAGTAACCTACGGCGTGAGGTGGGTGAAGAAAATTAAGGATCACATTTGAAAGCATTCAATAAAGGCGCAGTCTAATCATGAACATAGGTAATCGTATTCCTGTTCTATTCATCGTACTTACAAGCGCTCTGCTGTGCAATTGAGTTATTGGTTGAAACTCTAACCACGTAGAGAATTCTATGGTAATCTACACAGGACATGAATGATCTCTCGTGTGATACAATCAGTATGTCCAACATGAATCGTTGACTGGAATTCGTAGAACCTTTCAATGTATGGTTTGTCTCCTTGATTTGAGAAAAATTCATTTCAAACGAAGAATAGATGAGCTGATCATGCTGTGGAACACGGCAGATGATCAGCAAAGCAATGAAAAGGATTGGATATAAGACCTCAGTCTATAGAACGGAATAATATACTCGCTGTTCATAATAGTCAGTTATACTCGCAGCCTGACACGATGGACAGAAAAAGAAACCCAATTTGCAGAACTCACGATGTGAGATTGATAGCGAGGTAAAGAACCGATTTTTTTTTCATTTCATTGAGCACGTTTTCAGCGAAGAAAAAAGTCATCTTGATATTTGACGCGCTATAAAGCGATAATATTACCAAAGCAAACCTTTGTTTCAGCCGATGGGGCATCTTGCATTTGATTGCCAGAATCGTCTCGTTCACCTTCACCCTCTTCTTTATCCTCTACATTCTCAGCGTTTTGAGCAAGTTCTCGCTTTCCCCTCTGTTCTATCTTCTTTTCACCCGAATTTTCTTTTTCTTCGCTGTCCTTTCCTTCATCGTTATTCCCAGATTCTGCACATTTTCCTTTATCTCCACGGTCGTCATTTTTGCTGAAAAAAGTTAGAGAATTACTGTAGACTAAACGAATGCAGATGGCATATGAAGTGCGTTGATTGGGGAAGCTTTACAAACAAACAATAGAACGATCATTGGTTCGATTTCACATCCCAGATTCACCAAGCCTACCACCTCTCCAAGGTTGGCAAACTTGTACAAAATTTATTTAGAGGGCACGATCTCTCAACGTCATAAGTCAAAGTAGAGCCAGATACTCTTTCCACACTCCACATATTGGGTATACTGTAACATCATACCACTGAAAGTGGCAGTCAAAATAGAAAGAATTTAGACTGTTTATCGATATCCAATGTCTGTCAACACAAGTGGGTTCAGTGCCGATAGCGGCTACCCCGCCAGACAGTCGATGGTTGGCTGTTGGCAGACAACGCGTTGTAACGTAAATAAGAGTGCTGTGCAAAACGAGCGTCGGTAGTGCAATGGGTAGCATACGCTCCCGGAAAGAGTGAGATCTAGGTTCGAATCCCGGCTGACGCAAACGTTTTTGCCACAGCACTCCACATATTGGGTATACTATAACATCATACCACTGCAAGTGGCAGTCAAAATAGAAAGAATCTAGAGCCAGATATGCAATCGATCACTCATTCAAAATCTTATTCGCGCTCAACGAAATAAATGAATCAATACGGCACAAATATTTATATTATGGTCGGGAATTCAAAAAAAAAGTGAAGAAGTCGATGAAGATTTTAACTCCGATTAGTTAACACTTTACGCCCAGTTAGGACACTATACTTCTAATACACAATTGAACAGCGCACTAAACCTAGCAATCGATTGGCCTCCTTTTTGCTAGTGTTATTTTCCTTTTCCCTCTTTCCTTTCTACGAAATGAACAATATACTTCTCGAAACCCACAGTAAATTTGGACTGATTTCGGTGCACATATATCGCGCTCCACACTTAGGCTTCCTTTAGGTCGAGCGGAATGTGTTAACCCCCTCGGTACCGTGTGGTTTGGTACAGTCTCTGCTAGGCCGCGCGACGTGCCTCACGTTCAGCCCACTGTAATCGCGGGCGTCGCATCTCAGGGTGCAAATTTGTATTGGCGCTCGCCGCAGTGGAAGTAAGGGAATTTGGTAGGTATATTGACATTCTAAAAGTACATTATCATCATCAAATGGTGAGAAATCCCACAAGACCTTCTGTCATGACAATTCCTGATGATTCTCTGGCCTTTTTGAGGTCTGTTCCATCATATTCTACCTATATCTATATTCTATCATTCTGTCATACTAAATGGTCACTTTTGACAAACAGATCATTGTTTTCAAATGCTGGAGCATTGTTCCAACTATGAATAACTTTCCTAAAGTTTCTAATCGTTATTCCATCTTTTATTAGTGACAAAATCCCCTTCAGTGACGCTAAAGGACTAAATTTATTACGAAACTACAACACTGTGGGAATAACGCGCAACATTTGTAGGTCAATCGATCCGAATGCCGCGCGAGCGATCAACTCGCCTCCGCCTTCTTTTAACGGCGGTATCAAAACGGTTAAAGTACAAGACAATGCAAATTACGTAAAGGGTTCCCTTTCAAATCATTTCATAAGTTCCAAAAACTTACGATGAAAAAAAGAATTACAAGAAAAGTTCCTCCCTTACCCATTTCCTTCTTCTTGATCATTTTGAAAATCTTCACTAATGTCTTCATTGACACCCCCGTCTTGTCATTTTTTTCCTGATTTTTTTGCTCTCCTCCGGATCCTTGCTGCATTGTTTTCGAATCATCCATTTTTTGTTCAGTTTCTGTTCCTTGTAACTCATTTTTCATGATATTGGATTCCTCGGTAACCTATGGAAGAAAAATCCGATCAAAGGAAAAGAAACGTGAAAAATAAAAATAACTGGGTAAAATGGGTAATCGAGATATGGACTGTTGAAAATGTCTCTAGCTTACTTCTTCGCCATCACCCATCTCTTCCGCATTGATCTCGCCATCGTTCTCCATTTCGTCATCTGTAGAATCATGTTCTGCATTATCTACACTCATTGCTTCTTCTTGAGCACCTTGACTGTCTTCATCCGGAAATTCTGTAGACCTGGAACAAAACAGAATTTTTACGATGATGCTACAAAAGTCAATAGTTTTGTATCAAAAGAAAATAAAGTAAAAGGTCTGCACATTGATTTACATCAACTAAATTGATAGCGGAAGACGGTCAGAAGTAACCAAGGCACATAGGAGAACTACTATCAAAATAATAACAGAGCACTTACTTATGATACTATCCGCCAGATTGCGATGAATGTTCCCCGCAAACGGGAGAAAATTGAACGTGTTACATAATTATATTAGAGACTAACGGATCGTCCTTCGCCGTTTCCGATTCTTGCACATCATCATGTTCTTGTCCGTCTACATCTTCTCCATCTTCTCCCTCTTCCTCACAATTTTTTTCGTCCTCGTCTGCTGAAGGCTTCTCATCCGCTTCAACAGTATCACGATCGTTTGCAGCAAGTTCGTCGATTTTATTGTCAGCCGCTGAAAATTTATACTCATATCGTAGCTAAAAAAAACTATGAATGAAATAATGAGAAGCTATCTGAAAGTGTTGAGAGGTGCTGACAGCTACGATAGTTTAATTCGATAATGACTAGTACCAGACAAAGGTATCGGTGGTGTAGTGGCAACACGCGCCACAGCATAGGCAAAACGCAGTTTTAACTCATGTCAGATGTGTAGGGAGATGCTAGTGAAGTGGCGCGCAAGATTCACACTTTGACAAAGATGAGCTGTTATTAGCTCAAACCGTACGCCGCGTGTGCGGTGGCTCGGCGCGGCGGAGTGTCTTTATCATAAAGCCTTGCAATGGAAATATGAAAATGTTTGGTAATCTGAGGTACTGAGGGTTAATATTATGATGATTTAATGATGAAATATAGCAGAGGAGACTTCTATAAAAAGTTTCACACTTGAGAGAATGCCCAGGTATCAAAAAATTATCTATGTATCAACGGGAAAAGCACATTGTTGTGAAAGAGAACATATCTTCAGCTATTTTATAACTTTGTTTTTTTTTTCATCCATCTTTTTGTAGTCATTCAATAGCCTGAGAAATTCTATTTTCCTACTAAGTTTGCTTCGTCAAACGACTTTTTGAGTATGTTCTACTAACGAAAAAGACAACGTTTTGGAAGCAGAGCTCACGTTTTTTGTATCATGTGACTTTTCCTTGAAATTCAGGATTTAGGAAGAAACATCGCCATTTTTCTGCTACTGATAGCTTTGTCGATGTTTCTCCTATCATATTTCACCACTTACTGGCGACGAACTTCCCTTTAGTGAAAACAAAATTCCACATTTCACCAGAAAACTACCACAACACCATTCTAGCCGCCGCACTCGCCGCTCGACGGTGCCGCGTATCGCGCAGTAATTCAACGTCGTTGTCACCATGTTAATGGAGCTTCCTTTAACTTCGCGAATCACTTCTGGCCGTCCTTTCTGCAACCGTAACATTGCCACAAGGTCTATTTACCATGCACGCAGCTTCACTAGCATTTTCCCCTACGCGCCATTCGGGCGTGAGTAGTAAGCGACAAAACAGCTCCATCTCAATGCAAGTACAAAGAAGTTGTATACCAAAATGTTCGCAAGAAAATGCACAGTTGAACAATACTAAAGTCATGCAAGCTCAGCTACTTCTGATTAGTAAATTTGGTGTTTGTCGCCCTAGTGACAAAACTTACGGAACGACCTAACATTTCCAAAGCAAATCAAATCTATATCCTAAAGCTCCAAAGGATCATTAAAGATAAACTAAGAAGCTGAATAAAGCTTCAGCATGAAAACCTGTGCTGCCGTCATCGCATCCTTTTGGATCCTTGTCCTTTTCCTCGTCGTCCCAGAGTTTAGGATCCAGTTGTTGATCATCGGCCTCGTCGACCTTACAAAAGAGAGCAGTGGAATACCAGAAAAAAAGCTGAATAAAGATGAACACACCTCCCCTAATTGATCTTCAAATTCTGGTTCCTCTTCGCTGCCTTCGTCGGACTTATCATCTTCTGCAGCCTCATTACGGTCAATGTCGCAAATGTCTTCCGCGAAATCCTTGAAAAGTAGCAATCTCGGGATCGGGAAGGAAGTTTTGCCTTCCATCAAACGAACATACCTCGTCCATCTCGATCGGTTTGTCGTTTTGGCCGGCATCGCCGCTTGACGGTTCGCATTCGTCGTCTTGAAGACCTTCGATCTGACCGCTTTCTTCCATCTCGTCCGTTACATCTCTTGCATCACTGTTCACTTCACCCTCACCAAATCCACCTCCTGAAAACAAGATAACAAATTCTCGTGAATGAACCTAGGATTTCATTTCATTGGTTCAACAGCTAACCAACCTTCTCCACTCTCACTCGTGTCGTTTGAGTCTCCTTTCTGCTTTTCAGCTTTAGGTATGGGATCGATGTATCCCTTAACAGTCAAAATGTTAGTTGATCTAGGTCCAATTGGAGGAGGAACGCAGAATACTGTCAAATACTCCAAAGAGTAAAGCTCAAAGAAATAAACTCAAGCTCCCCAAAGGGCATTAATTGGCATTTTTGAAAATTTTTCAAAGCTTACAATGAATGATTTCTCAAGTATATAAACATTATTGGTGTTAGAAGAACCAAGTGTTCTTCATGTGACTGAGCATATTAGGCAAAAAACGATCAATTTCCCACGTATTACAAAGAAAACTTGCATCTAAATTTGCATAAACAGCAAGCAACAGTCATTAAACCTAACAAATCTGAAATAACCTTAATGGCTCGTAAATATAAATATTAGTTGCATAGTACTCCAATATATGCATACCTTTTCAAACAACTGCATACTCATCGATACGATCACATAGTACAGTCCAATGAAAGCTTGAAGGACAGACGAGATCATCTGGTTTACTGAGGAGAGTAAAGACGAAATGATTCGCATTAGAGATGTCACTTCATTGATATCCTCCATAAGCAAACCTATGCGGGCATCAGAAACCACTTGACAAGCCCACGAAGCTACCTGAGTATGGAATATAGAAATCATTCTGATGTTATACAACACAACTGTGAACATAAAGAAGGGCAAAACTTGCCAATTTCATATAATCATGTAAGGCTGAAAAGTGAAGCGCTAGGCGTGATCAGTCCCTAAGGAATGCGCCATACAATCGTCTTCATCGATCATTGCTTGAGGGATTGATTGGATGTATATCTGGCCTTCACAGTGACTCACGGTGGCCCACCGTTAAGTCAAGTCACTGTTGCTATCCTCCCAGGCAAATCTGCTACCAAATCACCGACCCCGGAGGGATGCAAGGCTTAGTGAGTCTTGAGCACGGGATCGGTCCATCCCTTCGTTGATCATGTGTGTGTCGCACAACTTCTTTGATCACTGCGTCATACACGCTCTCATGTAAAGAAATCATTGCTGATGTAATGATCGAGAGAATATTTTTGTATGAAAAAAGAAGAAATTGAAATGTGAACTCCTTACCTTTGAAATCCCAACAGTTGTGATAACATTCAAGATATAATCCAGGCGATCCATTACCCGCAGTTCATCGAGCGGCTTATTTTCGACAAGTGACTTGTAGAGGTTTTGGACAAACAGAAGTACATCATCAAGTGACACGGAGATTGTCTTTGTTTCAATAACTTCCACCTACAAAATTCACTTCAAAAACTTTTGATCTGTACAAAATTCAATATTTGAAAAGCTTCTCGCAAATATGAAGGCTGTCTCAACAAACCTCAAAAAATATTAGGAAAATCTACTGTTTTTGGCACACTACATATCCCAGAAATTCATTTACATTATTAGAAGGATTCCAAATCAGAAAAGTCAGCTGTTTCAGTAGCTGATGTTGCATAAAAAGCATTTTTTGTGCACCAAATTTTTTTCGATATCCTTAGATGAATACACAAAACTAAGTCATAAAGATATATTAGAAAATCTAATTCTCATCAAGAGTATGGTTACAACAGAATTCGCACGAAAGAGTGAAGTTGTTTTCACGTACTTCCAGCTTTGTAACAATATCTCTTTGTATTTGTCTCGCTTGAGCACATTGAAACTCGAACCAATATTCTAGCTCGTTCAAGAACGTCTCCAGCATAGTGCAATCCGAAGAAAGATGTTCGAGATGTGGAAGTACAGATGCCCTAGATAGATAATATCAAACCAACAAGTCTTTGATAGCGGATTAAATCAAATGTCTATAAGATAATTAGGGAGGAGCTGAACACGCGTCTCACGCTTTCCAGAGACGCAGGCCAATCACTGTACTACCCGGATTTCTGTCTGCTACAACTCTTTGTGCAATACAAAATAATGCAGTATTTTTGTTGTTCTAGATATTAGGCTTTTTTGAATCTATAGGCATACATAAATCTAACATGTGTGGATCAAATTTTGCAGCAAAAGAAGGAAATATTTCAAAGAAAAGGAGCAATTCAAATACTACCACACATTACGGATTATTTTAGTAAAAGAGTAAAACCAAAAAAACTGTACGTACTTCTCAAAAACGTCCTTTTCAGATTCCTTAAATAGTGTCGAGGCTATCTCGTGTATACGCTGCGAAAGAGAATATGCCTCTGTGACATTCTTTTGCAATCCTTCAAGTTGAGGGCTCTGGGCATGTAGACGGGATAATGGGTGCTCGTATTCCTCCAACTCTTGAATTAAAAAGTTTCAGATCGATGCTGCTTAAGCATGCCAACCTTAATGCTGTGTTTCCACAGTTTTCTTCACAGTTCATGAAATACACAAGTGCTTCAAATTAATGGGTCTTGAAAAGTTTGTTAAAAGTATATATGTCTAACTTTAATATAAAAAAACCTTGTTCATTGATATCTGTATCAGAAACATTCGAAATTCTTTTGCGCATCATGTCCGTTAACCTAACTAACTCAGTCGTTCGCAAGTGAAGAAACTTCCATGACAGCGACATCTGTTCATGGTTGACAAACCATCCGACCTAAACGAACCATCATATATGGGACAAATTCTCACAATAAGAGAACAAAAACCGAATCATTGGGCAAGCATAACAATACTCGGTTATATCTCGACAACGGGTGTGGAGAATGATAAGGAATGGATAATTCTGTAAAAATTCTTTTCACGAACGCTGGAATAAGATGAGCAATGTGACGACGTCTAATAAAAGAATAGGAATCAATTGTGAACCGTTTATCCACTTTGAAATTCAGGTCTTTCTCAGGAAGATTAACCACCAGGTCGATGATCTTCCTGCTCTGCGCTTGATATTCTGTAAGATCTGCTCCCTAACGGTTTTTGTTTATCAGTTACCAATAAGACGCCTGGCCTTGTGATCGATTTCATTTGTGACATCGTAGAATTTACAAGACACTTTTAGTGCGACTATCAACGAATGAAAGCTTCCTGCACTTGCAAGCTCTCATAACCGCTAATTTTTGTGTTCAACTCTGCATTTGAGCTATATATCGAGCTGATTCCACAGTTCAGACGAAGAGCTGAAGTATTCGAATATATTCTTTTCAATGAATATGGACAAGGAACCACAAGACAATTCGATTCTCATGTGTATCGTTTCATGAGATACAACCGAAGAATCCCTCCACAAGTGATGTTTAGCTAGTCCTGTTGAGGGATAAATAAAATGACATATGAGAAAAGACCAAGCAAAATGATCGATAATTAATGATGCACTGCCTTCCATTTTGTGGCACTAACACATTCTTGTAGGTTTTCTATTTTAGAAGATCCGCCTTTCGGCAGCTAACGTGTGTACAACCGAGTCAGACTGATGATAAGAACTGGTTGTGAGTTGATCAGATACTGGGATCTAATTCTCTCCTAGCTAAGTTTGTGGCAGTTATGAGCGGTCTTTTCACATTTGTAGAATCAGCTATTAGGTCAGAATTCGAAGCCGTCTCTCATGAAAAGACATTCACTTAGACCTCATGACCAAATCCTGACAAAGTTGTACGTAGCAAAAAACCCGGCTATGTGTTCGTATTATGTTAAGTTATGGCTGGAATGCATATGTCCGACTTCATGTGTTCTAATGACAGAAATGTCGAGCTTTAGCACATGTTCGGGTTCCTTAATCCCAAGGGTCAGATCACGTGGTTTCGCGTCTGAGCGATTTGTGTTTCCTTCAAAATCGGTAATAAAGTAATGACTACAAGCATATGCTACTATCATACAGAACAAAATACGACAAAAGGTCTTATAGAACTTATAAACCCAAACTAAGTGGACTTATTGTATACTATGCTTAACATTGGAGGCGGAAAAATGAAACGAATTATTAATAAAATATTTTCCATTGTACCTTAGAATTTGACTCAATTCGCTCGAGAGCACGTGTCTTACGATTAAACAAGCTACAAAATTCTTCCCATTCCACGAGATTTTTATGACATTTCATAATCCATGACATGCCATAATCTAAATTAATACAATACTGAATAGCACAAAGTACGTCACTCAGTTAGATGACTGAAGACTTGAAATGCATATTTGTTGGTAGTGAGACTGGGGAATCAAAAAAATGCTCAGAGGAGAGAAGCGATCCAAAGACCCACCAACAAGTCCCTCAAGATGTCTTCGTGTAGCAACTCCTAACTGGTTGTTGGGCACTAATGACTTTCTAATGCATGCATTTCGACCACCAGAACATTTACGAATAGATAGCTGAAAAAAACGGATAAAATCACTGTGATCTCTCTGAAAAAAACGCATAAGTAATAACGACGTCTACCTCTTCGGCCCTATGTCTCACCACCTCAGTGAGCGAACTTCGAGTCAACAGTTCCCGGTTCAAAACTGCTGCTTTGCGGGCATTCAATCCTACTCCTTGTAAATCCTTGATGACCATCGCTACTGATCGTTGTCGAGAGTTACGAGCACAACCTTGTTGCTTCTCCTATACACATTACAATCACCACAGAAACAACCTCCATACATATTCTCCCAAGGTTCTCGCATGCTTTACAAATCAGTTCATTCTATGTCTGACTTCACTGACCTTCTCGCTGTCTTCTCCTTGATAGTTTATCTGTGTGCGAATAGCTTCATCGCAAGATTTCGTTTGCTCAGAGAGCTCTATTATTCCGCTAGTGTCACAAAGTTTTGTAGCTACAACAAAATAATTGAACCCTACGACTTACGAAACATTATAAATAGTGAAAAAATAATACGAATTCAAACAACAGATACCAGCAGCACAGATGTCCTCTACTAATTGTCTCGCCTTTCGCACACGACCACCAGCTTTCATGTCAGGCAAATGGGGAGCAGTGGGAATGCTTGTATAGCTCATAGAAACAAGTGTATCGAAAACTGATGATGCTTGAACACTAACTGCCTCCTGAAGCACCACAATATAGTTGTATAGAAGCAACTAGGTTGTTTTCAAATATGAATTACAAAATATTTTCTTACCCGAAATTTCCGAACAATCTTGTACAAATGTGTGCGTGCTTTTGTGAAGAAACCTTAATATTCCATAGGCTGAGATCATTGTACTTGACAATCTTCACATAATCCTTGAGAGACTGCTCAGCTGGGTCTCTAAAAAGGAAGCAGGAAAGTAAAAACTGCTGACAGGAAAATGACGTTCAGAGTTATAAAACCCAAAAATAATTTCATTCCAGATATGAAGAATCCTTATGTATTGCTCATTACCACTCTTATGAATTTGATGTCAAATCAAAATAAAAGGAGAAAAGATAAAGCACTCGGGGTTGAACATGCCCTGAGGGATGCGCCATGCATTCGTCTTCAATTTTGAACTTCGTTTGAGGGCATATGTGGCCTTTACAATTAGTCGCGGTGGCCTCCCCTGTACCGAGTGAGTGCTGCTTATCTTCCGAGACAAGTCGACTAGTCTGGTACCAATTTACCGACCCCAAAGGGATAGATGGCTTCGCAATCAGAGCGCGAGATCAAACCATTGACCTCGTGTGAGAGCACCTTTAACCACTGTGCCACCTGCGCCCTTTAATGCACAAATCAAAATCTTAAGAAAACTGGAGATAGGGATGAAGACTGCACTGACCTAGCTTCGCAAAGCTTCAACTCAACTGCCGGTAGATACTGTTCAAAATGAGACGCGATGGAGTGCAGCTGAAGTGCCACTGCGGCGTGATCAAGGTGATGAGCCCACTGAGCCAAGCAATGTATACTTGTAATTCGCGTGGAATAATCCAAAAAGCTTGCATTAGTGATCCACTCCGTCGCCATTACGATGAGAGCCGTCTGGTCATCTAATGCTAAACAATTAGATACTATGATTGCTTAACTGCCAATCAGCAAGTAATAATTAATGCAGATAAACCATGGAAATCATTGATTCAAATATTGTAGACTGTATGATAATTTTAAGTAGTTATAATAATCATGGCTCACCAAGCCATCCATCCCTCCGGGGTACCGGACAGGTCTCAGACTTGTCTAGGATGATAAGCATCACTGATTCAATATAGCGGAATAGCGTAAGGCCATCGCGAGTTATTGTAAACGCCAGATATGCATTCAGTCACCTCAAATGAAGCTAAAAATTGGAGACGAATGCATGGCGCATTCCTCAGGAATTGATCAACCCTTCTATATTAATCCCACTACGTGAAACCCACAATTTCGTGACGATCGAGAATGAAAGCATTACACATAATCATAACAGAATTTCATTTTACTGCCCTCACAGCAATGTGAAAGGATAAAGGATAAAGCTCACGGCGTTGATCAATTCCTAAAGGATGCGCCATGCATTCGTCTTCAAATCGTACCTTCGTTTAAGGTGACTAAACGTATATTTGGACTATACAATGGCTGGCGGTGGCCTATCACTGTATCGAGGCAGTGCTGCTTATCCTCCTAGACATTTATTCTACCGATTTATCGAGAAAGGAGGGATGGATGGTTTGGTGAGCTATGAGCACGAGATCGAACCATCAACCTTGCATGAGACGCAGAGCACCTCTAACAACTGCGTCGCATGCGCTCCTATAACAATGTTATGATGTTATAATTATATACCCAAGGGATGCTGAGTGAATGCAAAACTTCTGATCCTAAAAGGAGGGATGAACCCACATTTCACCCCTATCGGGGGTGCATGCTAACACTACATCATCGAGGCCACCGCTTTGCTACGCTCTGGGTATGGGTAAAATCCGGAGGTCGAAAGTTTTGCTTGCATAGCATACAATACTCCTATTGTATACCCTGTTTCTATTTCGATTTTATAATAGTATTTCTAGACCCAAGATTCAGTTAAGTGCTTCAACAGGAATTTTAGGCTGACTAATAAATGACGTCGATAGATAAACGGTGAATAATCACTGGATTTTTGTTTTACTGTTTTATTTTAGTAGCTGCCCTGCTGATATTTTTATATTACCCAAGTTTGCAAAATATGTATTGTTCGAATTGAGAGGATGCAACAAAAATATTACCTTTAACCTTGAACATAGCATCGAATAGTGGGAAGGCTACAAGCTGTGCGTGAAGTCGTCCTTCCTCTACGACACGTTTCAATAGTTCACTCCATGAACGAACCTATAGAAATTATACTATTCCACAGTAAAACAAGAAAGAATTGTATTCACCTCCATTTTCTTCCAATCAACCATCAATTCTCGCAGAGGAACTAATTCTTTCTGCAAAGAATTTGCCCTGTCTGCCAACTTGTTCCATTCTTCACCTTGCTCTGTATTAGAAAAATGAAAGAGATTATGAAAAATAATAAAACTGGAAGCCGTGAAAAAGTTTGTGGTACCGATGATATTCTCAACGAGCTTAGTCATTTTAACATGGGTAGTGGATAGCTGAGCATTCAAGAAGTTATCAATCGCCTCCAGAATTAGTTTCAAAGAGACTTGCTGAAACATACTTCTTAAAATTATTTGCTCTGGAAGCCTCTGAGAAGATTTATAACAACAACTTGACTAATTTGATTGTATAAGAACTATGAAATAATGTCCAATACACTTAATAGATGACAGCAACAAACCACGTCATTTATATATTCGCACAAAATAACCCAACCTCTGGCCATCGTTCCCTTATCACTCGTGTACGTTTCTGCAATTCCATCAAGATTTCGGTTGCACGAAGAAATTGCGCCAGTGAAGCTGTCCGATAGACATCAATAACGCCATCAGGATCAGAATAAACTCTCCTAATTATCTGTTGCATCAGATTAAGGTCAGAATCTGAAAGTAAAGATCAGTTGGACGACACTAGAGATAGAATGTGATACATCAACCGTTTAAAAATCTTACCGAACGTGAACGGACAGAGTTCTCGATGGAGATATCGTGCACCACACAGTACACGTTGCAGCCATAGAAGAGCTAGTGAATAATTGAAATCTACGTCGCTGCTCGATGTCACACGTTTTTCCATTTCGATTAGCGATGCCAACTCCGGCTCAGATAGAATTTCTTGCTCTTCTTCACGCTAAAACCAAGCATAACTAAAGATCATGAAAAATGGTATCCTAGATAATATGAATTATAGAGATACGCGAATGAATATGAATTTACTTTGATATTCGGATGCCCTGTTACATAAGAGCGGGTCACATTAGTTTTTCCTGTTTTCCCTTGTTGCCTCCCTATGAACTTATCAGATTCAGAATATCAGAATCTCAACTTGTGAGATTCAGAATCCCAAGCACAAATCGGATTATGCCCATCGATTAAGAACAAAATGTGTGCTTAGTCTCACACTATTCAATAGGTTGGGGAAGAATTCTGAGAAAATGCTTGTAATTTTTTTTGAGTGCCGGCCATTTTTTGTGCTTTCGGGCTCGCTTGAAAGCCCGTCTTCTCCCGCGTTGATTGGTATATAATTTATCAACTTATTTTAAGATGGAGTTAACAAGCGAGCAAATTAGGCTGTTGATGATGCACGAATGGCCGTTGGGCTCAAATGTAACGGTGGCAAGTGAACGTATCCATCTGGCTTGGGGTTCTTAAATCTATTCTGAATTAAGTAGATAAATTATATACCAATCAGCGCGGGAGAAGACGCGTTTTCAAATGAGCGCAAAAACACAAAAAATGGCCGACACCAAAAAAAGTTACAAGCACTTTCTCAGAACTTTTTCCTCAACCTATAATTAGGTCTCCTACTAAGTTTTTGAACTTGATCCAAAAATTCATAGATTTATTTTTCCGAGCAATCAGAAATATCAAATAACATTAACTAAAGTATCCTCCGTCCGCCTGAATGCAATTCTGCCAACGCTCCGGCAACAAATCAATTCCGCGACCATAAAACTCATCATTCTTCGATGCAAACCAACCAGTCAATTCTCGACGCAAATGACTGAGTCTCAACAATTCTTCTTGTCCAACCAGTGCTCTAATGATCTGAAGAGATGGAAATCGGACGGACACAGCGCTGGCGAATACGGGGGATCATCCAAGTGCTTCCAACTCAAAGCGGTCAACTTCTTCCGTTTTCTTGGCAATGTGTAGCTTTGCGATGTCTTGAAGCAAAAAGACTTGGCGACGGCGGTGACGTGGAATTGCTTAACTGCAACGGTTCAGTTCCTTACAATATCGCTTAGCGTTGATGGTCTGACCGGCTCGCAACATGTACCAATAAATCCGCCCATTTCGGTCCCAAAGTCTGGGTCAAGATCGGAAACTTAGTTGGAGACTTAATAAAAAAAATTCCTTATTCACTTCAACGCGAATGCAGTGCTGAACAGCTGTGGAAAAATAGTGCCGAAACCCTTTTCTTACAAATGAAACAAAGAGTTCATGAAGAAATTTGTCCGTAGCGCAGGTGCCATAACTTTCCGATGTAGAATAGACACTCCCTGGTCGAAGAGCGTCAATCGGACTTCCGTGACGCTGACGCTAGTGTGGTTTCGATAATCAGGCAACAAGATACTTGTCAAGATCCAGCTTCGTCAACTGACTGAGCTTCATACAAGATTCTTGATATAAGCGACAGAACAATTCTCGTTGAGAACTTTTAGTGCACACTCAGCAAACAAATCGGACGCTGCTGTCATTCTTGTATGTCCATCTGCAGCTCTCCAAAAAAAACAGCATTTACTACCAGTCATACAAGCTACGCTGTAGTAAGATCAATTTGCAAACTTGCTGACATCTTAAAAAATTGATAAAGATGCGATACGAATCTTCTGATTGGAAAATTGGAGACGTATTCGATGAATTTTTTGAGAGAACTGACAAAGAGTCCGTGATCTTTACTAGGTTTCTCTTTAATCTGCCAGTTATGTAGGGAGAGGATTTCGTTTACTATGCTCTCATCAAAAGCGAGTCCCATCATTTTTTGAACAACAGCAGATGCTTTCCAGCTTGTGACCGGATCAAATCTTTGGGCAGATAACGCAGACATCATATAGGGGTAAACGATGATGACAGAGAGGAAGAGTCAACAAAAAAACCTTGAGATAGTGCAATAGATCTATCTCTACATGAGGTGTACCACAAGTCGATGCGTTTCTCCATCGGCGGATTCTCTGCTTTACAAAAAGTGGATTTTCATAGAAGATGTGCGCTTTGGGGTAAGAGCTTGGCTAGGACCCTTTCGTTCTCATTTCACTCTTCCTTTACAGATTCTTCGATCCTGCGTTTATATTGATCCACTTCTTGCAATCTGCTATTCATAGACTCTAGAACTAATTTATATAAGAACTTTTCGTAGATAATCACTTCTTCCATGTAGTAATAAGAAACGCATCTGATTCAGTTTCGTCACCTTTGACAATCAGTAGCACTTAACAATATTGACCTCAATTGATGTGGAAATCAAGAAAGTGCAGTGGCGTGAGCGAGTCAACAGAGCTCGTACTTGGTGTTGAATATGGACAAAAACAGCTCCATGGCGTGGCGGGAAGGATTGTCTTGATAAAATTCCATTCACCTTCTATTCATTTCAAGGTATGATCAAGTTTCAACAATTACCATATTTCTTAGCGTTGTGAAAGGAGCTTCTATTGGCAGGGTAATGGGGCTACTTGATATTGAATGGATCATTTGCTCTCCTAAGGGGCCCACGGTAGTCTAACATGAGCGTTCGCAGCTACCCCAGTCAATTACGGAGGCAATCTGATACCTTACAACGCTATTTGTGCTAGAAAAACGTGGATCACGGCCAATGGATTATTTAAAGTCGAGTTTGTGAATGGAGATGTCGGACTGATTTCCATATTGGGGTGCTTTACTAATGGATCAAAATCCAACTTCATTCTGCACAGTGCACTCCGAGATGTATGAACATCCTCAGCAACCATATTGTGAACTGCAAATCATCCGAGGGAATGCAATATAGTATGAAACAGTATGTCTTCAAATTCACAAGATAAATCAGTTGCAAACCTCCGAAAAAAGTTCTGCGACATTGAGCTCATCTTTCTCCTCTTCAGTTTTCGTCAGATAGACATAGTCTTTTTCCGCAGATTTAGCGATATTCCGCTCATACCTGATTGCAAGATGAGATTTATAATAATTACGTCACTATGTCTAGGTACAATCGAACTTATGACCACTCTGATTAATAAGAATAGAATAACATAAAGGATAAAATAATAGATAGTCTATGTATTAACCAGTTTCTTCTATGCTTGAATCCCTTCTCAACCTTTCAACTAATCCAAACAACGGACTATGTTGATATTTCTTAATGAATCCCCATCGTCTCTCGACAAATATGGTGACTGAGGAATGAATTATCAATAAAAGAGGAGTTGCTTTACCATCTTGGACTATTGTAACTTCTACAATTATCCTATCATTTTCACAAATCCTGAAATCGAAAGCAATAGAGAACCAAAAAGAAATTTTAGAATTTCGACACGAGCCCAGCAACTATAAACATTAACGGTATGTCACAAGACGATATTCTTTTTAGTTAGCCAGGATTAGATTAGCTCGACTTCTCCGTTTGTTGAGATGCAAGTCCCAAAATAAGCGTAGAAATATGACCTATAGCTTCCACAAAATCACGACTTTTTCATTTCATACAAAGAAAAAGGAGTGTTAGCAAGGATCCTTTCATTATTATTTGAGCCAACATGTCATGTTGTCTGGTAAAGGCTCTTGTATAGCCCGAGACACGTGTTTCGTTCTTACAGACTCATCAGCCGGGCAGAACCCGTCGTCTGTCGATCCAGCCAGCTAGCAATCGAGTGCGAAAACACTCTGTGTTAGGTGAATGTTTCACCTGATATAGAGTGTAAAGCGTAGGTCGTCGATAACTATATATAAGGAGTGTGACGCTCCCGAGAGAACTGACTATGAAAAGATTGACAGACGACGGGTTCTGCCCGGCTGATGAGTCTGTAAGGACGAAACACGTGTCTCGGGCTGTACAAGAGCCCTTACCAGACCACATGACATGTTGGCTCAAATAATAATGAAAGGATCTATTGAAATTTGAGCGTGGTCTTAATAAAGCACTCGAAGGGAAGGTATAATATGTTAGCAAGGACTTAAAAATTCCAATAGTTTTTATTTCGAATTTTAAGGTCCCTATCACTCTACGCACAAAATCCATTGTGTTAAAAGCCAGAAAACGCTAACTTCGATTTCGTTATTGTAAAAAAAAGCAGAAACCAACCATCTTTGCCATTGATGTCTCACCCATTCAAGGTCGCTTTGGGGATTTACAGTTGATGCAATACGTCGTCGTACTACAGCAGCCTTCAAACGAAGTGGCATCGGCGAAGCGTCACTATAACACCAAGTGAGGAGTTCCGCGCTCTCGATTCCCTCCAGTGACGGCTTCAACTGGAATTTGATTCTTCACTCAGCTAGTAATGGCGCAGATAGCTGCGAACCTATATTCCGCAAACGAAGGAGATTATTAACTGGCCTTTGTGCATTCGATATAAATTACGTTGAAAATGAAAAATAGTTTCAGATATGTGCCTACTATACGAAACATGGCATAGCATTAACGTAAGTATTCATATTTGTAAGTAAGTAGATCAACATAGCATGAAAATGATTAACATTTCGATATAGCCAGCTAATTTCATGCCGTCACGGACTTACCAGTTTTTCTTTACAATGAACCCTAACTTCTCAATATCTAAAAGACTGAACCCTGGTGTACGCTTTTGATTTTCCGCCTAACACGCGGCACGGTCGACCGGCTGAAGGGGCGCGATTGAATCACAATCTCAATGTTATGGTTTCCAGATAAAGATTAGCCTTTCACTGTAACCTAAGGATTTGTGAACCGTAAAAGATTAGATATGACTGAAGAGACCAATACGGCTATCGGTCGCTCATAGGAACAACGCCAAAATTTTCTAATGACCATTACGACAATAAACAACTAATTGTTTCCAAGACGATTGTTTGCCAAATTGAAGTTTTCATTCTATCACGTAGATATACGATGTAATCAGCTTTTTAGAACTGTTTGTATGTACTGTTGCGAGAATTGGTCTTAACTGTACGCTGTTAATTCTCACACATTCCTTTTAGAGTATTGTAAGGTTGCCAATGGAAGATGTTATAAGAGAAAAAATAAGCACAATGAGTTGATGAATAATAAGATAAGTTCATCAAGTAAATACCATATCTTCAACGGGGCGCGCACCTCTTACAGTAACCATAGAAAAGCAGATGCGCTAAGGCGTGTATCGGAAGTGATACTTGCGGTACCCGAGGTGTGAAGGAATTGTGAAAATGACAAGATTGTAAGAGAATTTTGCTCTTCCCTATGGGCATGAGTTACGTGTTGCTATACAGCTTGTAATACTATACAACATCATTCATACAGATTGCTGACAACTTTGCCAGTGGTTTGCAACTTATATTAAGCTGATTTCTTTGTTTTTGCACTGACCCAATCCCATACGTAATTATAATCCATCTCAGCGATTTAGCCAAATAAACAGTCAATTACCAATCAAATTATCAATGAAGAAACTTGTAGGAAAAAGACTTCGTGGACCTTTCTATGTACGAAATAGGTTTACCGACAATCAACAAACCTTATGGAAGTTTGAAAAAGTTAAGGAAATAAATCATATAAAGTAAATGAGTCATAAAGAGCACTAATTCCGAGCAATTTGCGAGGACGCGTGCATTATATGACTCATATCCTCGACAATGTCTGAGCAAACAAATCGAACCTGGAACTCCACAGGGAAGCTATTGGAAAGATGGAGTGCAGCCCGACGTTCAGCAGTCTCGATATTGTCACAAACTTCATAAACCGCGCAAAGAAACAGATCAAGACCATAAAGGAACGTCATGGACACGTCAACGAATGAGCCAAATTTGGAAAGTATCGCCTAGAAAATGCGAACACGAGTTGTAATGAGAAAAAATGAATATAATTGTAAATAAAGCACAAAAATAGCAAAGCATTAACGTATACAGACTTGCGCAACGTTGCTTTCATTTCATATTTTCAGCGGACTGAAGGGGAGCTAGGTAATCAAATACATCAGAACCTTTTGGAAACTGTTGGCGCTAACGGCGAATGATCGGAGTTGAGCGAGAACGATCTCAAGTCTTGACAAATCGACATTTTTCCAAAGATCCTCAGTGTCCAATAAGCGCACTGTTGAAGCAATCGACTCTACCATTCCGCAAAATGAACGCATTTCGGTGCACATAGAGGAATACTGAAACAACCAGCGATAGACCCCGTCTAGGCCCAAAGAAAGATCAAATATCGCTACCAGGATGGCTTCCTGCCGGTAAACCATAGGTTTTTCTCGTATTGTACTCAGCGCAATCTCAAGATTTTCACGAGTTTGCCAAAGAGCAGCTATTACAGGATGGAAAGATGAAGAGTCACAGTCTGCCTTCTGTCTGAAATGCAAGAAAAAATTTAGTTATCTCAAAAAATGGATTTCACAGCCAAACAGAAAACTTATAAAGTTCACATCCTTCTAAGATAATAATACAGAATAAGGAGAGAGTCATACGCTCGGACCTGCAAAAAGTGCTATCTTGTGCATGAAACTGAGCCACCTGCAAGGATGATTTACTCCACTGAGAGTAAAAAATTAACTGATTGTCTCAAACTTGGAAATTCACACATTAGGACACCAGTAGGGAATTCAAAAACCCCACAAAGAGTTTAGTTATAACTAATACTATTAACTATTTCATGAAGTTAAGCTCACCTAGATATTGTTCCCCTACAATCAGCGAGAACTTGTAATGGATGTTTTGCAGCTTCGAACATGTCCAAGTGGTAGCGGGTTCTTACTTCTTCAAATACGACAGGATCTAAGGTTTCAGCGGGAGGAAGAGCCTATAGATCAAAATTTTATAGAATTCACGGAAAATCTGGATAAACGTACTCTTCGCATTATTTCTAAACCCGTTTGAAGTCGTTTTTCCCATGCTCGCTCGCTTGTCCAACAGCTCACAACGGTGGACCACCCTGGCAATCCATTGCTCATACCTTCCAGCTCTTTGCTAAAACTCTTTTTAAAGAAAATCACTCGAATATGCGGATGTTTCACAACATCAATGAATCCTGCTTGGAACTGGTGACGTGTACACAGAAGGCAAACCAGTCAAGTCTTACAAAGTTAAAAAAAGATTTCCTTATGATACTTAGATATTGAGAAAGCAAAAACACAATAACGAACGAGATAATCTTTGACATCGCTGCTGAGTTTGGAGCGAGTCGCCAAAGATGAGAAGCCAAAGTCTTCAATTGGGATTGGCTCACATGTGATACTAACAGAGCACTGAGAGTAGGATCGAAAGCAATAGCTTCCCAAAACGACACGAACAGATTCGAAAACGCATCGGTAAACTTCAACGTAAAAACCTAAATCAAAATGTGATCAACTCAACTTATCAGATCCAGAATTCTAAAAGCATAGATCGGATTAGGCCCACCAACTCAGAACAAAATGTGTGACTTAATTCACACTAATAGGTGAGGGAAAAGTTTTGAGAAAACGCTTGTAACTTTTTTGGGTGCTGGCCATTTTTTGTGTTTTCGGGCTCATTCGAAAGCCCGTCTTCTCCCGCGTTGATTGGTACATAATTTATCTACTTAGTCTAAGATGGAGTTAACAAGCGAGCAAATTAGGTCGCTGATGATGCACGAATGGCTGTTAGGTTGAAATGCAACTGTGGCAAGTGAACGCATTAATCTGGCTTGGGGCGAACACATAGTTGCCAAAAGTACGGTGTGGAGAAGTGGCAGGAACTGCTTGAAGTTGAAGGGGAGTACTCCGACTATGTTTTGTCTTTGTTCGGGTGTAATAGGTGCATAGATAAATGTCTTACAAGCATTTTCTCAGAACTTTTTCCCAACCTATTGGATGCGTTGTGAATGAACCCATGCTAACCTATCATGTAAGACCTCTATTATGCTACAACTCTACAAACAAACGAAAAGTGATACAAGAAAAGAATAACGAAGACGGACCTTTTGATCATCGCAATAACTGCTATTCAATATTGCGAGCACTTGAGCGAATCGCCGGCTTTTGTCATTACACCAACGAAGTTCCGTGAAAGCAGGTTGTCTGTTGAACATCTCCGACTGAAAAGAACGCTCATGGTATGGTGCAATTAAGAATGCCATAGTGTTAGAAAATGAAGTTTACCTGACTGATTATACCCTTAGAAAAGAACAAATGTAGTTTCCTCAGTGTTGTGGCCAAGCCCAGCGCGTTAGCTATGGGTGATTTGTGCTCTTCTGTAAGATTGATGTCCCCCGTATTCCCTTGTGGGGGTATTGAAAACTGTGTGTTTTTCACCACAGTTTCCATTAACTCAGAGCACATGAGAGAACACAGCCTGAAATTAGACGCAAAAGTTCAAAACTTCTGTCATAGACGTTAAAATTTTCCCATAAATTTAGGTAATTCATCGCTTTTACGACGAAGATCAGAATTATATTGGATGTACAGAAAACTCATAATGTATAGAATTATCTAAGCAGAAGAGATCCTTAGGATAAATGACAACAGATGTAACATTAATCACCATACCTTTGGTTCTCCTCAATGCAAGTAAATGGATCCACCAATCGATACGAATTATATAATGGAAGATACGAATTAACAAAGCAATTAAAAGCATCCATAGACCATCCAACATTAGTGAAATGCACAAGTTTCAACAAAAGTGATTTCGAGGGAGAATTTTCGGACCTTAAATAGTAAACATATACTTTCACAAATTTTTATAAAATTTGAGGGGCAAAAATCTAATTTAATTGATACTGACTCCAAATTTGCGTCTAATACTATTACTTACAAATCAAAAAGATCTTTCATTTGAAGACCTAGAGCTGTCAGCGCTAGTCTTATTGACGCGTGATCAAGTGGAGAATAAAGATTCAAACAATGACCTAGGAGAAAAAAAGGGAAACTATGTACTTGCTGTGAGATCTCAGGGGATCTTAGATATGGATTGTCTTTCAATGATGACGCACTCCTTTATATTTCCTGATATATGTCCATAAATGCAAAAGTAGATGGGCCTTTCGTATGTAGACTGTATTCTGTACTTCGAATTGGCTAAGAGATGATTGAAGAATCAAGAATTGTAGGGAAAGCCCTTGAAATTAAATGACTTTTTATTTACTCTACATGACCCATCATCACATTTTTGCTGTGAGAATCTCAATACTTCTGACAATTCATCTAAATTCCTCTCATTCACCGTCCAAAGAGATTTTCAAAATGCTTGCGCGTTGTTTCGACTGCTGGTTAAAGATTTCATCCTTTCCATGTTTGTTTTAGAATACCGGTCGAGAAGATAGCCACTTAGGATTTTTCAGACGATTACAAGAGAGGGCGTGGAAAATGGTTGAACCGAGGCCTTGCTTCCTGATAGTCGGCATCACTGATTACGGGATTGCATTCGCCAAATAAACTTCACCTACACAGATGAAGTATGGCCAGTCACAAGTGAGTGACCAAGTTACAAGGACAAATTTCGGAAAGCTACAAAAAACGCTCATGTTACCTGTCTAAACCTGGAATAACTATGGTGATGGTACGTACGCACAACACATTCATCACATCATGATGCTCCATTTGAGTCCGATGGCTGATGCAAAACAGAGGACAAAATCGTCGTGCCAAACAAGCGGCAAGCGCCATCTACCTATCGTTTAAGACAACAGAGAAAGAGTGTTCCTCAGAGAAACGGTAGCAAAAGATTCGTTGCCGTTCTTATCCATATAAACACAACTTTGGTCATGAATACCTTTGAACACTAACGGCCGGAAATTGACGTTTCGAGTGGAAAAATGTGGAACAATAACGGATTTGATTTGATCATCATCTGCATCGGCACTTCACTGAGCTACGAAAATTTATTATGACTACAACGGTCATCTAAGACAGCAACATTTCAAGAGGGCTGCGCTCCCGATGTTGAAAGCTCCAAATCCCTCAATAATACAATAAGTGTTTTTTTTTTTTGAAAAAAAAGACCGCATAGTGGTAAACCGAGGGTTTCTCTCCTACCAGCGTCGCTGTTGCCTGTAATTTTGATCCGGAAACCATCCTTCACCTCCTTCGCACGACAATTTTCGTCACTTTAAGAATGCAAAGCACTGATTCCAGAACTAATTTAAGGAGTCTGTTATTTTTCAAAAAAAAAACATGGAATTTCTAAGGGCTAAATGAAGTGGTAAACTGACCCGCTGATATGAAAAAGTTGATGTATTTCAGTCCACGCATGATAAAGCGGTGTATATGCAGTTCTAGGATCCACTCTTCGACGAGAAACAACAACAAAAAGAGCGAGACGCAAACAGAAGGTGTAGATCTTAAAAAAAAAAACTAGACAAATTCAATTTCTACGTGACGCCTAATTTTGTTGAGGAAAAAAAACCGTTTGTTCATCGTCCAGTCCTGATGCGTCATTTAACGTCTCTATTATGGCATCAACAATTTTTGAAATGAGATGTAACCTGAAGCCAACATCGACATCCAATTTTGTATCTGGAAATAAGTTTACAATAACACATTGATTACGTTCAATTTCATAGAACAAGTTAAATACCGTATTTCGATAGGGTTCGACTTAGATTGTCGGGCGAACCTGTTTCTATCGGGAAATTTCCAATAAAAGCGATGAACCACTGGCAAACAGTGGCCACGACGAATCTTAATGATTTAATGATTTCATTGAACTTACGCAAGTGACATCAGGAAACTGTACCTCTGTATCGCGTCATTTCTCCCACTCAAAGAATAGTTGTGAAAACGTGGATCGATAGAGTGGTGAGAATAGCCCAATGCTTTCGTTAAATCGCGTAAACGGCAGACTGCAGGTAAAGCTAAAATTCAAGCTTTCAATATTTGATTGTATTTAACTTTGAAGAAAACTACGCTGCTTTATCTACCAAAACCTCAGTTCTCTTTAGTTTTGAAAGTTCAAGAATGGAAACAACTTTGTAATTTGTTAGTTTTCTCTAAAGCGGAGCGGAACGAAGAACAAGTGAACAGAAACGATTGGAATAACTTTTATCTGCTTTTCTCATCAACTTCCTATTCCTCTTCATGAGGTGCGATGTGAAGTTCAACCACAAATTGTTGACATACGAGCAAAACTCGAGCTCCAAACCCCTGATTATCCCTTCGGAGAGCTCATGTATTATCGACTACACCATAGCGACCCTTCAGCATTCCGTTTGTTCTACTTCACAATCAATAGTGCTCCAAAAGCGAATAATTATAAAACTAATTCACTTCGGTTGAGATACTGAGTCAAATGAGCTTGGGAGCACTTATCTGGTTTCTGCAATAGGAACATACCGACATCTCCGAATACTTGCTGAAAATATGTCCCTCTGAGAACTCTAGTCGACGTCGACAAGAGTGATAAAAATAGAGCGGATGAGTATTTGGAATCACAATTTTTCCATACGTTCAGCAGCCACAAATCAAAACTAAACTAGCAACACTATTGAAGTATGAGAAATTTAGGGCTAAACACTAGCATTACACACCGATCTGTTGCAATTTCCTTCACCAATGGAGCTAATTCAAATTTCGCTACATTGACGTCCTCACTATCTAAGCTCGGTAGATCCACAGTCCGGCATGCATGATCTACTGACATTTCGCTTAGTAGAATGGAGAAATGGAGTTGCTTTTCGACAGGAAGGGAACACACAGATTCCGCCGTCTGCAATAAGTCAGATATAATTGCTAAAAAAAAAAAACAATAAACTAAGATCTTTTAGATGAAATGGAAGTCTTTGTAGATGTAGACGAAAGTAAGCATGTTGTTGACTATGCCGATGTTTCCAGATAACGTTTGAGCGTTCTGTGTATTGTAGAAAATGTCCACAAAACCTATAGAAAGCTCAATAAACCTTTAGCGCGCTGAAAAGAAGTCCACAAAACTAAATCTCCTGAGCATTTTAAGCCGATGTGTAAGCTGATCTTCGTCCAGATTCAGAACTGTTCAAATAGAAAATTTTTGCTATGCTGTGTGCTAGCTAAGGGCGCATGTGGCGCCGTGGTTAAAGGTGCTCTGCGTCGCACACGAAGTCAATGGTTCGATCTCGTGCTCATGGCTCACCAAGCCATCCATCCCTCCAGGGTTGGTAAATTGGTACCAGACAGGTCTCAGACTTGTCTGGGAGGATAAGCAGCACTGACTCGGTTCAGCGGGAGGCCACCGCGCGTCATTGTAAAGGCCAGATATGCATTGAATCACCTCAAACGAAGTTAAAAATTGAAGTCGAATGCATGGCGCATCCCTCAGGGATTGATCAACGCCAAGAGCTTTATCCTTTTTACCCTTCATGTGCTAGCTAATGATACATCGACTGCCGTAGGCTGTATAGTACCATTTAAACATCACAATGGAAGGCAATAAATCAGCAACTTTTCTGTATGATGGAACCTGCCTAGCGAGGAGATTCATTAGAGCGATGCTTGACTCCAGATTTGACCCGATGGATCCGTGAAAACCCGTATCGTGAAGACGAACATGTGATTTTGACCGGAATAACAAATTTCAAAAACATTGCACACATCAGCCAGTCTTGGAATGAGAAGGGTCGAAGATTTGTGGATGGAAAGAACAACAGATGAAAGCATAAGAGCAAACAAGCGCCCTCAAGGACGATCATCTACAGGATAGATGGATGTGTCTCTGTACACATCGACCTACTGGCAGCCACAAAGCTGCTTTGTGTAATACGCATTTATGAAAGTACGCATAGCCATATTCAAAACCTCCTATTGCCATGAGCTAACCCGAGAAATAAAAGCGATTAGAAGTGAAGATGAAACTTTAGCGAAAATAATTCGTTAAAGCACCGAAGCAAGTAAGCAATATGAAAAACCCACTTTCAAAGAAATATCCGCGTAATTACTAGTAGTCACAGCGGCTACATCTAAAGGATTAGTATTCCACTGTTGCTCTGGGGTGATAAATATCTCCACACTACGATTTCGCATAGCACGAGAGATCTCCCCATTCCTCGCGTCCATCGAAAGAAAAACTCTAAACAATAGTTTGAAAGAATATATTCAACTGAAGTTATGAGTCACTATCCCTCTATTGCCCTGCTCCGAGTGAATGACAGTCAGTTTGGGCAGTAATTAATGCGTTCGGTACCGCGCTGATGTTCTACATGATGTGCGGTGCGGCGCGGCCATCGACTAGCGAAGCGCGCTGTAATAACAATGTGGTAGTTTTTGTGATGAAACTCGGATTTTTGTTGTCACCAAAGTGGATATGTCATCAGAAAGACATAGCAAATGACTGAAGAGATTTTATCAAAGCTATATATGCTAGGAACAACGCCTATACCTCCTAAAACCCTGGACTTTCCAGCGAGTAAATCACATCATTTCGGGGTAACATATTCCAAACTTTTATAAAAAAAATTTCCAATTATTATGTCGACAACGCTTCATTTTAGTCCATTGCAGCAAATCAAAAACTAGTCGAATAATCAAATACATAAACAATTTGCACTTCTAGAAAGAGACATTACGACATGAATCTTACCCTACGACATGGTGGTTTTGACTTCTTCCATTCCGTACTATACCCAGAAGTCATTATAAAGGATAAAGAAGAAAGGATAAAGTTCCCGGAGTTGTTTAATCCCTGAGGAATGCGCCATGCATTCGTCTTTATTTTTCAGCTTTGTATGAGGTAACTGAATGCACAATTGGCCTTTACAATGACACACGGTTGCCAAGCGCTACAGCGAGTCAGTGTAAGTTATCCTCCCAGACAAGTCTCACACCAGTCTGGTACCAATTCACCAACCGCGGTGAAAAGGATGGCTTGTCAGCCATGAGCGCGAGATCGAATCATCGACCTTGTGTGCGATACGGAGACCTCTGACCACTGCGCCACTCACGCTCCTAGAAGTTGTCGGAAGTCATCATAGCCATTGAAAATTGGAGAACAATAAATTATTTGTAAAAAAATCAGACCGCACATTGCGTGAATTTCGGTGCGTCTATAACTCTCTACGATTTTCGGTTATAAATTCTTCGTTGACTGGCCTGCAGCGCAAAAGTCGTTAGAAAAAACCTATTCGGCTAATTCGTCAAAGCGTTTCTCTTCACCAGAACCGATAAATCGAGTCGCTTTACCACAGTCGTTCGTCGTCATTGTCATATTCGTAATGGATGACGATCGAATCTTCGTGACAGATTCATGCTACAGGATCATCCAACAAGGATTATATGATTGGAGATTTTTTCAGTTATGCGGGGACAAATGAAGAAGCGATTTCTTTAACTGGAGATAGGCCTTCCATTGCACCTTTGGTAAACATTTGAAACCTTACTCTCTGGTTACTGCGCTGCGTGGCCTTTTTTGAAAGTCTTCTTACAACGTTGTAGCAAAAAAAAACCATTTGTTTCACACACGCACAGTTCTTGCAGGACAGAGTTCTTTTCTCCACATTTAAGTAATCAGAACTGATCAATTAGTAATTTCAAAATTATTGCACCCTCTCCTAATAGGATGGACTGTGCGGTGAAAACGAACATTATCGGTTGACAATGAGGTCGGAGAGGAAAGTGCCGTAGCTGAGCGATTGTGATGCTCCTCGTGGCGCTCGCAGTATGGAGCTCCACCCCCAACTCTCTCCGGCCATCAACAACAACTCCTTATGGAGCGCCACAGCCAGGCTATCCTTGAGATTCCAAGGAAAATCTCTCAACCACTACTCTACGACGTTCGAGGAGAGTCGAAAAAACGAATTGAATGCCAGAAGTACTGAGATCCGCACAACGGAAGAAACACTGTGAAGATGGATCAATAGAGTATCTAGAAAAAGTATCGTTAGACAATCACTACTATTATCAGCCGTCCTGTACAAAAGGGCATCGTCAAGTGCTGTTCTTCAAAATAGCTGTGCCCATCAAAGAATTTGCCCGATCGACAACGAAGACGAAGACTACAATTGAGACGAACAACTGCGGGCAATCAAGTCGAATCAACGGCTGTGAAGAAGAAGACCAAACGTGTCGAAAGATTAGTCCAGCAAATTTTCTACCAAAGTTGGGCTACAGGCTCATTCAAAAAAGAATACGATTGATTAGTGATGGCGAAATTGAAGGAATTGGTATTAAACCTAGTTTTTCCATTATTAGTACAACCCAGTCGTTGGGACTTTCATAGAACCAGGGGAGAGACTTTGTCTACCGTTTCAAAGGAACAGACTTCTCATATATCTATTCAGAGTACTCCGTAATATCAAAAAGATTTTATCGTGACGACTCTAATTTCAATCTCGTCCAGTTCCCACCTCACAGAATAACTTCAATGTGACCACATGAAAGCGCTTGGACCATCACTACGTCGGAGACATCAGGGTCCATCACTTCCCACGATACATATTACCCACGCCTTGAATCAGTATGAGTTCTCTATCTTTGCATAGTTTGCTCCTATCCTTCCATAGCACAGAACTCTTGCGCTCGCAATCATTACAGTAATTCAAGACGCGGCGCGGTCGCGCATGTACCAAGGTATAGCTATACTCGCGGGCGGTTTTGAACGCGTTTAGGCTCGAGATATGCCTTATCACCTCTATCATCTAAAATCACTCTAATCTTATCTATCACTGAGTGATTCGATCAGTAAGCAAGTAGACCGCACTCTGCGGTGGCGCACGTCATCGGCCGGTCGTCAGCCATCTCGAAGTTGTAAGTTGTAATCAGTTCTCTGATAATTGAACAATTCAGTTGAGGTCCAAAGCCACCAGTTCATGACTGTGGACGATACTATCGATTTGTTATTCAGAATTCAAAATAGACGTCACTCTTTCATGTCAAATGCCGATCCTATCAATCACTGAGTGATCCGAGTGGGAAACAAGCAAATCGAGTCTGTCCGCGTTGCGAACGCCTTAGACATGGATTATCGTCAGTCTCGTTCTAAGACTGTAAGTTTGGTTCAAACTCAAAATAAAGAAATATGAAGCTTAGACTTGATAAATAATTGCTTTATAACTCAATACCATCCTACCGCTTTGTCACTACTTCTATTTCATTGTTGGCATTTACGTGCCGTCTTTCTTTGTTATGCATAACGTACTGGTTTTAGAGCAATATGATATAAGCTGAATTTTCCTTTATTGCACCCTTTCATCTGAACTACTCAAACTCTGCCATTTCTATTATAGTCGGTGCGATGCCTTATCCAACAAAGTACAATAAAGACGACGATCCGGAAAAGATTGCCGGAAGAGAACCGCGGAAAACAAAAAGAATCTCGGTAAATCGATTAGAATCGACCAACTAACACTAACGATCATACAGCCGCGACAGAGCCTAGCTGTTAGTTTAACTTTATAATTAATTTTTGATCAACATTTCAAAATTTAACTCCTGCGGTATTAAAGCACAAAAACCACCAGCCATAGAAGAGGACAAAGCGTTGAAAAAAAAGAAAAATCGTGGTATCAATGGATCGTCGATCAAAAAAGACGGTGAGATTCTTACGACATTTTGAGCCCTTTTAAATAAAGTTATAAAAAAGTACGTTAAGGTGGTCGTTTTGAATACGGTCCAGACGACAAGAAATGTGATAGTAAGTGTTCTAAGCCTTCGACAAAGGACCTGTATTGTATAGGGTAGATTTTCTATATCCAATGATAGCTCGAAAAGATACTGAATCGAATATACTGATAATTTTGACACGTTGTCGAGTACAAGAAGTATAATTTCGAATCATTTCAAAACGAATAACTATTCACTATGCTAGGAATAACAACTGTTGATTAAACACGATCAAGTGTTGATTGTTAGAAGTACAAATTCTATTTAAGAAGGGTAAATTGTTGACCGATTTTGATTTTTAGGGGTAACTTGTTGTTATTGTTCGGGATTAATTGTATAAATTGTTGATTCTTAAACAAATATTTCGCGTAAAAGGTTTACAACATCCTTATTATGTAAGACAAGGATCGTGAATATGCATCTTTTTCTGAAGGAGTACCCCGATTTAGTGTATGCAAACTCTGGTTGAAGTTTTCTCCGACTAAAGACGAAAACACGCACATTGTAGAAAATGTGCTTTCGCACAACAACTGCGTTGTGACGTTCAAACAATGAGCTAACTACTTCGGAGGCAAAAAATATAGTTGCGAAAAAGAATGTATTTGGTTAGTATGACGTATTTGAAAGGACCTTCCACAAAATAAACTAAGTATCAAAACCTGCATTCATTGAGCTATCAAAAGACTGTCGAAAGAAAAATAAATAAATAAGGAAAGATGTCCATTAAGGACAGAAAGTATACTGCTATCCGAAACCATGTGGTTTGCTCGTTGCAACATCGTGAACATCATCCCTTGCGCTCGCAGCACTAGCTACCCACCTTTCGTCTTTCTGGGGACAGCAAACTACTACAAGATTTATCTGAGAGCATAAGAAATGGGCTGATACTTCGGTAGTACAACAGCGGATGCCCACATGTCATACAAATGATAGAGGGTAAAGCTCTCGGCTTTAATCAATCCCCAAGGTATGAGGCATGTTGGATACATATCTGGTCTTTGCAATGATTCGCGGTGCCCTACCGCTGTATCGAGTCAGTGTTTCTATCCTCCCAGACAAGTCTGATACCAGTTTACCGACTACGGGGCGATGGAGGACTTGGTGAGTCAGGAGCACGAGATCGAATTATCGACCATATGTGCAACCCAAAGCATCTCTAAGCACAGCGCTACATGCACAGGCCATATCTAAGCCACCTTCCCTTTTCATCCTAGGAATATTCGGCCCTCTAATTTTTTCGCACTGGGACCAGATTCCAAAGAAACATACCTAAAATCTGGATGTGGTTGAAGAGACTCAAATGAGGAATGACGCTCGAATACCACCAGACGGCCATCATTTTCGAGACAAGTATTCAAACGATCCAAAACTGCGGCACTGAAAACGTAGAGCTACAAGATAGAAGAATGAAAACTGTTATGAAAAAATGGCTATAGGTTGAGAGTGATTATTCGATGGATGTTTTTAAAGACTTCCTCTAGACTAATGAGAGTCAACCAAGCATGCTTAGGAATTTGGAAAATCATCTGCCATCATTGCATGCACCGATATAGTGCTTTGATAATTTACAAAATCTTGCGATATAGATGAGATATAAAGAAAAATCGATATCACCTGCACAGATTCACATCTTCAATTAGCAACCAGTGACCATTAAGATAAGCGCGTACAAAAGGACTGTCAACCCATTTGAAGCGCATCGACGATCGAGCAGCACGTTCCAGTACCAAGTGACACTCATCAACTACGTCGTTATTGTCCTTGACATCAGAAAGAACAATTTCAGTGACGGTTTCGAGTTGTGTTAGATCTTCTGCATTTAGAACTTCTTTTAGAGCTATTTCCTCAACATGTGCACTCAGAATCTCGCAGAGGTTCCGCTTCGCATCATTAAAGGCTTGATCATCGACCGACTGAAAACAAATTGCTTTGAAAGGTTAAAAGGTTCAACAAGGTCTGACGGCTTATTTTTTCCTGGTAAATACATGGGACGACAATTAACTCTTGTTGATTCCTGAATATTTTTCAACAAAGTAAAGTACTCGAGGTGTTGAAAATGGACAGATTTGTACAAAGAAATTCCCGGAAGCAATTTTGACTTTGATTTCTTCCATCAACATTCAGAGGTCTATGAGAAACTGACTTCCAAAATTTTAATTCGAGCGTCAAAACCACACACTCCAGCAATTCGCTGGATGGCATAGTTGCGTCTTTTTGGTTAACCAAAGGACGCTATACGTTTTTAGGAAAACGTACTGTTCCTATTGACTTTTATTTCCATTAATAAGGTTTACTATAAGCTCAAAAACTTCTTCAAAGTTGAAAGAGGCAAATATCTTGGGCCACGTATTAGTTCAAATCAATTAACGTCCGAGTTTCCTGAATGCAATTTGGAAGCTTGCTGCAAACCTGTTCATACGACCCGATGAGTTCTTGAGCATCAGTCTCGGAATTTAAAACAATCGTTTGGAGATGAACACCACAGATGTCCGCCAAATTTTGCAATGTCGTTCGCTTTCCCGAGTTTCTTCAAGAAAAAAAAAGATTGCGCGGATATAAAGAAGTCTTACTGTGGAAAGTAGAAGCAAGTAAACGTCAGTAGCTTTAGATTACCAGCTAGAGAGAGAGAAAAAAAAGAAAAATTCTGTTCAGAGGTGAAATAAAAGCTATGCATTTGGATCGTGTAGACAGGATCAAGTAATCATCAATAGTTTTAGATTTGAATCAAGTGGCACTTTTACACCATCGAGGTTAAACAATTACGGTTGGTGGAGTTGTAGGCAGATATAGTTCAAACTCAAAGTACTATTCTATACTTTCGAAGCTGTCAGTACTCACCTGGGTCCTATTATCAGCGCCACCCATTGCATATCAACACAAACAGCCAACTGATGCATAAGTACAAATTGGCTGGATAGAAGTCGATGTGAAGAGTTGAAAAGATCACATCTCTGACCAGAGCGTGCAAGCGAAATCTAAACACATTTGTTCAAGTAAGGTAAAAACCTAGCAACGAAAGCCTATATGATTCTATTTCCTACTATTTCGTGACATTCTGTGATAAAAAAGACTAAATACAATCTAATCAGAAAGGAATAAAAGCTGGAAAGTACAAAGAAAGAAAAAACTTTTGGAAGTAAACTAAACGAGCCTAACTACGCAAGCCTAGATAATATGGTTATGGATGCTCTGACCTTTCCAAGACGAACTAGTTTGTCATCCGCGGAAAGAACAAGAGGAGGAGCAACACATGGTTCACCGAAGTGCTTCGAATACGAATCTCTTAGCTAGAATAATAAACCAACAATAACATAGTGACCTCAGAATTAACACTAAACATTTCTTACAAACCCTTTCGCGATCTTCTTCCCTCCGCATTCTGTTTAGGAATAATACTTGAAAACACACTTGCATATTTTTGATCTGGAAAAGATAGGATCCTAGGCATTATTAAAATATATTTATTTCAGAAAGAGTACCTTTTCAAACAGCTGTAACCACCGTAATAAATCGCGAAGATTAAAAGAGAAAGGACCGCCAATTAAACATTGCTCGGCAGCAAGTTCAGAAGTAATGGAGATCATTGCCTTGAGGCGATTGTCACCTATTCCTACAGCAGCTGGCAAATCATTCAAAATAAACAGAATATCCTCGTCCAGTAGATCTTCAATGTAGATCTGAAATAACGAGATAGTAAGTTCCAGATAGCTTAGAGTAGGATTTCCACTGATAACCGTAAACCAGTCATGGAATCCTTTGGACACATTGCTCACATCATGCGATTTAATCAGCAAAGTTCAGTTGGATTCACACTATCAAGAAAATATATAGTGTCTCAAACAGGTCTTAAAAAAGTACAGCACAGTTCTGAAATGGGCGAAAAAAACCGTAAATAAAATGGGTTCGTAAACTGCAGGCTACGTTTGCTTAGCGTTTTCCAACTTTCCTAGCGCAAAAAGCACTAAACTTTGTATCCCTGATAAAAATCGGTTTTTTTATGTTATCCGGGGACAAATGAAGAAACGACTCCTTTCGCTTGACGAAAACTTTTCAAAGAAATGTATCAAAAGCTCAAATTTCCGGCTACTAGGGAACGTGGCCATTTCTTGAAAAAGTATTTTATAACGCTATGGCAAAAAGAAAATATATGCGTTTCACAGACGCATATTTCTCGCAGGACAGAGTTCTTTCCTCAAATTATAAGTAATCATTCGATAAAGTAGGTTTCAACGATTTCATCGCTGTGCTTATTTTCTGAAAAGAACATTTCACTGCACTGCAGCTGAGATGATAAGACTGAGTATCACATCCGCGAAGCATTTGTTTGTCGGCTGATGTGTGTGTGCTGGGTGTTTGCTGGCCAAGGATAGATAAGAAGATTGATCAATACCGTTGGCGGAATTCACATAAGGGGTGTATTTTTTGAAATTTAAACTGAGATTTTTCCTCCGCTATGAGAAAAATTTTGAATAAAACAGATGACTATGATACTACAAAATTTCGTTCTCACGTCCATTTGCTTTTCATGCTTACACGAAGAAATTGTAAAAGCTCGCAGCCGGTGTAAAACATAATCTTATCTTGGATACTATGACGTTGTAGAAGAGTTTTTTCACAAAAGGGGCACGTAACACAGTAGCCAGAAATTCAAGTTTTCGAGTGATTTCTAACACTCCTATGGAAAGTTCTAGCTCGCCCAGCAGAAGGAGCTGTTTCTTCATTTGTCTCCGGAGTGACAGCAGCTTTAAAATGTCCACCTTCTGACATTTGATGAAACATTTGTAACGATAACCTCAGCGGTGAAGATAGAACATTTCTCAATAAAAGCGAGGCCAAAAACAAAACCACCTACGTCGCGGCAAGCCAGTGACCAAATTATCTGGAAAATCAAAAATGAGGATCATGACAACAAAGTGCCGCATTTTCGATGCCCCTGGAGTGCGTATAGCATACTGAGTAGCTCTACCATGGAACGGGTGCGCATCAGTGGAGTTGGCCGTGGGAATAGTTTTATTCTTTTTGGTTAGATTTTATTTTCTCCTAATTGCTGATTCCGCCGAGAAAATAGAAGGACCAAACAGTAAAAAATGTCACAGTCAAAAGTCACAACTTACGCTGGTGAAACGGTTGACAAAAGACTTTGGCAACGCGCGTCTGTTTCCACCTTGTGCGTGAGGATTCTGACAAGCGAAGAAGCGACAGTTACTTTCAGGTGCGATTTCAAATGAGCGATTCAGTTCAGCTATGTAGAGCATTCGTCGATGATCGAAGCATGCATTCAATCCTTCCAATACTGCTTGAGACGCCAGATTCATCTTTAAAGATGAAGTTGAGACAAATAACAAAAAAAAAAACATATCTCAACCTTTAGACATTCGTAAAAGAATTAGAGAACGAAAACTTGTAAGGAGACCTCGTCAAGTAGCACCCATTCTCCACGTTTGATGGCACTCAAAATTGGACCATCCACCCATTGAAATGAGATACTACCATCGTCTAAGACAATAGGTACATCGCTTCCGAAGAGATCGGAGAGATCCTGCAATAGAATTATACCACTTGAAACGGAAAATCTACACCTGAATGATACAAAATACTAAACAATAATGCTGAGTGGTATGCAAAACTTTGAACCTCAGATGGATATCAAATCAGCGCTTGCCCTTTCCGGCGGCGCGTGTTGTAACATTATGCCACCGCTAAAAGAACCGCCAGATAAAAAATTTTGCTGATTAAATATATCCAATATCTGTTATCATATCTAAGTTCAATGCCGATTTGAGCTGATAATACCAAATCTTTTAGGGGTGGCTGCTAGCTGATCAATACCTGGTATCGCAGAATGACTAGTCAAAGAACAGTAGCCTCAGCAGAGCAATAATCTATCACGCGCCCTGGAAAGAGTGAGACGTAAGTTTGATTCCCGCCTGAGGTTCAAAGTTTTGAATATCATTCAACACTATTCATTCAACACTATATGAGAAGAACACCATAGAACCACTGAAAGAGCGCTTATGTGAAAAATTCTTGTTGATAAATGACACTAACCGTTTGATCCGATAAATTTAACCTCGTGATAGGATGGCCTGTCAACATCGCAAGAGCCATTACTGTGCTCGATTTACCGCATCCTGGAGCACCTTCTAACAGAATCGGCTTGTTGATTAGCAGTGCCCTATAAAAAAGTGAAAAACGGCGCATCAATAAAGAGAACAAGTACATCAGTTAACTCTCCCAGCTTTCACGACTGTTCCAAAATATCGTGTTACTAAGGAACAAATCACTGCTAATAGTATGGCAATTTCAGAAATAAAATCAGATAAAATAAAAATGCACCTTGCAATTCGGTAGAAATTTGAGATACATGTCGGTGCTCGGAGTGAAAATCCCTTGGGATGTACTCGCTCAAGAGGTCCGAATGGTACAGAGAGTGGACCGATTTTTATGCAGTCAGATGCGATGACTACTTCCAATGGAATAGAGGATTTAACAATGCCCTCAGATGAAATATCCCCTATCTGCAAAGAAAATCGTTTTGAAGCCAATACTGCTTCTTCATAAAAATGTTCAAACAGATACTTGAATTTTCGAGAGTTCTACATATATAGATTAATTTTCAACTGCGATATATTTTGTTACAGACTCAGTAAAAAAAAACCTTGCCAATTCCGTGCAATGAGTATTCATAAGCGCAAAAGCCATTGTAGGCATTCTAGGGTTCGATTTTTCATACTGAAAGACTAGATACCCAGAAATGGAAAACCCGCGCCACTGAGCACACTAGACAACTGTCAACTCATGAAAAAAACGAGACTTGAAAAATTCCTAAGCGGCAGAATTTTTGACATCAAGGGACGGCAGTTGATCGATCGCATAGCGGAACTCGCAAGAGGCGCGAGATTTTCGTTATCCGATCGAAGTTTTTTCCCCCCTGGAATATAAAACATTAAGCTTTTGTGTTACACTGATACTTCATGATTTTCCCTATATGGTCTCGCATACTTAACCTTCTTGTAGAATAAACATTTTGAGTTCGTAGATCTTCTTTTCGCTCTTGAAGCGCTCTATTAATCTTTCAAAAGCAAATTATCCTCGAAAAGTGGGCTATTGAATGATTAGTAGTTTGATGAAGAGCCATATACAATCCCTAACCGAGCAAGTATAGCAAACTGAGGGTGAAACACAAGACTTTGGATGAATTACATTACCATATCTTCTGCATCCCTGCGTATTTGACCAACATCCATCATCATTCGCAACTTCTGTGTATTAAGAGCATCAAGAAAGACAGCAGAAATCGCTTCAAAAACAGCTGTTGTTCGGGGAAATCCATGAGTCTTACAGGCTGAATATATTTCTGCACAAGCGATGACGTCACGAACAGATGGCGAATGTCTGAATGGCAACACAACGTCAGACTCCATTTGACAATAATCTTGAAATAACAACTGACCGAAACACATGCAAGTACTTCTTGAAAAATTTTGCTATCCAGTTAATAACCATTTCTGCTGGAGACTCTTGAGAAATGTTGAGAAATTCTTCTGGTTTATAGCTGAGTCTTGATTCAAATATTTGAAGCAATTCACATTCCTCGAAATCACAACACGACCATATTTCGGTGAAACGATTTCGTAGAGCTTTCGATAACTGAATAAATTATGAAGTGATTACTGAGACGTACAGTTAGCTTCTTGTTTTAGAAAAACCTCTTTCTTGCCATAGTCTCCTCCTGGATTCATAGTTGCAATGATTTGAAAACCATCACAAGTGGAAACAGAATGGACTTCAACACCAGCATCAAACAGAAGTAACGTCTTCTCCTTGAAAAAATTAATAAACCTTGGAAATAGTATGAAAGCCTTTTACTGAAAACTCACTTCCTCGAAAAGCGGATTTAAACGTTCCAGAACAGAATCTTCAGCGAGGGAAATTTCATCAATCAGTAGCGGTAAGCCAGCTTTCATTGCAGAAACCACAACACCGTCTGACCATGCGAATCTGAGCAATAGACATTATTTTCAAACAGTATGAGGAAAAAAAATGTAGAATAGTATAGACTAGATTGTTACACTGATTCAAATCTCTTCAGCAATAGCATACCTGTTGCACTTCGACAGAAAGTTCAAGTCTTATTGTCACGATAAAACAATTAAAAAGATAGAGCTCTCGGAGCTGATCAAACCCTGAAGGATGCGTCATGCATTCGTGTTCATCTAGCGTCGTTTGAAGCGACTGGATGCACATCTGGCCTCTACAACGACCCACGGTGGCCTACCAATGTATTAAGTCAGCGATGCCATCCACACAATAAGTCTATACTGATTGACGAACACCAGAGGGATGGAAGGCTTGATGAGTCTTAAGCGCAGGATCGATCCAATGATCATCTAATGATCGGGTACGTGTGTCGCAGAGCTTTTCTAACCACAGCGCCACACGTTCTCTCTCAGACTAATGTAGAATCAATAAGAAATGCAAATGAGACAGATCAGAGAGTAGGAAAGAAATGCTAAAGGAGGGAGAACTTTGAGCATACCCTCCGTTCTTTCTAGGACGTAGTCTTCCCAATAAATCCGCAGTCTCAGTTCTTTCATGACAATTAATTGCAATCAATTTTCCTCTTCCTAGCACTTGCGCGACTGTGGTTTTACCACCACCAGTTTCACCAACCATAAGTACGGCTTCGTTACGGAGCCATGCCTGGAAATAAATGCTAAGAGTTGATTGGTACAGACATTACAAAACAGGACTGATACTGATCTAAGTTGGCTACCTGTTCAGTCATTACCAGCATCCTTCTCATGCTCATCGTCAAGACAATACCTCTGATGTCTATATCCTTAGGCATGTAAGGCGAGTCTATCGCAAATAATTTCGCTGGCTGAAACAATGCGAATTGAATCGCGAATAATTGGCTAAGGTGATCATGGAAAGTGATAAGTGAACAGGAGCAACATGGTATAAAAGAATCTATTACAACAAAGTAAACACCTCTATTTTTCTCCCTGTTTCGTTTTGTAACGTTTCGACCACAGCATCGACGTCTCTCTGATTGCGACAACGTCCAGCCAGTAAGAAGTAGCCGTGGTTTGCAAGAATCTATGATAGAATTGCCTGACAAATTTATTATCTATCAAAGAACAAGATGTAAATTCACTTGAAGCCAGTCATCACTCGTTGAATCCGTGACAAGTCGCTTCGCCCATCGAAAAAACATCACGAAGTGTCATCAGGCCTTCAAAAAAAAGCTCCATTATGTGGAAAAACCATAGAACAAACGAGAGAATGAGATTAAAATTTGCCAAAAAAGTCAAACAGCTGCCACTAGTCAAACAAACTAAGTAACTTGAAGCCACTCACTGTCTGTAGCCGAGAAAACCCCACTGATAGAGCGCTTCAGACGAAGTTTGGAGAGCACATTGATCATTTTCGTAGCGGCAGATCTATGAACACCAGAGCGTGAGCAAACCTCAAATATTAAGAGATCATAGACAGATTAAAAACTCATAACTTTCCTTCAAATTTCATACCATTGAGGATAGCTCATCCATTGGTAACTGACTGAAACGGAGGACCACAAAACGAGACATAAGCGCACGCGAAAGGCGTTTCCGACCACCGTAGCATCCAGCTGGATTCTGAGTGGCAAAAAGACGAAATCGCGCATGTGCACGAATAACACTGTTCAGTTCCGGAACAAAGAGCTCCCGATTATCGTCAAGAAGCTGGAAGTAAGTACAGATTGAGTAGGTTAGCATTACCTGTTAAATAAAAAGTTCCCGATTCCACTTCTTTTTGGATAGGAAGAGACAAGTTATTAGTTTGTACCTCAACAAAACTTCAAAAAGGCAAAGGTAATGTTAGAGAAATCTCCAGTTACCCTGTTCAAGGCCTCGATCACATCGCTGGGAGCGAGGTTCAATTCGTCAAGAATTACCCATCCACCATCTCGAACGGCCTTTACTAAGGCACCTTCTCGAAATACCAAACGACCCTGCGCATCACCAACATATGATCCTATATACCTGAACTACTACTCATAAGATCAATCTATAGATTTTGATTGATACTTCAACATAACGCACTCTTGTATATCCGTATATTCATGGTTGTTAATACGAGTGATCAAATTCCCAGTTATTCGCGCAAGATGGCAGATAATGGACGTCTTTCCTGTACTCGTCTCACCTTCCAATAATACAGGAAACCTGCAACAACACGTTTTATTGGGATGACTAACGATAAAGAAGAAAATAACACACCTTCCACTGGATGTAATTCGAGCAATTTCAGCCAAATTTCGTTTCACTGTCTTTGTGAGAACGTAGTTTCCATCTGATTTAGGTAACTCGGGACCACGCTCTATCCAATAACCTTCTACCTGGAGAAATGAAAAACTGTCGGAAAAAACGTAGAAAGACCATTTCGAATTAAAGGAATAATTCAACTGAATAGGATAAGATTAATAAGACTGGGTTCATTGCTTGAGTTCGAGCTTAAAGAAATATCACTGAGAATAAAAAAAGCAACTAACAATCTTATCAATTTTATTGCGCACTACGCAATAAATAAGACAACTAAGAAAACAGTGGGTTTAAGTTAAAAGATGCTTCAAAATTACTACCAAAAAATAGGCTAACCGAAATATACCCGCCAGCTTCACCATGGGGTAGAACCATGGGTATATTTGTTGCTACATGGAAAGTGCTTGCGATTTTTGCATGCACCTTTTCCTTCTCTTCTGCATTGAGATTGGTAAGAAACGCCATCGCAACCTGTCATTATAAAAGTGAAAAAATATTTTTTCGAAGAAAAAGCAGATTAATATGGACTATATATTATACCGCTTCATACAAAGATCGATCTTCATTTCCAAACATATTCTGAGCTGTGAATAAGAGCGCGCGACAGAGGGTGCGTAAGCTGAAACTGGACATAAATGATAGGCGTAAGCAACTAAGAAACGTTTAAAATTAACCTATAATTATTTGGGTGAAGTTGTTTTGCCTGGAGATAAAAGTTGACGAGTTTGCTTATCAAGGCAGGCTTCATTGATGGTAGATAAGCGGAAACTACAAGTGCTAACTGATGAGCATCGCTCGTTTCACTCACAAAGAACTCAGTAAACCTGAAATTTATGAGGATAGGACAATGGACAAACAGTTTACTCATGAGAGAGCTGTGAAAGATGTAATAACAACAGCTGAGTACTACGAAAGCGGGTATGAATACGAGTGAAATTACAAAATCTAAGAATAAACAGAATGCAGTTGAATTTTCAAAGCTAAATATTGATGGTTGGGAAACAAAAAAGCATCATGATTACCGAGTTCGAACGCTAGCAGGAAGTCTGCGTTTACCAACATCCGTAGAAGGATTCATGCAGGCAAAAAGTCGAAAATTTGGATGTGTATCCTTGGAAATAGTGTGAACAATAGCATCAAGACTCTCCGAAGGAGCCAAGTTTATCTGAAACACAATAACATAAGTAGAATGATTGGAAATAAACTAAAAGTTATAGAGTACTCCTCATTTGTTCATTTTCCCGATTTTTCAACATGTTGCATTGTGTTAGCCACTTCTATAACTTTTCTTTCCACTCCTCCTAGACCTATTTTCTATAAAAGTGGAAGTACTACGTCATACCTCATCAATAAGAAGCCAGTGTCCATCCTGAGCAGCTTCGAGCACAGCTCCACGACTAATTAAAAACGGGACAGCGCCACGATCCAAACCATTACGTATTCGCCGTGCACGCACAATAACGGATGCCCATCGAGGATCCTTGAAATCACAACATGTACGTTCTAAACGACTCTTCTAAGCGAAATAACACCTTCTTCATCGAATTCTTTGCAAGGGCTTTCTCTGCAGTTGCTATAGCTAACGTAAGGTAGTCTCTGTATCGACCAGATGACAAGCAAGCCTAAATAGAAAGGGAGTTGAATTGTCAAACATCACGGAGCACAAAGCACTGACAGCCATCGAATGCAACCCACTTCCAGATGTTTTAAGAATTTCCGATTTTTCACAACATCAAAGCTGTTTGTGAAAACAGTGTGATAGAACTGTGTGAATGGGCCAAGAATTTGAGAAATAGTAGTCGGTTTATACCTAAATATTCAATTGATTTAGGAAGCACGCTTTAAGCAAGAAGTACTAGTAACAAACATACCCGCCAATGAGCTCATCCGTGTCAGAAGAGGGACTGAGATTCACTACCTTCAGCGTAATGTTGAGGATGGACGCAAGCGACTGAACGACAGAGGTTTTTCCAACCCCGGTTTCACCAACCAAAAGAACTGGTTCGCGATTCCGAACGCACACGGCGAGACGCTCCATAAGTTGCAGAACGTCACTAAAAATGCACAATGGGAAAAATTTGCCATACGCAGAAAAACCAAATATGAAGTATACGTACCGAGTATGACCTAACCGATGCTTCTGGATATTCTTGAGGGACAACGATCTCGGTAGACGACATCGTCCGACCGTGCATGACTCTTCGTCATGTGAAAATGTCGGCTGACGTAAAGACAGGTGAAAAGACACTTGATCAGGAGTGATTGACAAAGGCGCTGCGACCTAAAAGTGTATATGAATATATGATCAATAAAGATTTTTTCTTTTACTGCTTTGATAGCAACATTATTATGTTATGATTTACATCCAAAGATGCTGAGTGATATTCAAGCTTTCGACACGAGCTGGGAGTTGAACACGAGTTCACTCCTAGCGGGGAGCGTGATACCACTACACCACTGAGGTCACCGTTCTGCTATCACTTTTTCTTCAACACTCTTCGTCTTTATCCACTCAACTCTTAATCAAGCGTTGCAAATCACTCTTCATCCGTGAAATTATAACATGAAGATAACGGATTAAGCTCTAGATGCTGACTAATCCTCAAAGAAGGAGCGAAGCATCTGACTCCACTAAGCATTGCCAAAGGTGACTGGATGCATATCCGGCCTTCACAATGACGCATGGTGGGCTATAGATGTATCAAGCCAATGCTGTCATCCTAGCAGACAAATCTGGTACCAATCCACTGACTGTGAAGATATAGAAGGCTTGGTGAGCCTTGAGTGGTGGATGATCAAACCATCAACACGTGGATGTCGCAGAGAGCACATCTAACCATTGCTTCACATGAGCTTTAGCATGGAAACATGTTTGAGATATTAGGGAACAAGAATGATGGTATAAAATTCCTGAAACCAATTTCATACTGAACTTCAAATATCTGAACCCCATACCTTTAGACACAACGCAAATGCTCTCTCGTAAGGATTAGCAAGACACCACGTGTCAACCAGTTCAGTAAATATGGCCATATTTGATGAAATGTCTGGAAGCTCGTTGATACGACAACACGCTCGTAGTAAATCACTGAACATAAAAATCTTACTTCCCTTAGATTTGAATTCGTATAGTAGATATAAAGCTGTTCGATAGCAAAATTGCACGGAGCATTATATGAAGTGATTTCTTTTTGGCTTGGAAAAGTAATTGAGAACAACACAGAACAAAATTTTAAGAAGTGCGTGTTATCAAATCCACGAGCAATTCAACAGTCTAAATGCATGTCCTTCCACTTACCACTTTTTTGTGTACTTGATGAAAATAGGTATAACACATATACGATAGGGTATGAAAAGAAATAAAGAAAATCAGCGTTTCAAAGGTCATAAACTGCCAAACATGATGGAGCGAATTGGAGGTAGGATAAAGAACTTACGTAGATGTTGAAAGCCGCGAGTCTGATGTCGGAGGAAAAGTTTCTATTGAACGGAAGATAGAGATGAGGGTCTTTGAGAGATGAGCGATACGTGGGCATGCCTGAATTTACCGCGAAGCCATAAGAAGTCACAAAAGAAATCCAGATGTACAAACTAACCGTAGTAACAAGTCGTCTCAATTCTTCATCTGTTAGTTGTTTGAGGCTTATTCGTACTGGGACACCGTCAAGTACACTATTTTTCTTTCCCCTGCCACTGAAAATTATCATAATTCTTGTAAGTCTTAACAGAAAAAGAGTGAGGAAGAAAAAGTATATAACATGCTTTGAGCCATGGTCTAAAGCCTATACAAGCGCCTGTTTCGCCCTACCGGGACTCATCAATAGCACCGTCCCTCAGTTGAGCCGATCCCTTGAGGCTATACTTCTTTATGAAGAAATCGACGACGAGCAATAGACCGGCAAGTCAGAGTTATTCGGCGTCGATCCCTTCATAGGGGAGTATAGCCTCAAGGGATCGGTTCCACTGAGGGACGGTGCTAATGATGAGTTCCGGTAGGGCGAAACAATAGCGTGTATAGCACTTAGACCACGGCTCAAAACAAGATATATCCTTTTCAGATCATTACTGTTTGAGCAAGGTCTATATAAAAAACGGTCGAATGGAGAGAAAACAAAAGTACCAAAAATCCAGCAAAATGCAACAGCAGTGGGTAGCAGGAATACCAATTACTGACCTTAGTGTCGACACAATACGGACATCCTCATGAATAGTAGCAATCTCACCAAAAGGAAGCATTTGCGACCGATTAGATGCCAACTGTACAACAGTGGAAATCACGTCAGTATTGGACAGATCGATATCTTCTAATAATATCACACAGGGTTCAGTTAGCCACTGAAAACATCTTATCTGAGATTTTTTGTCAAAGAAAAGATCTCAGTAGAAAAAAAACTGCAAGAAACCTGACTAAGGCAGGAGGGCTTCCACAAAAACTCTCCGGCGACTTCTGTGCAGTGGTACATGCCAAATAGGCTCTGTAACAAAAATCATATGAGAGAACCTAATTTCCAAGACCGACTCTCTCATGACCTCGCCATTATTCAACGATCACCGCTACTTTTTGGTAAGGCCACATACAAGATCGTTGTTACACAATTTCTTCCTGACCGATAGGAATTGAAAAAAAAAATCAAAAAGGCTGAAAAAACCATTGAAACGTCAGCTGTTGGAATGGAGAGCACTATAACGACTCCGTCTTCGGCTATGAAGAAAAATCTGTACGTTGCTGACGAGCGATTTTATTTAGAAATTGCGTCATGCTTCGATCTTACCTTTGAATCGACCTGATCGCCCATTTGCATGACTTTCAACGGCAAATTCAATTGTTTACTTGCATACGAGGCAATAAAAGTCTTCCCACATCCAATCGGACCCTGTAAATCGAGAGGCACATCATATTTCGAAACCTCTCAGTGGCATATTTTCATAGCATACCTCCACAATAACAAAGTGCTTCGCACGAAGTGCAACAACAAGTTCATGGGCCAACGATTCACGAGTGGGTAGGATGATTGTCCTATCTGTAATAACAATTCCTAATCTATCATCTTAGTTCTAGACTTGAACAAATCAATAATAAAGGACATTATCTAGCAACATTACGCAGATTTGTAACAAAACTTTCCAATTAACTGTCGAGATCTCGCTCAAAAACCATATAATCTGATAACATATTTTGATCCCTTCTTGAGGTCTGCCACGGCACTTATAAAGTACTAGAGACGTGTTTCGACCTTTGGGCCTCATCAGTAAAACGGTGCCTTTTCATTCAGTCAGTTCCTCGGGGACATAGTTCCCATATAGAGGAATCGAAATCAAATTCGTCACACTCGACGCACGGTGAACGAATCACTGTGGCATTTTCCCAGAGTGACTAGGTGCCGATTTCAAGGGGGGTACGGCTGTTACGTGTGCATATGTAACAAAACCCTTCCAGCGACTATTTGAGACCTCGCTCAAACACAATATAATCTGTTAACATAACAGACCTGATAAAAAGCTCAAAACATGTCCATCCAGATCATGCACACAGTTAAGGCACCTTTTATTTATTCTATACGACTCGTTACCACCCTTTCAATATGCTACTAAGGATAGCCAGGCAGAGCGTTTTCAAGTGATTGCAAGTGTTGGGAGAAGGGTTTGGACCAGGTCGTTACTTTCTGGTAACCTCCATCACTAACCACTCGACCACAGTCCCATCCCCCTTCCATACATCATTGCTGCATCTCTTATAATTGAGTGGAAGGAATACAAACAGCGATGACAAAGACTTATTTCCTTGGCTTGGCTTTCCATCAATCTCGTCTTTGATTAAAAACTGTTCATCCTCGTCTTTGATTGAAAACTGTTCTTCCTATAAAAAGTATCTAGCTAAGTGGCAACTGTGTGTGAGCTCGATCCTTTCCAAGCTCCCAATGAAGCGGTTTTCGCCGAAATCGTGAGTGCGAGATTGCATTAGAATCTAAGCCTGCTCGATGAGAAAACAGTAATTACTACTAGTACATCAAGTCACTGAGGCGTAGGCGTGGAGCTCATTCGATTTGTGAGGATGCCTTGGCCGAGTTGTTGCGATGAGCTCGTCGCGGTGCGGGTGGAGTTAAGCTCCACCTTCCAGCAGTCTCCAGAAGCCAACAGCGAACGCCCTATGGAACGCCACAGCCAGGCTATCCTCGAGATTGCATGGAGACATGCTCGACCAGTATTCTGTGTCATTCGAAAAGGGGACGTAAAACGAATCGAATGCTAGAAGTACTGGGATTCGTACACTAAAAATTATGATGACGAGCCATGTAGATTAAATAAACTACTAGTAAATCACGTCATCAAGTGAGTACCAAGCAGTAATACATAAAGTAAAAAGAAAAGAAAAAACGTTGAAGTAGCAGTGAAAGCAATAATAATGGGTCCATTTCGGTTATCCGGAAACAAATGAATATTCGACCTCATTAGCTCCCGGATAACGGAAAGAACTTAACAATGTAATATTTGATTAGCAGCAATTGAGCAGTCAAGCAGATCACCAAGTGGATCGATAAGTACTGCGTCTTTACTCGACACAGCGACGAAATATCTTAACAGAAGTGTCTCAGATCGACAACCAACCTTCTGTTACTTTGGCGTCGTTCTGGGTTACGATAGCTTTATCACTAATATCTTGTTCTAATTTTCGTCGTTGCAGGGGTACGCCACCAATAGTCGTGTCGTCATAGCAAGAGTCGACTTTCCGCTTCCTAGCATCCAACCTTTTCCTACTCTTGTTTACCATATTCTCCTGAAAAAAGGAAGTTATCTGCTGAAGATTTATTCGAGAAAGAAAATGTATAAGGAAAACTGAAAGAAAAAAAGAAGTAGAGGCAGATAGAGAGCGAGAGAATCAACATAGTACCCAACCCCGCTACTATTGTAGATGCGATAACTTCAACATGAACATCAGGAATATATAAATAAACGCAGCGGTAAAGAAAGAAGAGGAACCAAGTCGGATAAGAAGCTACAAAGAGAAAAGTCGTCAGAGAATTTTCTCGCCGGTGTAAAACGATGATCTTAGGGTGAAAATTTCTCCAGTTTGAGAATAAAAAATGGCTTTGAAGAGATTCCTCACAAAGTGCAGTCAGAAATATCATATCATTGAAACGTTCATTTCCAATAGGCTGAAGCCTAAGCTTAGGCTTAGGGCCTTTCTCTCCCTTCCAACCCGTCTCTAATAGGCAGCATACACGAGGGAGAGAACATCAATGAGAATGTTGCGAGATGTGTGTGTTCAATGGAATGTCCTATCGCATGTTGTAAGAACTAAACAGATAGAGAGGGTATGGAGAGTTCATTCCCAGTCACTGCATTTCAAACCCTGAAGCAGGTAGGAGTTGCCAAATATATTCTCCTAAATAAGACTTGTGTAAGCTTGGTATTTCTCATTCCAATGGCTAACGTCCAGCAATCAAGAGCTATGGCAAAGAATTGAGACGTAAAAGACTGTTGCTCGAGAAAACGGTACTTAAGCCTCCCTAGTAGATTTGAAAGTTCCGAAAATTCCGCAGATAAAGAGGTCTGGACTGGAAAATTGTACTCAGCCGTAACTCTAATAATTTCAATTATTCCTATTCTTAAGAAAAATTGAAAAAATATTGCAATCTCGAAAAGCGAGCATGATTATTCGTCCGATTAAACCTCTCTTATCTACGGAAATTTAGGACAAAAAGTGGACGAGTTTTCCACTCAACGTTGGAACGTAAACGGTCGCGATGGAGCACGTCAGGTACCGCATACGGTCAATCCGCGGAACCACCACCACGAGAAACAAGAAAAACCTTTATGTGATTAAAAATTGGCGACAAAATCCCTTCCCTGACGGAATTCCGCCCATCATCAAAACGAGACCATGGAGAGCTCATTTCTACCCGCAGTTCTCTCGTAGTATTAGAGAGTTTGAACGTGATGGCACACCACCTGGCGTGAAATTCGAACGAACAGCAAGTGGACGGTTGTGATCTCCCTTGGGATCGATAGCGAGGTAGATCAATCCTGGAACACTCACTATATTAGTTCGAGAAATATTGTAGATAATAAAATATAATTTTTTTCTTAAAGAGAATTCTATTTGATCATAGAATTCTTTCCTATTCAACCGCTTCTAATGATGGTGTGATGTCTCAAAAATACCTAGTGATGTGCAAAAGTTTGGCATCAGGCGGGATTCGAGCTCGTATCTCACTCTATTGGGGAGCGCCTTCTCTAACTCGTTGCGCTACTGACCTCCGTCATGCCGTCACTCTCTATGACGCTGTAGACAGATGAAGAGCTCATGTGTCTTCGAACCAGCGACTACCTTTACCGGGGTTCACTAAGTTTTCCGCTGCACCATTGAAGCCCTGGTGATTTCAGCCTACTTCAGCTTAACTGGGGTTTATCCGGTGTTTGCTGACAACCACTGGATAGATCAACGTGGTCGAACAGCAGTTGATCGATGGCGCACAGCAATTCGCAAGGGGCCCGCGATTTTCGTCAATTAATTGGAGTTTTTCTCTGTTTCGGAGAGAAACCTTAGGTTCTAGGTATTAACCTGATACTCCATGATTTCCTCTACAAGCTCATATGTTTTGGTCCATAAATAACCCTTATGTGCGAAGGAAACTTTGAGGATGAAACATGGTGTCGTTTTTGCTTCTACAGCTCTATAACTGTAAGCAAAGCCTTCCTAGAGATCACGATTAAGAATAACCACCGTATTATCAATAAGAGGACACCCAGGGATCCTAGCCGGGCAAAAAAAGCGCGTTGAGTGTGAAACGCAATCGTATTTTCGCTGCTACAACAGACTGAGGAAGTTTTCCCACATAACAAACACAATGCTAAAATCCCCGAGATTCAGGCTTTCGGATAATTACTAACTCTAAAGCGATAAATCCGCCCAAAGAAAAACGCTTTCAAATAATTGTGTCCAAAGAGATAAAAGCCGTTTCGAGTAAGTTAACATGGCTGAGAGAAAGGCACAGCGATGGCGTCGATGGTGCACTGGAAACATCGAACAACTTTCGGAAAAGGTAACATCGCTGGTCCGCTTACATCTTCAGGTCTCAGATTTTCCTCCCATTCCAACACTTTTGTTATTGAACAACTGATTTTTCAGTCAATACTAGTCGCTTGACATTGTTTGAATATCATCAAGATTAGTACTTTTCGGTTAGAAGGAAACAAATGAATAATCAATCTCATTCGCTGTACAGGAAATTTTCGTTGGAGTGTCAGTAGTTATTCGAAAGTTTGATTTTCTGGCAAGCGTACTACGTAGCCGGTTTTTTAAAAAGGTCTTTTTATGGTGCTGTAGCATCCAGAATAAAATCATGTTTCACATCCGTCGCGCGCCTTCATTTTTCTCGCGCGTATAATTCGCCGGAAACACGAAAATCATATGATCGCATAGAGGAAATTTCTCAGTATCCGAGTCGATTGTCTTATCTGGAGTTTCTTTCAAAATTTCCAATTTAATAAAAAGTTGCATTCCGCATGTATGAACTTTAGGCCATCGATCGATCTCCCCTCTCTTCAACCCGTGAATTAGCCGGTAAACGAGCTCTCCGAACAAGTAAAGCTCGACCTTATTTTCCCCTACTACACTACAGTAAAACGGACTTTCCCAGAACATAGGCTTAGCGTTGGGATCAATGGAACTTACGTTATCAAATGATTACAATTAGCTGAAGTAAGAGTTCTGTCCGGCGAGGTGTAAAGCACAAATATTTTCTTTCTCCTACAGCGTTATCCAAGGAGCTTCTCCATAAAGCAAACACATTTTTGGGCTCTTCGAGACTTGTGCTATCGGAAGAGTGCTAGCACTCCAAGGAAGGAGTTTTGTCCAGCGAAATAATAGCAAAAAAAGAAAAACGCGCAGTCGTGTGAAACATAATTATTTTGAATTTTTCAGCATTATGAAGGCGTGTTTCGAAAAAATGGTTACTTTGTACCCTAGCCAGAGATTTAAGTTTTCGAATGATCAGTAGCACTCCTATGAGAAATTCTGTATAGCGAATGAGGTCGAATATTTATTTGTTTCCTTGTAGCCGAAATGTATCACGTTTTTTCTGCGAGAAGTTATCGTGATGCTTAAAGAAGTGGTAGTCGATAAGACGAGGACCAGCGAACAAAGAGGACGAGGAAAAGCTTTGGAGTCCAATTCGTTCAGCTTTTGAAGTGTTCATTGTGCGACATTCGGCATCCGCCTGGATTAACTAAACCGCAGTTACTTTTGCACCAACCTTTTTCACCTTCCCATATTGCTTCTAATGGCGAACAAGCACAGAATAATTGACGTTAATTCCTTCTGGAACATCTCATGTAGTCCTAAGAGGATCAGCTTTGATGACTGCTTCCAGTATGTCGTTGTCAGCCTCTCATGGCCGGTAATAACGATCCTCATCTTTTCGGGTCTCGTCTCCTTTACAAAACTTCTTGAACTACCGCACTGTAAGTTTTTTAGCATCTCCTAAGCCAAATGTGTTTATGGTGTTGTGAGTTGTCTCTGCTGCTTTACCATACCTTCAAAGCTCACGGTGTGAAACCGCAATTACTAATCCACCAACCAACACCCTTTGAATAGTCTAAAAGAAATATGATATAACAAGTAAGCAAAGCTCCATTGGTAATGTGACACAGAGCAAAAAATGCGCATTAAAATTGTCTATAATATAATTATTCATTTATCCAGGGATTTATTTCAATATCATGCGGCAATTTCAACAATGCATAAACCGCCATTGCTTTCGCACCATCCTAATAATTGCATGAATAACATAACGGGAGCGAATGGCTAACCAAAAATGGATTTCTAAGAGGTGCCGTTTTGTGCACAAGAAGGTACACCAACAATCATTAAATTTACTACCTTACCGAATGTTTAACAGACTTTCCATAGAGGCGATATTCTCAAGTGTATCCGATCCTGTTGAGGACACGCAGTAAATAGCAACACATTTTGAGCGTTTGCATCACGTTCAGATCGTAAACGCTCATGAAACCTGTTGATTATGTTCCTCCACTTCGCATTCTTCGAAGTAATGATGACCCGAGTCTATGGTTTGAATGTCTTTCGCTTAGCAATTTTGGTCTTGAAATCGAATCTTGAATCTTCTCCAGCGTGGCCATTTGCGTCCACACAATGTCGGGCCAACCCATAAGCTCAATTATGCCTCCTGAACTCAATGTTCCAATCTGAACAATGCTTCTGCAGTTAAGTGGAATTGTGACTAATCGATATAAAATTTCTCGGTATATTGAAGAGAAAAAAATGTACTACTGAGATCGGCCTACTATTGAGACTGACGATTCACGAAGCAAAAAACAGTGCTTGACTGGCATGTAGGAGCAAATGTTATGCAAATCTTGAAAACCTTTTGTGTAACCAGGGTAGTGTATTGCATAGCACAAATCTAAAAAAACCATTTCTGTAAATATCACGTAGAGTTAGGGCTTCTATTACCGATCCAAAAGCGGCTTATGTAGCATCTTATCCTTAAAGATGTCGCTTTGTCAGCTAGCTGTCCACACGTATCCAATGGTTAAGACATGCGTTAGAGGTCTTTCCTTCAATGGGAAATCCATCCATTGTAATCTGTTATCCTTCGCATCACGCCTTTTCACAAATTAGATTCTCGTCCAGCTGATCTATAGGTCCATAGAATTCCATTCATCTCGAGTGTGTGTGTGTGCAGGTGATCTTGTTCGCAAACAATCCAGAAGTCATCTCGCTGTATGATCAGAAGGATCGAATTTTCGTGCCCATCGAATATGATTGTAACCAGATGAGAACAGCTCCCCAACTTTTATGTCGAAAATGTCCATGGAAACGAGCCAGATTCAAACAACGTTGACATAAAAAGAACTTTAGGTGCATTCAAATCTCTCTAAACCAAAAAGCGAAGGCATACAGGAAAAAGTGGATTCTAAGGAGCAACAAATCACAAGTTAGCAATATGGTCAGATCTTTAGCTTCAAGACTACGAATCCTTCTTTGTGAGTGATGTCATAAATTGACCGCGTAAAAACTAGGCATTGTGGTGATATAGCGCAACACAATGTACGTTTAGAATCAGATTTTTTACTTCGTCCCTGAAAAGCGGAAACCCGCCTCCACATCTCGATATCGGAATATTCCGCTATAAATTCGCACTACTACCTGCTTGTCTAGAGGACATTGTTGTGAATACCCTGGATTCTGAGTCATTTTCCACAACGACATGGTGTCGACCTCAATCAGTCATGTGAGATGCTGTGATGATCACAGTTTATTGCGCCTTGATGCAAATTTTGGAGCTCAACGAACATATGAATCTCTTTTCTGATTCTGCAGAATTAGCTAGTAGAATATTAAGCCTCGCTCAGTTCTCCCCATAATCAATAAAGGTAACAGTCAGCGGAGGGCGAACTCCGTAAATTATGAACATATTCGAAGGTACTAAGTGGAATAACATTGGATTTCACTCAACAGTTAAACGCACTTTTCACCCATGTCTGGGCACTCGCTACCCCTAACCCGAGAAGCCTATCACTAAACCTTCACCAACAGTTCGTCTTGCCTTTTTTGAGTTCCTCTCCGGTCTTATCTCGTTTCGAATTTGTTCAGATTCATTTGGATTCGGGAAAAAGACTTAAAATTAAGTGGTTAGTTCAATCTCAGACGAAGTATTCACTACTTGCACTGTTGTCTTTTCCTTGACCAAAAGTTACTTTCCTGATTGGCAGAAGTTTGATTAACCGTGATGTGAATAAATAATCTTATTGAAGCTGTCTCAAAATGAATTGAGGTAATGTTCATTGCCTCCAAAAGAAAAGGTGAATGATCTCGACTTGACTTTTGCATATTTGGTTTCGTGATTGTTGAAGACTGGTATCGTTCAAAAATCGGTATTTCGCTTCAGATCTATTGGAGATGGACATTCTATAAATCTGGGTATATTACATAATCGTTGCTTTACTGTTCTTTTTATAAGGAAATACGAGGCTGCTCTACAGTTTATCAACACAAGCTGACGTTTGAGCACATTTTTCTTTCCTCAGAACCTGGCATGATCAGGTTTACTGTAACCTAATCAATATGAAATATTTATTTCTTACTGCTTTTAGGAAATCAATGCTGCTGCTAATATACATATGAGCATTGACGTATGCAAAACATTTAACACTAGGAGGGAGTTGAATTCGCGTTGCAGCTATATAGGGAGCGCACTACCATTACACCACACACTACCATTAGAAGACATTTTTTAGAAGCCACCACCATGCAGTCTTGACCTCAACAGTGAGACGTATTTTCTTTGACTGCTAAGCTAGCAGGAAATTGACAGAGAACTTTTAATCGGCCATCATTTATCATGTTCCATTTAGCTGATTTCCGATAATATATGAAACGGTGTCTCTGATTTTTGATCGTAAGCGTAAGATCAGAGCTTCGGATCCTCTTTTTACTTGCGAGATACGGGATACTTCTAGCATTGATTTTCTTACTGCGCTTTCGATAGCGCTATAGAACTTCCATCTTGCTTATGTTCCCGACGCAAGTGTTAGAAAGTAGAGACGATGAGTCGAAAAGCTAGGCACAATTTTGTGTAGTCTTTACACTCTTCATTACATCTGCGATAGATCTCAAAGCTGCGTAACTTAATTGCCTCCTTCTTCTTATCTCTATGCCGTCATCATACTAACTTTTCGAGCTAGATAGATGCCACTGGAGCATCCGAACATATAGATTCCAATGAGCGCGAAGTTACACAAGAAACAAATCCTCTTCTCATTAACATCTCTTTTGTAAGATGTAACTGAGCATCGCAGAACGGTGACATTCATTCTGTCCACTGATGCTTGGCGTTTGCGTGGTCACAGCATGCTTTTTTTTTAATCAAAACCGCTTCGTTTTTCTTTCTTCCTAATGCGGCTTTGCGAGTTGCGGCTAATGGTCTAAAACAGAGTTTGTATTTCTTTCTTGCTCAGAAGCACTTTCATAGCTGAATAGTCCCTCGTATGCATTTATAAGTATTTTAAATCATCAATTAACTCGCCACTATCCTTCACTAGATTTAGCGAATGAATGTGTAGCCACATTGGTTCTCTTTATGCCGCCATGGCAAGAATCAATCCTGAACCATCAAGATTGACTATCTCAGTCGTTTCAATGCTGAGCCTGAAATTAGAGTTTTACTTGATTTTCCTTCATACTTTCACTGTTCGTGAGTGTTCTGACTGTAAGATCTCCACTGTAACGTTCTGGCTATCATGAAAACAGTGACTTTCTATTTCATTAGGCGTTGTAGTAGCACTTGGTGCCAATGACGACATTCGCCGGAGTTCGTGTGACTGAAACGGAGTTCGTTTTCATTCAGTGCGCTCAGAAGCTTTGTGACAGCTGAATGACCGACATAAGTGCGGTTTAATTGCGCACGATGTGGGTGCTTCAGAAAAATTTCGAATTAAAAGATATGGGCAGATATTATAGGTTCATGACACCTGGTTTTATTTGTATTTCAGTGAAGAAAGGCACTAGGAACACGATTTAGGAAGAAAACTAAATCCCATGAAACTTCGATAGCCATTATCCATAGCGATAAAAAACTACATATACGAAGAAACAAAAAGGAAATTGTCTCATCACCTCACTACAATGCCTTTTCATCAAATTTAATCGGGACGGACGAATTTTCAAAAGATATGCAGATTATTTGATCTACTTCTTCTCAGTGGAGATTATGGATCCGTGTCCAGATCAGCCACAAGTGAAATGCGCCAATAGATGATCCTCTCGAGTAACCAATTCGTCGCGCCTTTTTATGTGGCTCTCGGAAAATATGCATTGAAACAAATCACATAAATATCGCGTTCAATCAAACGATCTTCTCTAACGAGGCAGGATGGGTGAGGCAAATGGGCTATGACAGAGGTTCACGTTAGCCAAACCCAACGACATGATTGGTTATTGTTGAGAAGGAAAGAATCAGACTTTGTCACCTACGTCAACGACAAAACGAGATAAACCCTCACTTGGTATCTCAAATCACACCGTCCGCCACTGATTCTTGTATCTAAAGCTACCTCCACAATGAAGTGCGGCTGTTGTGCAGGTGCTGCAAAAGTCATACGACCTTGAACATGAAGCAAATAGACCAAAAAATAACGGGAAATATGACGAATAGCACCACCAAATGGAGAAAAAGAGTTTAGTTACATGGTTTTACAGTTGTTATAACAGTAAACATACCTCCTATTGCTGACCACATAATGAAATATATGCATAGCTCTTTGAAAAAAAACCCTATAAACTCTATGTGCTGAGCACATCTGATTGAGCACATCTCTTTGCAACCTCGAGGATAGCCACGCTGGGACCTTGCCTACGGTGTTGAGGGGAGAGGATCATCCCCATTTCGAGTTGTGTCGAGTTTCACTAGCCCACATCGTAAATCAAATAAATAATATAATATAATATATACAAGAGCGCATGTGACGCAGTGGTTGTCTGGGAGGATATGCAGCACTGACTCTGTACAGCTGCAGGCCACCACGAGTCACTGTAATGGCCAGATATGCACCCAATCACCTCGAACGAAGTCAAAATTTGAAGACGACTAAATGGCGCATTCCCTATGGACTGACTAATGGCGACAGCTTTATCCTTCTTTATAATATTTACATTGCATACCAAAAAATACTTTAGAAATCCGGTCACTGGCGTCTTCTAACTCTCCGATGTTTGAAACTGTTATCCCATATTGCTTTGGTTTCGCTTCAATCGAAGTTTACACACAACTGCCTGTCTTGAGACATCACTAGTTGTTCCTTGAAATCAAACTCGTCTCTCCTGTTAGCGTAAAGACAATAAGTGAATCTAAAAATACTTTGAACACTGCCTTGTCATCTCAGAGTTATTTGCTGCCGCCTTAAATCACGAACAGTATGAGAATCTGTCAAAACGATGATGAGATTGCAAAAAGTCTGAGCATCTTATCAAACTTAATAAGCCACTCTGGCTAAGTGGGGCATTAGTCGATTCGTAAGACCTTTTTATCCGATTCTGGAAGCAATTCTACCATCTCGCCAAAACTCCGTCAAGTCGCCAACTTCTGTCAATGCATAAATCACAGGTCTAAGCGAACTTGAATAAGTGAGTGTGCTAGCTTAATTAATCACGAAGAATCACGTAAGGTCGAAATTTGGTGCCTGAGAAAGATTTTTTTTTCTTTGTGTCCTGCCATGGAAAGCACTGCAATAGTGTTCTCAAGTCGCAACACCTACTGTTGACTACGAGACGAAATTTCATTGAATATTGCGGCTTGACAGCCAAGGGCATTCGTCCTTCGATGAAAAGGCGACAAGCGAGTAGGTGGAGACTTTAAGATTAAAAGAAAACTGCTAACAAAGGGCTTTTCAACCTTTCAGTAGTTGGGAAATACGGAATGTCAGGGCGTATGTGAGTTCTCCTCACAAAAAATGCCTCTAGAAAAATCTCCTCGGTGATATGCCATTTTTTGTGACGATAATGTGCTTCTATCCTTCAAACTCAACTATATAACTGCCAACAAAATCCTCCATGAAGTTTTGACAGCGGTTAAATTACTCCAAAGGTGAGGCGTACTTTTCTTCTTGCTGATGCTTTGCGCTAGGAAAGGTTCTTCAAAAATCAAACAGATTAGTGAAATCTCCATTTCCCAAGCTATCGAGTGGATGATAATTGTCCACTTCACAAAAAGCTGTGTTCGGAAAAAAACCAAGGAAACACGAGAACATTTTACAGAATACGATTGATTTCCACAGATCCGTAATGAAGTGTGGAGATTATTAAGACATTTAGGTGCTCTTGTTAGCAAGAATTCGTCTATAGGAATCCTCAAGTGACACGACAAAGTTTTGGTGGAATCAAAATTTTACTACATAACTACGAAAAAAGTCTGCTCTGAAGTGGGAACAACGGGGTCATTACTTCAAAAGGAAAACGCAACCTTTATTATTGTTGCTAGAGCGTTTTGTGAAGACCTTTTTATAAATGAAACTTTGTACTCAAATCGCAAACTTTGGAAGACCGTAAAATCATAGATAAAATAAGAAAAATTGTTATATAACAGCTGAATATATGTTCCTTGCAAATGCAAGAGAAGATAACATTATGAACAGGAATACGAGAGCAGCTTTCAAGTGTCAGGCTTATAACCGGATATTTCGTCTCGATTAGTTGATTTCTTGAATGTAACGTCATGATGCTAAGAGAGGTACTGCCCTTCATCAAAAACCGAAAAACTTTTTTACTCTCAACCCTGAACTGAGCTCACCTGAAAATTCTACCTTTTTTTGTTGCCCCGACAGTGTGTAAGCAATTTGCTATTGTTAGCGCTCTTTATGTAAATGTTCAGCTGTGATATCTAGCAGAATGAGTTTATTCACTGTATGTGTGTTTATGTTTATGTTTATAGTTATAGTTTATACCGTAGATATATCGTAGTGCTTGAGCACATCTCCTTGCAATCTCAAGGATAGCCCGGCCAGTTCCCTGAGGTTTTCCTTGACTACCGGAGAGGGTTTGGAGGTGGGGATTAGCTACAGTACGCCTTGATTTTGAGAAAGGCAAAGTCAGCGAGACATCGGTGATGATTTTGAAGACGATATACCGCTTTCACGCAAATGTTTTTGAACGTTAAGTGTTTTGAAATTGCTGTTTACTAGGCGAATTAAAAAATTTGCTTGTCGATTTATTTAGCTCCGGTTTTGAGAGGGTTTCACTGTGTTGCTAATTAATTAATTTTTTCCAGGCATTGAAGAAGGTCAAACCGCCCAAACGTCTGCCAATAATGTGCTATATCAAACTCACGAATCCTATTGTTAACAACCTCGGTCTTCTCATCAAGAAAACTAAATAACACTAAGCTGTACTGCTTCCCTTTCAGCGTGACTACTATTCTCATCCCTTTTCACGGCTGGCATGTAGGTCTCGTGGTGTAGCGGTTAGCATTCAGGACTCTGAATCTTGCGACGGGAGTTCAAATCTCTCCGGGACCTTACCTTTTGTTCAGTATCACATAGGTCTTAGCTGATTGATAGATAAAACAGATATATTTAGTTCTGCGAAAGGACGGATGATATTGCCAAATTACGCAAAAACTAACACCCATGCTTTCAACATTTTTCACATGGGTAAACTGTAGTACCGTTGCCGTTATGCATGATGAGAACGTGCATGATCTGCCATAATGGCAGAGTCAGTGATTGCATGAGTCCAGGTACGGTGTACGTAATTGTCTGCATGGTTGCAGGTAACAATACATTGGAGAAATGAATAGACCACTCAACATCCGTATAAAAGTTTACCTGTGTTGGAGAAGTAAATTCAAACAAAATAGTTCATTAGTTCACAAACTGCCCATTTCGAAATCTTGCGTGAGGTTGGCATATCTTCTTCGAAATCGATGGCTGACGTTTCAGCGATTTCCTTTCCTCAGAGCCGTTATTGGGTTGTTACATAATTTTTTCGCATTTCCTACACTTTTTTTCAAATTCAATTGTTAGTTATTAAAAAAATCAATCAGTCAACAGTATATCCATCCCAATGATCCATAATGTGCAGCCATTTGCTGGGTAAAGATTGGACGCATATCGCCTATGCTTTTCATTATCATTTTGATTGCCAAATAGGCCTGATAGTTCCGAGGCTATGCAGCCTTAACCTATGCACGAAAAACATATGAAGTATAGAAGAAACTGAAATATTGAAGCCATGCGTTTTATTCAGAGTTTTCCAATCAAAGTGCAAAAAAGCCCAGATTTGATAACAAAAATGGCTTCACATGTGAATCGCTCGCGTACGCTAGCCGGCAACCAATGCGCTCCGTGAAACTCAATTTTCTCTTGCTTGCTACGGCGCACAAGAAAGTTCTCTTTAAAAACAAGCACGGTGCTGAAATCGTCGAAATTATGCTATTTTTAGAGGATATGGAGCAAGCGCTGAAAACATCGGTAGCACCATCGCTTTCCCAACCAGATCATCACGAGAGATGAGTTTTCGATTTGCGAGGAGAACAAAACGCGCCACGTCTACCGGCTACGTTGCCAAAGATCCGCCAGCTCAGCAAAAACCTGCCAATATCTTTGATTCATACTGTTAAGATTATGCCTTGAATTTTCTGGAATTGGCAGAGCATGTAATTTTGTGAGTTGTAGGGCAAGCAGAGAATCAGTACCGACGTTCACGGGGAACAGTTCCGAAGGTTGGCCGCCGCACTACGAGGTAAGCGTCCAAAACGGCTTAGTGTTGTCCATTTTGTTACAACTCGAAAGACCGACTTTCTTGAAACCTCGGCATGTTAATATTATAAACCTTTGAAAATGATAAGAAAAGCTTAGAAAACTAATCTTTATTCAGAGCTTTACGAGGTTGATATCTTCTTCCCCAATCGATTGTTCTTCTTTCCGGTCAATGGATTTTCGCGTTTGCTTGTGGCTGACGTTTCGGCGAATACGCCTTCTTCAGAGCCTGAACGTATCAATCGTTGTAGCGTTATTTATATGACTATATACTGTGAGAGAAAAAAAATGAATAAATAAATTGAAAATCTACGGTGTTGATAAGCGATAACTAATCCGGGGAAACCACTCACCTTACCATCTAATCCAGGGACTACCTATGTTGTTAGCGCCAGGGTGACGTATGAGCCCGCCCCCCGTGTCACTAGGTCAAATTATGGATAGGTGCCATCTGAGACCCATGCTAGAAAATCAATCTGAGGTAAGGTGCCATGTGGTTGGTTATGTTAAGGCACTCGCCCTTTTTGTTCATTTGCGGGTTTCTGGAATTTATCCAGAAAGCTTCAAGGGTCTTCCGCGCCGATGTTTTTGGTTCGTGTCCTAGGATTTTGACTACTACGTCGAAGTCGTCATCGTTGCGTCTTTGCATCCTGTGTGTACCTAGGGGTTTACTTGGGTCTTTATTTGTTTTTCCGTTTAGGTGTTCTTTAGTGCGGATGTGAAGTGGTCTGCCTGTTTCGTCAATATATTCGCCACCACATGTCTTACAAGGGATAAGGTATATTGTACCTACGCTCATGCAATCGCCGTCTCTACCGTTGGGACAAATAACGCAGTCCTTTGTATTACATAGACGGTTATACAAGCGGTTTCGACCTAATTGACGACGCAGTGTTTTGGGCGGAATTTCTACAATTCCTACAGTATCTTCTAGACCACTGTTATTTAGACACTTTCTAATAGCGGTATTGACTTCGTCTGTTATGAAAGGTAGTTTAAGAGGTACCTTATTGTTTAGGTGTGGCGCCATGTCGTTCTCATTGCGAGGCTTTTCGCTCCTTTTGGGCCTAACGTTAGCTTTTGTTTTTTCTTTGTACCCATTAGAAATGGCTATTTTACGCGCTAAGTCTAGTGATTCCCTTCTTTCATCGTCTCCCGTACAGACACTTACAGCTGTTCGATACATATTTCGGATAAGTGCCCTTTTAGTACGTGAGGGATGGGAAGAAAGGTAATGTACCAAGATGTTTTTGTTACTAGGCTTGCGATACCATTTTGTGCTGTAGCCACTTTCATTAAGTTGAACTTGATCGTTCAAGAAGGGAAGCCAGCTCTCTGAATTTTGTTGTTTCTCGCGTCAACTTAATAAACTCTGACTGTCCGTTCAGGATTTCGAAATACTTATCCATCTCCTCTTGCGTAAAGCAGATGATAAAACAATTGTCTATATAGCGACAGTAGAGTATTGGACGCCGATGGAGAACTGGAGCTTCCACTTTTGACATGAAAGCGATGGCTAAACTGGGTGCTAGTCTTTGCCCCATTGCCAACACTCTAATTTGTGCAAAATATTTTCCTAACCACCTAAGGATTGAACAGCTTAGGCATGGTTTGAGGAGTGTGATAAGCTGTTGGACAGACAAGCCAAAAATATCTATGCTTTTTACGTTTTCTATCAGTAATTCATGAGTGGCTTGTATTGCGACGTCATTTGAGACGTTTGTATAGAGCGGTGTAACATCAAACGACTCCATTACATACGTATGATTTGGACGCGCATTTTTAAGGTGCTCTAGGAATATATTGGCGTTGGGGAGATGGGTTGGTATGAACTTCAATAATTGCGATAAAATGAGGCCAAGAAACCATGTTATCCTGTCCGTCGGCCCGCCTACACAGCTAATGATTGGTCTAACTTTGAACGTAGAAGGATCGGTAGACCCAAAATCATTAGTAGAAATTTTATGTGTTTTAATGAGTGTGTATAGGACGGAGCAAGTTGGTGATTCAATTTTTAGTTGACGGATAAGAGATTGTTGTAAACCCGCAGCTTTTGCCGTTCGGACCCATTCTTCGTTCAATTTTCGGCATTGTGATTTATATTCCATTTCAGAGGAAGGTCGATAGAGAGAAGCGTCTTGGAGATGTTTCTTCGTTATATCAACATCCAACTGACGAGGAATGACTACGAATTCCCCACCCTTATCGCTAATTGATAACCGAATGTTTTTTGAGTTTATCAGCTCTCGGACTTCTTTTATGCCATGTTTTTGTTTTTTTTTTGTTAGGTTGGAGCTGAATTTGTTTTGCCGGTAGCGATTAAGTATATGGAAAAGTTCGTCTGAAAAAGTACGGAAGGTTGAGTCAATTTCGCTATCAGGTCGTTGCTGTTTAAAGAACGTTCGTTGGAAAGGAGGTGGTGGTAATGTTGCCTCTCTACGTTGTGCTATACCTAACCTTTCTTGTTTCGCTTTATAACGGAGTTGATCAAGGACTTCGTGCAAATTACATGCGATAGTACGCAGCGATGTTTTGGAAAGGGGTTGAGCAGGGGAAAAGCTTGGCCCCAATTCTAATAGTGATTGCGCACTATCCGTGAGGGTTATGCCTCCTAATATGGTAACTCTGGAGGGTTTTGGCGCGTCTTTTACCTCAGATTCTCCTTCAAACTTGCCAGAATCGGGGTTTCTTTTACTTTTTAAGCCTGAATTTGAACTTGATTTTCGCTCCCGCAGTAGATTTTCGAATTTTCTCCGCAACCTATGTTTTATGTCATATCGGATATCGTCACAAATAGACATAGATTCATCTACTATTCTTTTCCAAAGATTCCTATCCAAGTACTGAAAACAATGATGTTCTTTATAAACGCATTTCTCCAGAAGTGAGAACAGTTGGTTTTGTGTATTCTGTAGACAAAAACGTAGTAAACGCATGTGAATGTTCAGTATTTGGTGCGAATCATTTGGCAAGCCACACATTTCATTTAATTTCCTATGTTTTATAAAATTAGGAGTGACTTTGTTTTTTATGCAACGGCTAAGAAAGTAGGTCTTCTGTCTAGTTAAGACGATTTTTTGCCTTAACGATAATACGTCCCTGACAAGTCGGAAATGTTTAGCTGGTACATTTTGTAACAACTCGAAAGACCGACTTTCTTGAAACCTCGGCATGTTAATATTATAAACCTTTGAAAATGATAAGAAAAGCTCAGAAAACTAATCTTTTTTCAGAGCTTCACGAGGTTGGTATCTTCTTCCCCAATCGATTGTTCTTCTTTCCGGTCGATGGGTTTTTGCGTTTGCTTATGGCTGACGTTTCGGCGAATACGCCTTCTTCAGAGCCTGAACGTATCAATCGTTGTAGCGTTATTTATATGACTATATACTGTGAGAGAAAAAAAAATGAATAAATAAATTGAAAATCTACGGTGTTGATAGGCGATAACTAATCCGGGAAAGCACTCACCTTACCATCTAATCCAGGGACTACCTATGTTGTTAGCGCCAGGGTGACGTATGAGCCCGCCCCCCGTGTCACTAGGTCAAATTATGGATAGGTGCCATCTGAGACCCATGCTAGAAAATCAATCTGAGGTAAGGTGCCATGTGGTTGGTTATGTTAAGGCACTCGCCCTTTTTGTTCATTTGCGGGTTTCTGGAATTTATCCAGAAAGCTTCAAGAGTCTTTCGCGCCGATGTTTTTGGTTCGTGCCCTAGGATTTTGACTACTACGTCGAAGTCGTCATCGCTGCGTCTTTGCATCCTGTGTGTACCTAGGGGTTTACTTGGGTCTTTATTTGTTTTTCCGTCTAGGTGTTCTTTAGTGCGGATGTGAAGTGGTCTGCCTGTTCGTCAATATATTCGCCACCACATGTCTTCCAAGAGATGAGGTATATTGCACCTACGCTCATGCAATCGCCGTCTCTACCGTTGGGACAAATAACGCAGTCCTTTGTATTACATAGACGGTCATACAAGCGGTTTCGACCTAATTGACGACGCAGTATTTTGGGCGGAATTTCTACAATTCCTACAGTATCTTCTAGACCACTGTTTTTTAGACACTATCTAATAGCGGTATTGACTTCGTCTGTTATGAAAAGTAGTTTAAGAGGTACATTATTGTTTAGGTTTGGCACCATGGCGTTCCCATTGTGAGGCTTTTCGCTTCTTTTTGGCCATTGTCGCAATTACTGAAGTTCATACCAACCCATCTCCCCAACGCCAATATATTCCTAGAGCACCTTAAAAATGCGCGTCCAAATCATACGTATGTAATGGAGTCGTTTGATGTTACACCGCTCTATACAAACGTCTCAAATGACGTCGCAATACAAGCCACTCATGAATTACTGATAGAAAACGTAAAAAGCATAGATATTTTTGGCTTGTCTGTCCAACAGCTTATCACACTCCTCAAACCATGCCTAAGCTGTTCAATCCTTAGGTGGTTAGGAAAATATTTTGCACAAATTAGAGTGTTGGCAATGGGGCAAAGACTAGCACCCAGTTTAGCCATCGCTTTCATGTCAAAAGTGGAAGCTCCAGTTCTCCATCGGCGTCCAATACTCTACTGTCGCTATATAGACAATTGTTTTATCATCTGCTTTACGCAAGAGGAGATGGATAAGTATTTCGAAATCCTGAACGGACAGTCAGAGTTTATTAAGTTGACGCGAGAACAACAAAATTCAGAGAGCTGGCTTCCCTTCTTGAACGATCAAGTTCAACTTAATGAAAGTGGCTACAGCACAAAATGGTATCGCAAGCCTAGTAACAAAAACATCTTGGTACATTACCTTTCTTCCCATCCCTCACGTACTAAAAGGGCACTTATCCGAAATATGTATCGAACAGCTGTAAGTGTCTGTACGGGAGACGATGAAAGAAGGGAATCACTAGACTTAGCGCGTAAAATAGCCATTTCTAATGGGTACAAAGAAAAAACAAAAGCTAACGTTAGGCCCAAAAGGAGCGAAAAGCCTCGCAATGAGAACGACATGGCGCCACACCTAAACAATAAGGTACCTCTTAAACTACCTTTCATAACAGACGAAGTCAATACCGCTATTAGAAAGTGTCTAAATAACAGTGGTCTAGAAGATACTGTAGGAATTGTAGAAATTCCGCCCAAAACACTGCGTCGTCAATTAGGTCGAAACCGCTTGTATAACCGTCTATGTAATACAAAGGACTGCGTTATTTGTCCCAACGGTAGAGACGGCGATTGCATGAGCGTAGGTACAATATACCTTATCCCTTGTAAGACATGTGGTGGCGAATATATTGACGAAACAGGCAGACCACTTCACATCCGCACTAAAGAACACCTAAACGGAAAAACAAATAAAGACCCAAGTAAACCCCTAGGTACACACAGGATGCAAAGACGCAACGATGACGACTTCGACATAGTAGTCAAAATCCTAGGACACGAACCAAAAACATCGGCGCGGAAGACCCTTGAAGCTTTCTGGATAAATTCCAGAAACCCGCAAATGAACAAAAAGGGCGAGTGCCTTAACATAACCAACCACATGGCACCTTACCTCAGATTGATTTTCTAGCATGGGTCTCAGATGGCACCTATCCATAATTTGACCTAGTGACACGGGGGGCGGGCTCATACGTCACCCTGGCGCTAACAACATAGGTAGTCCCTGGATTAGATGGTAAGGTGAGTGGTTTCCCCGGATTAGTTATCGCTTATCAACACCGTAGATTTTCAATTTATTTATTCATTTTTTTTCTCTCACAGTATATAGTCATATAAATAACGCTACAACGATTGATACGTTCAGGCTCTGAAGAAGGCGTATTCGCCGAAACGTCAGCCACAAGCAAACGCGAAAACCCATTGACCGGAAAGAAGAACAATCGATTGGGGAAGAAGATATCAACCTCGTAAAGCTCTGAATAAAGATTAGTTTTCTAGGCTTTTCTTATCATTTTCAAAGGTTTAGTGTTGTCCTTTCCCACAATAACGCTCGACCTCCCCATGCAAAGTCGACTAGCTACCTTTTCAAGAATGGGCTGGCCGCGGTACCACATCATCTGTATTAGCTCTGCTATTTCTCCTCCAAATTATCACCTCTTCCGCTGCCTAAAACAGCATGTGCCTGAGAAAAAATTGAATACTACAACAAGCACAAAAGTAATCTCACCGACTTCTTTGATCTCCATGCTCGTCTTTTTTAGGAGAAAGCCGGTCAATCATTGCGCACTAACTGGTTGTATGTATATAGCTGATATAATGGTGACTATATTTGTTTATTAATTAATTTCTTTGGTAAATAACAGCTGTATTAACAAAAATGCCGAAATTGGTAGGTAATAATAGGACAGCCCAATGGACAAGAGCATTACGTGATATGATCTGAAGGTAGCAACGGAAACTGCATGAGATCAGGTACAGTATCTGGTCTCATGTAAGACATGAGGTAATGGATACCAAAGGCGAAACGAGGGAAATTTATGTCGACCCCATACGCCCTCTGGGCTGATCTGAGTTGCTAATAGTAACAATATTGTTAAGTATTAATTAAGTACATTTCTCTACTTCCTTCACACCCAATACTTATAGCACTAACCCAGTCAAAAATCAATTACGTTCCATCTTACACCTCCTTAGTAAGTTCTAGGTTACTTCCTTAGTCATTTCCTATTTTGTTTTCGGTAAGTTTCCATTACACCATGACCAACTTCTTGTTACGTAACTCATACCCATTAACGAGCAATATAGTACATTTGCAGTAGATCTGTAAGTCTACAATAAAACCGTGTTTTACAAGCGACGCATGTTATGCCGCTCATCTTCGCGCTGGACGGAGATCTTCTTCTAGCCTATCAGTGATCATTCGATAGCATAATTTCGGCAATTTCGACACCGTGTTTGTTTTTTGAAGAGAACGTTCTTGTGCGCCGTAGCAAGCGAGATAAAACTGAGTTCAAAACACGGGGCACATTGGTTGTCGGCTAGTGTACGCAAGCGATTCACATGTGACGGCAATTTTTGTTATCAAATTTGGGTTTTTTTACACTTTGATTAGAAAACTCCACATAAAACGCATGACTTCAATATTTCAGTTTCTTCTACACTTTCATATGTTTTTCGCGCATAGGTTAAGGCTGCATAGAATCAGAACTACTAACAGGCTTATTAGGCAGTCAAAATGATAATTGAAAAGCATAGGCCGAAGAACGATACAGCAAAATTTTCGCTACTATTGTATAACGAAACACGAATCTTTTCTAAAATCCTCTCATGATAGCGATAATGATAACGACAGTGACAGTGATTATGATAGAGATAGTGATGATAGTGATAATTATAACGATTGTGATAATGATATTGATAATGATAATGATAATGATCGTGGTAATGATAGTGATAATGGTAGCGGTAATTGTTGTGACAACGATAATGATAATGTTAATGGTAATGACAAATGTATTTTGAGTGAAAATAACACTCATTTACCCATTTTCAATAAAAGGAGCGCATGCGGCGCAGTGGTTAACTGCTCCGCGTCGAACACAGGGTCGATGGTTTGCTCGCGCGTTCATGACTCACCAAGCCATCTATCCCTCCGGGTTCGGTAAGACAGACCAGCGAGTCTCTCATGTACTGATGGTCCTTACAAAGTCACCTTCATGTAGTCTCATTTAAGTCATTCGTAGAGGCGGTAACTGGACGGGGTACAGGAAATTATTCGGAGAGCATAATGGGAATAATAGGAGTGAGTAGAGCACATGATATGACACAAAATTGCAGCAATAAATAATGTTCATTAGTTGACATCGAGCAAAAAAAAACTCATTCCATTGCAAAGTGCAAGGACAGTTTTAACCAAATAAGCTTTGTTTTGTAATTGTTTCGCATAATCTTGTCATATTCTTTGACTTACCGCTTCTGGCTGCATCTCAGGAAATGGTTTTCCATGCCCAGGGCGTACTCTTCTCTGGCTTTATTCTCACTTTAGCAATTTCAAATCTATGAAGCTAATCTATTTATTTTCTTGGACAAATATGGAGTAATTGGTGAGTAGTAATCACCAAGTACGACGCAGCAGAACTGAATATTGACTGGCGGTTCAGCGGTATTGCCTTCCTGAGAACCTGAAAAAGTCACAAACTTAAAAATCAAAATTATTACTAAAGCAACATAATAAAAAATAAGAACACCGTATTTAAGACGATAAAACCAACAGCCTTTTGAAAACTTATATTACAAACTTCTGAAAAAACAAGATGCAATACCCAACATCACCAAATGAACCAATTTCGCCTCATAAAGTTGCAAGAATACTATCAAAAAAGGTAATTTGTGGATAGTCAAAAACCAAACCAAATTAAAACCATACATATTTGATGCAGCCTTGAAAACCCAAAAAACGAGAATTCGCTACCTCTACCTTAATATAATAATAAACATAGGAAATCTACCCACAAACAACAACAACAACAACAACCCTAATCTTTCTTGCAAAACAAAATAATTAGAAAATCATTTGTATTTTGCAACCGGTTTTCAAAGGGATACTTCTAGCCTTTTTTATTTTGTGGCATAGAATACATAGCAACAACTAATTTTAATACATTTTCGTCTGAGCAAATAAAACTCCACTTCTTAAAGTACTAATAAAAGTGAGCTTTCCGTTACTGGTTGACGCCTAATCTACTCAGCTAAACCTGAATACCTAGATTTCAACTGCATAAGAAGCAGTTTCTTTAAATTACTCATTGCTTTGTTCTTTGTAAATGTTCCACTTATTTAGGTAGATCAATTTCTCGGAATTTTTATTGGTAAGCAACATTGCTAGCTTTGATTAAAAGATTAGCCTAACGTAAGGGATGAGCTGTTGGTGACAAAGGCATTTCTCGAACATGCCGATTTTATATCTTTGCAGTATCTTCAAAACATTATAATTTGCCCGCTGGTGTTTTGAAATTTTCCGCGGGAATATACCCACCACTTTAAATCTTATTCATTTGATCGCCATAGCTTATAATCGCTTAGTGAAGTGGAAAACGAAGAAATTCAAAGGGTGATAGTGTGTGACAACACAACGAAGACCTTTCCCATATAAGTATTGAGTTGCCCCATAATTTCCTCCGCACTATTGATAGTTGTTTTTCTTTTTCATTCCGAATCGGGTTATTACCAAAAGGCTGTAATACGCGGTAGACGTTTTCAGTAACACTTGGATGCCACTGCAACACTCACCTTTGCTCGCCATCTAAACAAAATGGGCAACCGCTAAGTGATTTCTCGATTTACGCCTCATGCAGCAACTGATCGCCTCAGAATGCAAAGTCGACTTGCCACCACATTTTGGACAAACAGGGGTGTATATCAGTGCTATATTCATCCTATAACCCTGATAGTGCACCATCAGATCATCCGCGCCCTATAACAGCATCTGCGGGAGAACAATGTGGAGATTACAACCAGTTTAGCAATGGCCTCATCGACTTCTTCAGTCGCCAGCCTAATTCTTTCTAGGCGAAAGGCGTCCAATCTTTACTCAGCAAATGGCTGCACATTATGGATCATGGGGATGATTAAATTGTTGATCGATTGATTTTTTTCCAAATGACTAACAACTGATTTAATAAAAGTGTAGGAAATACGAAAGAAATTATGTGACAACCCAATAGTCAAACGGCTCTGAGGAAAGGAAATCGCCGAAACGTCAGCCATCAATTTTGAAGAAGATATACCAACCTCACGCAAGATTTCGAAATTGTCAGTTTATGAACTAATGAACAATTTTGTTAGACTTTATTTCTCCCATACAGGTAAACTTTTATACGGATGTTGAGTGGTCTATTCATTTCTCCAACGTACTGTTACCTGCAACCATGCAGAGAATTACGTACACCGTACCTGGACTCATGCAATCACTGACTCTGCCATTATGCAGATAATGCACTTTCCCATTATGCATAGCGGCAACGGAACTACACTGTACGGATGTGAAAAACTTGACAGCCTTGGGTTAGTTTTTGCGTAATTTGACAATAATCATCCGTCTTTTCACAGAACTAATTAAATATTTCATCTGTCAATCAGCTAAGTTCTATGTGATATTGAACAAAAAGCAAGGTCCCGGGGAGATTTGAACTCCCGTCGCAGGATTCAGAGTCCTGAGTGCTAACCGCTACACCATGGGACCTATGTGCTTGTCGCGAGAAAGTGATGAGAACAGTTGTCACCCTGGAAGGGGCATCCCATGAAGCAGTACAGCTTAATATCATTCAGTTTTCTTAATGAGAAGACTGAGGTTGTTAACAATAGGATTCATAAGTTCGATATATCATTATTGGCAGGCGTTTTGGCGGTTTGACTTTCTTCAGTGCCTGAAAAAGTTAACTTAATTAACAACTCAGTGAAAGTCTTTCAAAACCGGGGCAAAAGAAATTAACAAGCAAATTTTCAATTCGCCTAGTCAACACGTCTTCAAATTCGATAACTGACGTTTCGGTGACTTCGCCTTTCTCAGAATTCAAACTTAGTATACCATACCAAATCTAATCGTTGTTTCAAAATTTCACGTATTTTAACCAATTAAAAATCAGTTCAAACGTCTACCTATTATATGAAACATACCGTTTACCTGCTTATACGAGAAAAATCATCGATGTGTTGTCACACCCTGTGAATAATGAGCCTTACATCAACTAAGCAGTAGATCTCAGAAAACGTCCACATCATTTGTTGCCCTAGGACGAAGCTCTCCCACCCTATCCTACCTGGGACTTTGAAGATTATAAGAACTCTCAAGTGTTCTCTCAGATGTTTTGATGCTTGCTCTAGGAATTTCACTACCACCTCAAAGTCCTCTCCTCTTTGCCTTTCTGCCCTATGCTCACCTGATAGAGTACTTATCTGACTTTCGACTTTCCGTTTACGTTTTTTTATGCGGACACAAAGTGGCCTACCTTTTTTGCCTATATATCCATCACCTAATGTTTTACATGAGATCAGATACATTGTATCTATTCATACCGCCGCCGTCTCTAGCACCACGCCATATCATGCAATCCTATGTTTTACCTGGACGATTACGAGGTTTCAAGAAGGTCGGTCTTTCGGATTATATAGGCGTTTCCGAAACAATTGGCGACATAATGTGTTAGGTGAAGTTCCTGTAATTCTTAGAGACCAGAGATTTCCCAGACCGCTGTGTTTTAAACATCCTTCAGCGGTACTTTGATTGATGTGAAGGATAATTTTGATGGCATTGGGTTAGCCCAAAAAAGTTCGCTGTTTATGTACTAGAATGAAATGAGGGTTCGAGTCCCAGCTAACGCAAAAGTTTTGCACGTCACTCTACATCACTGTGTATATTGAAACATCATATCACCGTTAGAAGCGGTTAAATTTAAAAAAAGCATTCTGTATGATCATGCAATGCCCAACTTCTGTTAACGTGACTGGGTTCAATGTCGATACCGGCTACCCACGCTAGACCGTTGACGGCTGGTTGCTGACAGATAGATGCGTTGTGGCGTAGGAAGAGTGGTGACAAAACAGGAAGTGGTAGCGCAACGGTTCCAACACGCGCCCTCGGATAGGGTGAAGTAGAAGTTCAAGTCTCATACGACTTAAAAGTTTGACACATCAATCTATATCACTGGGTAAATTGAAGCACGTATTACCGTTTAAATCAGTTGAATAAAAATGAGAATTCTTGTACAGCCCGAGACACGTGGAAGGAAAGGTATAATATGATAAAAATACCAGCCAGCTAGCAATCGAGTGCGAAAACACTCTGTGTTAGGTGAATGTTTCACCTGACATAGATTGTAAAGCGTAGGTCGTCGATAACTATATATAAGGAGTGTGACGCTCCCGAGAGAACTGACTATGAAACGATCGACAGACGACGGGTTCTGCCCGGCTGATGAGTCTGTAAGGACGAGCACGTGTCTCGGGCTGTACAAGAGCCCTTACCAGACCACATGACATGTTGGCTCAAATAATAATGAAGGGATCTATTTAAATTTGAGCGTGGTCTTAATAAAGCACTCGAAGGAAAAGTATAATTAGAATTCTGTTTATGTACTGTTGAAATTAGCCTTTGGTATTGGTATTCTTCCTGTATCACCTGTCGTCCCGTTGATCGTCGAGTGACTCGAGCGAGTACCAGCAACTCTTCCATTTTTCCCTATCGCGTGCAAGAGTAGCCCAGTGAGTTCTCCTCGCTCTAGGAATTCGCTGAGCATCATATCTTTCTTCCATCGCTTTCGTGAAGAAATCGGACCAACGGGTCAATGGTCTTCCTTTAGAGCGCTTGACGTCCCGAGGAATCCAGTCGGTAACGGCTCTCGTCCATCTGTTGTCGTTGAAGCGCATCACGTGTCCGGCCCACCTTATTTTCGATATCCTGGCGTGTAGAACGGCGTCTTGATTTTCGATCGTTGACGTAGGTCGGAAGTTCGGATCCTTTGTCTCATTTGCGAAATACGAGATACTCCTAACATCGACCTTTCGACTGCGCGTTCGATAACGGCAGTTGGTATTCTTATTCTTAGATAAATGTGATTATGCTATGCATAATTTTAATGCGCTTTTTTCATTTTATGTTTCGTAACTAATAGCGTGTTATATTTTGTTTGATATTATTTATAGACTATGGAAAGGTTGTTACTTGGTGCAAAAGTGATTGCGATTTTACACTATCACTCCAAAATGGGTTGTAAAACAGCGGAAACTTTTCCCAACCTCGGCTAAGCAATTGGCCCAAAAACTGCTATCGAACGTACAATGAAGTAGTGGTCCCAGAAACTCCGTAGAAGGGATGAAAGCCTCAAAGTTGAGTGACGTAATAGCCAGCCATGGAAAGTTGACAATAACCATTTGAGAGTAATCTTAGAAGCTAATCCTCTCAAAACAAATGAGACACTACAGAAGTATTCTATGTCAACCATTCTTCGGCGTTGGCCATTTTAAGCAAAGTGAAGGACTGATTGCGGTTTTGGATCGGTCAAACCGCAATAACATTTGCACCGACTGTTATACCTATCCATTTGGATTTGGCGCACCATCGTTTTTTGTTATGCGGCCCACTTCCCTTTTTTCTCTTGAAGTCATTAGCTTTTCTACCGTGTAAACAACTTCTAAATGTTGCGTTCATGTTTCAAAAAAGTGCTGTTTCCGTTTATGAAGGCTGAGAAGAAAGTAAGAAGGCGCACTAGTATGCTCCTATTATTTGGCTTTCGATATCATTTCTGATGGACTCATTACGGCAAGGAGTATTTGGACCTTCAAGAGTGGTAGCCAGCTTCTCTGAGTTTTTATTATGTTTAATGTATCCTGTGTGCCCATTTAAGAGTGAAGCATTGACTTATCCCCTCTTGTTTAGACTAGGTAACAAAACAATCATCCATATATCTGCAGTAGGGTGATAGACAGCGACTGAGAATTGCCCCAAGAGCTCTCATCTCAAATGTAAAGGAAATGGCAAGGCTTTGCTATTTGCTGCCAATGTACTGATTTGCGCAGAACATCTTCTTCACCACTAAGAGATTGAACGCATCGGACACTTCTTCAAAATAGTCAACAGCTCTTGAATGGACAAACCATATATGATTATTTTCTCCCCATTTCCTGTTGATGGATCGTGAGTAGCTTGTATTGCGGCGCTATTCGAAGCGTTTGCGCAGAAGTTGTAACATCGAGTAGTGTCATTACATACATTTGGTTCGGCTAAGCACGACGTAGGTGCTCTTAAAAAAATTTTGCTGTTTGGGAGACGAGCTGGTATTGACTATAGCAACCGCGTTGAAAATTATCCTCAAAATCCGTGTTATCCTATTCGTAGGATCGCCTACGTGACCAATAATCACTCTGACTTTGAGTGCTGGAAAATCGATAGGCTTACACCATTAGAGGTAAGTTTGTGTGTCTCAACAATTGTGTATAGGACAAAACAAGTATAAGATTTATAGCGTAGGCATAGTACATTATATTAGCAGCCCTTTTTTGACTGACAACACGACATGCGTGGCTCAAAAATGATTTTTATGGCATTTTGAAAATTTGAGCTGTGGTCTTAAGAAAACACTCGAAAAGAATGATTTGATATATTCAGTCAGAACTCTTTTTATTTTGACTGCCGCTTGCAGTGGTATGGTCTTGTAGTATACCCAATATTGTGAAATGCTGTGCAAAAACGTTTGCGTCAGCCGGGATTTGAACCCAGATCTCACTCTTTCCGGGAGCGAATGCTAACCGTTGCACCACCAACACTCGTTTTGCACAGCACTCCACATTATTGGGTATACTACAAGACCATACCACTGCAAGTGGCAGTCAAAATAGAAAGAGTTCTGACTGAATATCGATATCCAATGTCTGTCAACTCAAGTGGGTTCAATGCCGATAGCGGCTGCCCCGCCGGACCGTCGACGGTTGGCTGTTGGCAGACAACGCTTTATAGCGTAAATGAGTGCTGTGCAGAACGAGCGTCGTTGGTGCAACGGTTAGCATTCGCTCCCGGAAAGAGTGCAGATCTGGGTTCAAATCCCGGCTGACGCAAACGTTTTTGCACAGCACTCCACATTATTGGATTTGATATATTATCCTCATGCAAAGTTTATGTAAAGATAAGGACACGTTGTAGGATATTTTACACAGCTTATGCACACCTTCAATGAAAATTAATCTTTTGAATCCCTTCAACATCTGTTTGTCCACCTTCTTCAATTTTTCAGTTTCTTTACCAAACTGAACTGTTCATATTGAAATCTTCTGCAACTTCTCAAACAGTTGTGCGTGTATTTGCTGTCACTAGAGCCTTCAATTCATAACTGGCAATAGCAACGACGTTCGCGACTTTCCCTAACTTCAAGAGCAAATTCCTCACTATAAAACTTTCCAAATAAGCGCTACGCTGTGGGTTCACTAAGGCATCCATTGTTTCATACCTCATTTCCATTTTCTCATGTTGCTTGTCTCCGAATTTGATTCGTAGAGATAGATTTGCAAAATTGCTGCTTTGACTTCTAATTTCAACTTTTAGACTTTGTGTAAGGCGCAATCTAGCTTAAATACAATTATACGTCGATTAAAAACATAAAATCTGTTTTTAAAGGGCATCAAATTCTAATGAAGGAGATCACAGAAATTTTTAGACAAAAGCAGACACTATGGAGATTTTGAAACTGGAGTAGAAGAGATCGTGGGAATTCTTCAACAAAAATAGACTTTTTAGAATTAGAAAAAAGTTGCAGTGACACTTCAATGTTACCGCATGTTTATCTGTGGATGAATCAAATAAGATGAAAATCAGGCGGCAAAAAATATAATGTGATGATTGGTTATATCTCAAGCTATGTGGTTCCACAAAGAACATTTCTTAGATCATAGCTAACAAGTAATGTCTCCTTATTTGCATCCTCGGGAAAGAACGCGTTTGATGAATTAGCTGAGAATTCAAAGGGTCTTTTCACCTCCATTGACGCAGTTTCAATAGGTTTACCTTTGGAATAAGGAAGATCGGGAGAGCCCTTATGGGAGAGAGAGGAGAGGCGTGATGTAAACTAGGCCAAGCCAGTGGTCTGTCGGACGATATACCTACGTGTCCGTCTATTTGAGTGATGCAACTTCTTGAACTTTCTCTTCTGCTTTTGACAACTGCTTTCGCTGAAAGGTACTTTGCAATTTCGATGACTGGTTCATTATTTTTATTCTTAGTATTCACTCCCATCAAAGTTTGTGTAAACTGTGGGGGAAGTTCAGTGACAACAAATGGTAGGAATGAAGTAGTAATTGTATGTTACATTTTGGTGTCAGCTGAGTCACCAATACCACTATTGATCATCTATCAACTTAAGTTATTATGGATAAAATCTATAAGAAAACACTCGTGGAGTTGATGGCTTCAAGCTACAAATCTTTCTTCGGAGCACATAGTAGTCTGGGGCAAAACTTTCTGCATTGTTAAATCCCACAGTTCATGATCCATCAGACTTCTCTGTGTACTGCACCTACCAATGCACGAAGAGCTGGAGTTTGACGATAATGAAGCGATAGATTGTGGAAAATTTGTTAATGCTTTTGTGCTTAATTTCTCATAACTTCGTACTTATCACGCTATTCCTCCTGAAAAAAGCATCGACGTCAAAGCTGCTCTGCATCTCGTTTAGGAAGTAAAAAAACTGTCCGATTCGTTTCTCAGTAAATGACATTTAATCATAAGGATTTGGAAGAATTCCACGAACGGAGAATCACTCACTACTGGAATTCCACAGTCAAGTACCTTCCTTGAGAATGACTTAAACTAATCATTTCTTTCACGTCACTCTAACGACACACTTTGTGTGCAACCATCACGCTTCTTTCATATGAATCGTGTCCTCTTGTACATCATCCGCGAACATTTTTGAGAGTCCGCATGCATTCGGCTGCGCAGCTCTGCTGTACAGATCTTTATCACTGATGCTGTCCCGATCTTTTGTTAATGAATGATTTGTTCCTTCCGACAACTCTACTCTAATTTTCCTGATCTAGAGAGGTATGAGGTTCGGTTGCTCTGTGTGTGGTTTAGCCAAAGCTTTGCGCTTATTAATGGGCTCACCCCGCCTTGTCCTCGTTCCCACATCGTTTAGCTCTCGGCGCACTGTCTACGTCATTTAGTTCTTCACGAAGACATCATCGGTAAAAAAGGATTTATCAGGATGTTTTTATGATTTAATATGCCACTTCTTCCCTTTTATCAAGTTCATCAATCATCAACTCTCAGCCGTGAAAATAGTAGCAATTTCATATTCCAACTTTTGACCCCTGTCTTATCTTCTTTCATGGCAGGGAACGATATGTGAGCAAATTCAGAAGCATAGGCGAGCCCCTGATTCACTATTATCCTATCAGAGGAATAAATATCGCACTACCGAATGCATTTCTCTCGGCCATTTTTTCCAAATCGTTGTTATTAGTTCACTCGTCAAAAGGAAAGACTCCCGAAAAGGAATTCGGAAGTATGAAGACCACTTGACGTTCCGAGGTTTGTTGTGTTTCAGTATCCATGTAGTTGGATCGCATATTTGTTTTCCAACTAGTAATGGATCTTTATATTGAATCCATTAGTTCTTCAAAGATTCTCCTTTCTGAGCTGCTTTAAACAGGTTTTTTGCGTATATTGTCGTGTGTCTTCCTATATAAAAATTTCACATGTATTACCAGCCGTGTTAGCACTGTAGCAATAAGATCAGGCTCCAATTCCCTTCTCATTTGGAATAACTCATTAGATATGATACAGAAGGAATCCGAAATCCTTGTATGAAGAGCTGAGACAATTTTGACTCAACTTCAAACCTCTACATCTATTGACATGCTCGTCATACTCGAGTTGCTTTTGATTGACAATGGAACAAATTCTTCTCGAATTTCACCCGAGTGGAATAACTGCGAAAATTTGTTAGTCAAATACGTACTGAGTAGTGGCACTTCACAGAGTCGATGGCAGCGAAATTTTGTGATTAAAGCTTCGTTTCACATATTGCAAAGAACAAAAATCAATCTTAATGTAGTGTCGCTGATAGGTCCTCGATTTCCTTCCTCCGGTCAATTTTGATTGCCTCCTATTTTGTTCTCCTGACCTGTGAAACGCCTAGTGTGGGAAAAGTAGGACTACTTTATCGGTGGTTGACTAATTAATTATAATTTTACAAAAAAGTTGGCCAATCACTCAAGGACTGTGTAGCAAACAGAATGAACTAGTTTCTTTCCTTTTCTTAACACTCTGAGGACGGCGTGCATGCTACAGACCGCACACAAGTTTAGTGGTTTTTTTTTTCTCCGAATGGAGCTATTTCAATAAACTTTCAGTAGAGATTCAAAAACTTTGAAAATGATTTTAATAACGTTTTTGGTTTCCGAAAAGCCGTCCTAGAGTGCAGTAGCAACGAAGAGGAGACTGTGTTTCCAACTCTCAATCCAGAGTTCCCAACTCCTGAAGTGCACTAAAAATCAATAGTCTGTTGAGAGTTTCTAATGAATCGGCATCGCATGAAATGTGAAATTGTTCAGAACATCCTTTGCACATCTTATCTCAATCGACTGAATGTCAACAACAATATGATTGAGCAATAAAGAAGTGATTTTTTTCGCACATAACAGTTTTATATGTACCAATAATAAAGGAAAATGTATGTAAAAAACGTGGGGCATCAATCTGATAGGAAAATTTGAAAATATTTGAGACGAAGAGAAGAAATCCTGATCAAATAACATTCCGAGTGTCACTTGCGAATTGCGCAGTGCTTCCAAATGTGATCCCCAGTTCAAGACGTCGTGAACCTGTACTAAATAGGACCTAATCTATCGCATGAAAAAGGATGAATTGAAATAACATAGAGAATTCCTTGGTCTAACCTTTATGTGTATATAGGAACGCTTAGCTAGTAATAGAATTTGTTGCAAATGCTATAAACAAGTTATGCCTCGCCTAGAATTTTGAATGGTCGTAAATTACAGATGTCCACCGGTATTTGGAGAATTTGAATGTCCGATCGGGTTCACCTGTAAGGATATGCAGTGTTATGGAAAGAATGGTAACCTATCGACGTCATGTTCCTTTGAGGTAGGTTCATTATTCAGCTTTCATTATCAAGTGGCTGGAGAGAGCACCACTATATTCTTTATTCGTTTTTGCAACGTCTCTGCACTGGTAAGTTAGTCGAAGTACACCATACATATCGAGCGACCCCTTTGTTGAAAGATATTTGTGGTCAGAAGGTGTTTACCCTTACTTGGCCTAATCATTGTATGAATATGAAAAGGGATGGGAGAAGGGTAAGCTTTGAATACAGAGATTATGTCAAGACTTTCCACATTTTTGGGAGATTCTTAACCATCTCACAGGTTCATTTTGGTCATGAAAGTTTTCATAATCGTCGATTAACGGATTAAATCCCGCACGCATGCATGAATGTGCACATGGAAAGTATTTGATAACGTATCTAATTTTCCTAAAACTGTGCAAAACACGCAACTATCGACTTTGATACGTTTACATGTTGGGACTACATTTGAGCGTTCTATAAGTCACAGCTTCAATATCAAAGCTCGAAATCACATGACCAGGCCTAAGTGAATTTGTCATGTTCGCTCGGTCATAAAATCCGTCGAACTGACCAATGGCCAATTATCAAGGCAATAGCTTTAAGCTGAATTGACCATGTGCAGAGCAGATAAAATTGACTCATGATCGAATATGTTGGAACGTAACTGAAAGCTAACCTCTTCATCCGTTGTAATATTCTGAGTGATCACAACAGTTTGATCCTCTTGGTCTACTGCGTTACCGTTCGTGAGATGGTGCCCTTTGTTTAGTCACAGTGTGCAGCGAAGTTTAAACTTTGAAAAGGTCACCCAGCCCAGGAAGTAGTTATCTTTTATAATGGAGCTCTAGCTTGGCAAGCCGGTGTCATTGATGGATCGCTATAGAAGAGACGTAGTTACAAGAAGCAAACCTCCCTCCGACCTTTGTAAGTCAGTGACGCTCGGTGAACGCCTTAAAACGGCTTTCTCAATATATTCAGTGCGGTGCCTTGCTTCTTAGAACGATAATATACTAAAACTTTCGTAAAAAGGAAGTGATTCAGGATAGCTGGTAGCAGAAAACGCTGATTGCAAACTTGACAAGCATACCATAGGGGGACTCCAGTACTGCTACATATATAACTTTTTTGAGTACCTTTTTCAAGCCGTTATCACATTTTACTGTGAGGCTCCCAGCACTCTAGCATTTGCTACATTTACTCGCATGCGTTTCCCTCGTCTTCTTGATCGATGTGGAATACTGGTTGAAATGATTCTCCATGTAATCTCAGAGAAACCCGAGCTAAAGTGTCTCGTACGACGTCGTTGCTCGATTGTAAGAGAGTGTTGGGATAGGAGTCGAATCAGCACCTCGCTTCTTGTAACCTACATCAACTAGAACTCGGCCATCGTTCCCTTTCTTGACTACATTAGATCCAATGTTTGACATTTATCAAGTTAACACCATACATTAATCAACGGAATATCTAAGTACACTTACCCATCTGACAAAGATGTTGTATTAAGACAGCAATCTGGTTATTTTTATAAATCTCTTTGATAAAAAAAAACATGATCCACTGAAAATGTAAACCAAGTACCAGATATTCCTTATGTTTTACTGCTTTTTCGCAGTGTTATCATATCTCATAATCACTTTGGAGTATTGAGTGATGAGCAAAAAGCCGACCTCAGACGGGACTTCAACTCGCGCTTCACTCATACCGGAAGCTCGTTTTACCGCTGCACCACCGAGGCACCGTTTTGCTACCACTCCGTCTACGGTATGGGTGGAATGAGAGTTCAAGTCCCGTCTGAGGTCGAATTTTTGCTCACCACTCAATTTTCTAATATACGGAAGAAGGCCCAAATAGACTGCACGTGTAAGCTTCACCTTGTTTATCAAACGCAGTATCTTCTGTAGTAGTAAAAATAAAACGCTTTCAGACCGAGTGTGTGGATGGGACAGTGTGTGTTGATGGGAAGTGCTATCCGGTGTCTACGATTAAGTGTAATAGGTTTGAGTGATATATTTGAAACTTCTAACACCCTTTTCTCGACTTTTCATGCACGAGAGCGAAAAGAATGAAGAAAACTAGTTATACTCTATTTTAAAAAGTGTGAAATCGCACTGCGCATGATAGAGAAAACTTTATTTTCTTTGGAGACTAATTTAGGATGTCTTTGTGAACCTTGATGCGCAGTCTTCAATGGATAAAGTAATGAAGTATTTTCGTATTTACAACATCTTCCATTTTACAACGCATCTATCATAGAGGGGGAAAGGAAGGGTGGTGGCAAACTGTGATGCAGGTCAAATGAAGTGATAAAGTTGGGTGTGATATCACTCGCTAAGCTACTACAAAACAGTTTTGGGAGCGTTGAAGCGTATGAATAATCGAGAAATGACCTCGACGGTTGTATTTCACATAAACTATTGAAGAGGCAAAAAAGTCATCCATGTAGTCTGTTGACTCCATTATGGTAACGAAAATGTGTGTTTCTTGATTCTACTGCGACTGTCTGGTAAAGGATCGATTTATTAGACCGCCGACGATGCTCTATAACATGCACATAGCGCCGATATCTATTGGAAGATCCGCATTATTAACTCCTTTTTTCACAAACACTATATCAAAAAAGTATGGTCAGAAAGTTGTTCAAATTCATTATAAAGTCCATATTGCTCTACTTTCACCAGTCCAGTCGAACTTTTGCAAGCACCTTAACAGATTCCTGCTAGGAGAATCTGTAACATCAAGATCACTGCTCCATATGGAAGCTCGTAGGTTCTAATCCGTTAGCCGGGAGCAAATGAAAAATCGATCTCGTTCCCTGGACAAGAAGTTTTCGTAGGAGTGTTAGCAGTCATTCTACAGCTTAGATTTCTGGCTAGAGTCATACGTGCTCGCTCTTCGAAAAGGCCATTTTACAACGCTGTGGTATACGAAATAATACTATGTTTCACAACCGCCGCATGCTTTTATTTTTATCGCGCTTGAAATTCGCTGGAAACACGAAAAGCATACGAACATGTAAAGCAAATCTCGTAGTATCTGAGTCAATCGTTTTATATGGAGTTTCTTTTGAAGCGGAGAAAAAACTCCCCAACTGAATAACAAGTTGCACCCTACATGTCTAATCTGACAGACCATCGATCGATCGATCGCCATTACCTCGCCGTTAGGTTAGCCGGTAAACAAACCGCCGAATATGTAAAATTTGATCTTATTCTCTATGCCACACTACAATGAAACGGTCTTCTCAAGAAATAAGCACAGCATTGGAATAATATGAACTTACGCTATCGAATGGTTACTAATAGTCTAAAGAAAGAAAGGGCTCTGCCCGACGAAGTGTAAGGACGAATCTTTTCTTTCTCCTACAACGCTATCAAAAAAGCCTTTCTACTAAGCAAACTTATTTTTGAGTTTTTGGAGACGTGTGCTTTCAAAAGAATATTAGCATTTCGAGGGAGGAGTTTGTTCAGTGAAATGTAAGCGCGACAAAAAAAAACGCGTGATCATGTGAAACATAATCTTATTTTAGATTTGTAGCGTTATTAAAGAGCGTTCTAAAAACCGGCTATATGCGGCTCTAACCAGAGATTCAAGCTTTCAAATGGTTACTAACACTCCTGTGAAAAGTTCTTGTCCAGCGAATGAAATCGGTTTTTATTGTCCCGAGTAATGGAAAAGAACCCTCATGACTTCGATCTTTGAATACAACCGTCATGAAATTGTTGACCTCTCGGCGTAAACAAAAACGCGTAGATTCCACTAATTTTTGCTTCAGTGATGAGGTTTCTGATAATCTTATTTGAATCATTTGACGCAACCGATAGTGCCTCTTGAGCACCATGATACTGAGTTGACGAAAAAGTTTTTTAACGCCCTCTGAAAAATCAAATCTATAGACGAAATTTATACACAACCGACCCGTTGGTGCGATTTCTTGACGAGAGGCAAGGAAGAAAGATATAATGCCCAGCGAATTCCTAGAGCGAGGAGAACACACTGAACTACTTTTGCACGCAATAGGGAAAAGTGGAAGTGTTGCTTGTACCCGCCCGAGTGACTCGGCGATCAACGGGATTACAGGTGATACGGGTGATAGATAAGATCAAGTAAAGACAGTAATAATTAATCTTCAAAATAAAGACCATCTGTAGAAATTAATCTTTATAGAATACTATCCTTATGGTTTTGTCACGCGGGACTTTTCGTATATCGCAGTAGATCAAGCCTCAAACTTGGGTAATTTGGTATGCGTACATTATAATACAACATCAACAAGGTAGCGATGTCGATAGACTTACAGAGGACTTGGATAAATACTATGTGATTAATCGTTGGAAATAGAGATGACAATCAATGTGTAATGCTGAGCAAGTTCCTGAGCTACACGTGTCAACCAAGTATAATAAGAAGTAAACATCTGCATAATACATGTGAAGTGTATTGGAGGGCAAGATTCTGTATTACAGATGTGAAATGTGATGAGGGGCAACTTTCTGCATTATACACGTAGAGTTAATGGAGAGTAAGATTCTGTTTTAATTAGATGTGAAAGGTTATGAGGGGCAGGTCTCTACCATATACATGTGTAGATAATGGAGTGTAAGATTCTGTGATGCAGAAGTGAAGTGTATCACCCGTCGTCCCGTTGATCGTCGAGTGACTCGAGCGGGTACCAGCAACTCTTCCATTTTTCCCTATCGCGTGCAAGAGTAGTCCAGTGGGTCCTCCTCGCTTTAGGAATTCGCTGAGCATCATATCTTTCTACTATCGCTTTCGTGAAGAAATCGGACTAACGGATCTGTGGTCTTGCTGTAGAGCGCTTGATGTCCCGAGGAATCCAGTCGGTAACGGCTCTCATCCATCGGTTGTCGTTGAAGCGCATCACGTGTCCGGTCCACCTTATTTTCGATATCCTGACGTGTAGAACGGCGTCTCCGATTTTCGATCGTTGACGTAAGTCGGAACTTCGGATCCTTTCTCTCATTTGCGAGATATGGGATACTCCTAGCATCGACCTTTCGACTGCGCGTTCGATAACTCCAAGTGATCTTTCATCCTGCTTACGTGGCGACCAGGTTTCTGCTGCATACGTTAGGGCAGGGATAATTGTCGAATCAAAAAGGTGGGCACGAAGTCGGATGTTCTTTGTCCTCTTCACTGCATTTTCGATGCTCTCAAACGTTCCCCAAGCCGCTCGTTTCCTCCTGCTCAGCTCTGGAGTTAGGTCGTTCATCATGTTTATTTCACGACCTAGATAGACGTAACTGGAGCATTCGGAGATTGTCGTTCCGTTGAGTGTGAATGGGGCACTCGAAACCCATCCGTTCCTCATGAACATAGTTTTCGTTGGATTTAGTTGGAGACCAATCTTTCCACAGGCGTTATCGAAATCGGTCAACATTCGTTCCGTTCGGCTGATGCTTGATGTTATAAGAACGATATCGTCAGCAAAGCGAAGATGGTTTAATTGTAGACCGTCAATTTTTACGCCCATATAGTCCCATTCTAATATTCGGATGACGTTCTGTAGGGTGGCAGTGAATAATTTTGGCGAAATGGTATCGCCTTATCGAACCCCTCTTTTTACGTCAATGGTGATATTGTTGTAGAATGGAGATATTTTGGTCGTGAGATCTTTATAAAGCTCACGAAGGATCATTATATACCGAGTAGGAACGCCCTAGTTATGGTCTATGGTACTAAATCCTTTTCGGAACCCTGCTTGCTGGCATGGCTGCCCTTCGTCCAGTATTCTGTCAATCCTGTTTAGGATGACTCGAGTAAAGAGTTTATAGACAACACAGCAAGCAGATTGGGCGATAACTGCCTATGTCGTGAAGGTCTCCCTTTTTGAGCAACAATACGGTCTTGCTGGTTTACCATTGAATAGGGATCTTGCATTCTGACACGTAGCAAGTGAAGAACCGAGACAGGGTGTTGATGAGAACTGGGCGGCAGGTCTGGATCACGGTGTTGTTCTGTTCTTCACCTACGATATAGCATGTCGGATTTCGGAAGGGAGGACCGGTGGAACGACATATTCGTCCTCTTTCAATTTATATGACGGTAAGAGGACATGGCTAGCGAAGAGATCCGAGTAGTATTGGTGGATGATTTTCTCCATAGCCCTTCCCGAAGCTGTAAGTGTCTCGTCAGGGTATCGGAGTGCAATCACCTTGGTCTTATAATCGGCGAAGCCTCGCGGGGCTTTGCGAATGCTCTTCCCAGCTTCTGCAGCTTCTGCCATAACTGCTGCTCGTCTCTCTTTGAGGCCTTCTTTAATCGCTTCTCTGCAACTTTTCGCAAGTTTGGACGTGAGGTTTTGGTTGCCTGTAGCGCGTCACGTTGACGTATCAGCTCGAGTGTCTGCGGGTAAAGATATCTCAAACGAGTCACGATCGTCGTTTCTTCGTCGATGTTGTCAACAACGGTATCTTTCCAAGAGCCGACTAATGATTTGAATACATCCCAGTTTATAGTAGTTATGGGACTTCGTTGTTTGAATTTAGCGGCTTTCTCTCCTCTCCCTCGAAAAACGGAACGTTGCGCGAAGGAGGCGATGGTCTGATCCCGTTTAGAACTTAGGAACAACAGCGACATCGGTCAGGCAAAACCTTCGATTTACTAAGATGTGGTCTATTTCGTTATGGTACTTTCCACTGGGAGACTCCCGCGTCCATCGCTGAGAAAGAGTCTTTTGGAATTGCGAGTTACCATGGATGGTTTGGGTCGTCATGATAAACTCACATAGCCTCTCACCCTGTTCATTCCATTCTAGTCCGTGGGTCCCTATGTGACGTTCTTCAGACGTTCTTCTAGGTCCAATTTTTGCATTAAAATCTCCGACTATGACTTTGAAGAATGTATGATCTTCTCTGAAGAATTTTTCGAGGTCCATATAGAACGTTTCGACTTCGTCTTCGTCATAGCTTGATGTTGGTGCTTGAACAACGAAGATGGTCAAAGCCGGCATAGAACCACATCATTTCAATCGTAATCGTCCGATACGGGTTGTTAGTTGTTCGAACGAATCAATGTTCACGGTCAAATTCGATTTGACGAGGACGCCAACGCCGCCGACACCTCTGTTATCGCATGTTCCATAGAACAGTTCTTCTCCGGTGTCATAAACAGCGTGGAAAGGATGGCGCCTTCTCTTCTCAGCCAGGCCAATGACGTCGTACCTTATTCTTCTTGCTTGAATCAATAGATCTTCTGCAGCGGATTCGTGAGCAAGGGTTCTTGTATTGTAGATACAGATCGTCATTTTAGTCCGTTTCGATCTTGGCAGCCTAGTTTGACCCTGAGATTTCAGCAGTCTCTCCGTGCTCGTCCTACCTGGCGCTGCCGTACCAGGGGCTCTTTCGAGGTCAGGGCAATGAGGCCCATAATTTGTCACTGTTTTTGGCATTTCGATACCCAGCGTATAGCTTGCCAGGCTCTAAACGTGGGGCTTGGTGCTCACGAGTAGCTTGCCAGTCTCTCTCGGAAGAGCTTATTTGATGGGGCGACTCCTAACCGCCTCCCATGTAGTTCCCAGCCGCTTGATTGCAGGCTTTTGGCCGACTTGACTCGTAGAAAGAGAGTTTTGTCAATTGGCGATGCAGAAGCAAGTAGCTCATCTCCGAATCCACCTGCGTCTGTGGGAAGCACACGGTCGCTTTTGATTCGCGTTTATTTCCTCTATCCACCACCTAGTGACGCGCCAAGTGCCCTCGCGACTAACCAGGAGGAATCCCTCAAAGAGGGAAGTAAAGTGTAATGAGGGAAAATCCTCTATATTCTATATAAGAGATGAGTTAAGAGTTAAGAGGGATAGGATTTGCAGCCAAGCTTGAAGTGGCACCCATAGTCGAATGGCACTGCTGTCGGCGGAACGATTTCAAGGTTCTTGTTTGCCCATGAATAGTTTGCCAGCGTAACAGTGCAGCCACTACGGAAAATACGTCTTTCCATCGAACCATTTTTTGCGTTGTGAATAGTTAACTCACACAACAGTGGCCATGTGGTGTGTTAAACCGTTGCCGCTTGCACGAACACAACGGCTGATTGTTAACCGAATGACTGCTGTGAGAAACTTGAATCTGCCATTATGACTCACTGTCTATGCAATAACTATTCTAATTATCTGTAAGTAGGCAACTTTAGTATTCATGAGTATGTGCACTGATAAATTAGTAGCTATTCGTGAGAGCTGCAATACCATCATTATCTGTGACCTCCTGCCAACGATCTGCAAGCTTCCGGATCTGCTTAAAATCACCATTACTTGGGCTCTGAATCGAAAAAACTCCTGACATGCCTCTTCAACTTGATCAAATGTTTTGAATTGGTGTCCACGCATAAAATGTCCCCATTGAACGCAAAAGGCCTTAATCGGGAGACGCAGCATCAGGACTGTGGAGTGGGTGCGGAAAGACTAGTTCTCTTCAATTCATCAAACTTTCCCTCAGTCTTCATTGCGCCGTGAGATTTCTGCAGTGCACGCTTTATCCAAAAAGCAAATTAATATTAATGTACTATACTTAGCGTTACCATGGGAATTCCTTTTGAAAATAATCCTGCGATATTTCTATGAATTTACAATAACCGACACTGTGTGAAACACACATCAAATTTGATTTTTTAAGGGTGTTGAGGAACTCTTTCCTTAATCTAGTATATGTCGTTTCTTCCACATATCCCTATGTTTGATTTAGTTTGTACTTGAAGTTCACCGCATCTGTTAGAGATAAATTTTCCAATTCTTGTAAGAATTTGAGCAGTGGTATAAAACGCTTCCTTAAAATTGAGTATATTCTTATAGAGCATCCGTAGGTAAACTTCCGAGACCTACATGGCTTCATTTATTAATTGTAGAAACACTGGTGAGATAGATCTTTTTATGAACATTTTCTCTGATAACTGATTCGTCTGTCTAGACACGTTCTGACGGCTGAAGGACAAGCTCGCAGCATAGCATCGGATTGCGGAAAGAAAGGCAAATGCCTCAATGGGCAGTGTGTACTAGACAGTAAGTTAACAATTATTAATGGCTTAAGTGGAAATTCCCTGCAGAAATAACGAGTGCTTCCAGCCGATATAGGATGATATAAATAGATATAACGTGGATATTCCAAATATTTAATGAAGTTCACGATTTACCGTCATCAAGCGGCATGAACTGATAGAGGTACACGAATTGCTTGAAGAAAGGTATTAGTGTGAGCAATGAATCGACCTCAGCTGAATTAATAGATCTCACTAAATTTGATTTTAAATATGAAATGTGACGAGCTACCTGTCAGAATGCAAGGCTCCCATTCATTCAAATATCAGCAAGACCGTGTTGCTGTTTGAAAAGGGAGACCTTCACGACATAGGCAACTATCGCCTAATCTGCTTGCTGTCCGTTGTCTATAAACTCTTCACTCGAGTCATTCTAAGCAGGATTGACAGAACACTCGACGATGGACAGCCATGCCAGCAAGCAGGGTCCCGAAAAGGATTTAGTACCATAGACCATAACCAGGGCGTCCCTACTCGGTACATAATGATTCTTTGTGAGCTATATAAAGATTTCACGACCAAAATATCTCCATTATACAAAATATCACTATCGACGTAAGAAGAGTGGTTCGGCAACGCGATACAATATCGCCAAAATTATTCATTACCACCTCAAAACGTCATGCGAGCATCAGAATGGAACGATACGGGAGTGAAAACTGACGGTCGACAATTAAACCATCTTCGCTTTTCTGGTGATGTCGGCCGCATAACACCAAGCATTATCCAAGCGGAACGAATAAAGAACCATAGTGACACTTGCAGCTGCCGTTTGTCTATAAATAGGTAAGAAGTTGTGTAAGAACCTACGCATAAGAGCTACGAAGTATAGGCCAACTTATTCTTGAGAATGATTGGACGATACAAAGATAAAAAATTTTTGGAAATAAGGAAAAATCAAGAAATGCTGAGTGTAACATGTTAACGCAAATTTTTGAAAAAGTATTATCAGTATCATTTGCAACTGATAAATAGCAAGTCAAGTGAATCACAGAATAAGTTTGCAACATAACTCATACTTCCCAAATTTCAGCTGATATCTAGGAGAGATTTCTATTTTCCAAAATGTGGAGTGCTGTACAAAAACGTTTGCGTCAGCGGGGATTCGAACCCAGATTTCACTCTTTCCGGGAGCGTATGCTAACCGTGGCACTACCGGAAAGAGTGAGATCTGGGTTCGAATCCCGGCTGACGCAAACATTTTTGCACAGCAATCAACATATTGGTTATACTATAACATCATACCACTGTGGCAGTCAAAATAAAAAGAATTTAGACTGATTGTTTTCCAAAATTCAACTTGATATATAGGTAATAGCTTCCGCTTCCCGAAATCAACTTAACATGAAGACAATAACTGTGGTAGCCCTCTTCAACTATTAGTCAACAGTTACGAGTGTGTTAGCTCACACGCTCATCTCATCGGAAACAGTTACTCAAGTGGGCCACCACAGAAGGGGAACCACAATAATGCAGTAAAACAGTTCAGGATGTTATGGCGTCACATGCGCCGAAGGCGAGATCTGTAGAGATGGACAGTGCACAAAGGTGATTCTCTTTGATCGTTCCACGTTCCTCATGCCAAAGCTATAATACGGACGTTTTCAGCTTGTGGAAACATTCTGTCTGGGGCACGCTGACTGCGGGCCGGATATGGAATGTCACACAAATCGATGTCGCGTCAAGTGGGCATCATCTAGTTTGAATGCCTTCATCCCACCTATCACTAATTATTTAGGCCTATCGAGCCAATCTGTAATTGTCAACCTTATGAGATCTGTCACCATGGACAGTGTTACCCGAATAGTCGTGAGTTTCCCTTCTTTATTTTCCTATATACTCTTTTTCGTAGTGCTATGCAGTCATCCTATCAATCCTGCTATGACGTTTATGAAAAAAGCGCCAAGTGATGACGACAATTTTTTCAAGTTTTTATAGTCACTATTTTAAATGTTAGTGGACTTCGGACTGATAGATTGTTTCCTTTTAGAATGCACTTCTGTCTACTGTGGGAAAGGTTCATACTGTGTGGATGGCAGATGTGTAAATGGTCCGTGCAATATAATTTTGATAACTTTCATTGTGAAGCCTGTTATTTACATAAAATAGGCAGTCAGGAAGAAAATATTGAAAGTCGTTTGTAGTGGTAGTGAATCCGTTCATTAAGCGAAAAGCACTCAGGCGCTGGTACGAGCCTGTATCGGGGTCACCAAGTCTCTCATTTTTCTGAGTTTGGAGATTTGGTAACAGACTTTTTAAAACCCTTCCGCTTTCTGGAAATATAAGTACTGGCAACTGATCTCCATAATTGCCTGCGGATATCTTGAAACGGTTCTCCTAAGATTCAAGGAGAAAGCGATGCACCAACATTTAACAACTCACACGCACAAATTCGAAGACGTTAGTGAATGCGAATGCGGATGAGGCGAAATGATTCGATTGAAAGAGATGCTGAGATCCGTACAACATATTTGCTGCCGGACTATGTAAAATAAATGGGGTCGATTGTACAGAAATTGAATGGGTAATTCCATTGGTTTACTGCAGAAAAAATCATACGGTAAGTTGTACTCTTAGTACTTGGAAAGCTTTGTTCAAAAAACGAAGAAATGAAGCTCACTTATATAATTGAAGTGACAAATGGCCATAGAAATTTTCGTTAGAGGGCAGCGGAATGTTAAAGAGAGTGATGTGAAGATTCGTTAAAAATTATTAAAAACAAAAGCAATCACATTATTGTTCTAATCCATACAATTTGTTTTTTAAATCTGCGGCGAGGATCTTCCGTCACCCGCAAGTGTCTGCTGATTTTTTATGTGCTGGTTCGCCTGCTACTCAAATTGTTTCCTCATAAATGTCTGAATACTGGTCGAGTCCATTCTACTCAGAGTTCTGAGTAAACAGAGGTAAAGCGAGAGGCTTGGAGTTGTGAATTCTTTTCAGACAGATCTGTTGTAATGAGAACTTGGTAAGCCCGCCGAGTGGCCAAAGAAGGCTCGTGATGATCAGCATCACTACCACTGCATTATCCGCCTCCTGTAACGGAGAAATACACTCCTATGAATATCTTATGATCTTGGATTTCCATTTCAGCAGTTGGAGCAGATTGCCACAGTGATATCTGCCGAGGAGGCACCGTGTGTAAGAATGGCATCTGTGTACTGGATCCGTGCCCAGGGAGGTGTGAAGAACATGGAAAATCTGCAAACTTCGGACTCTAGCTGCAAGCGTGTAGATTTTGTGTAGGATCAAGCAGCAAAAAGTGTGATATTGTGACAGTATAGTGTTATGAAGAGATTCAGCTGTCCAGCCGATCAGTCGTGTCGATTGGGAGAGTGTCGTATCATGGAAGGTCTACCGTGCGTCCAGGAGTGCAGTGGCACCTTTTTATGCGTTGATGGCCGTTGTAGAAGAAATGGTAAGTATTAGAACAATAACCTGTGGAAAATATCATTTGCCAAATGTTGTGAGCGACGTAAGGTTAATAAAATTGAAAAGTGAGCGACTGCATTACATTAGACTTGAGGTTGCATTAAGGTTTTAGTCATGCAAACCTTCATTTCTTCGATAGAAACTTAGTGGACAAAGATCTCTCATTTAGGTTAAGTTTGTGCCCTTATCAGTATGTGAAAAGTGGAGCTAGTATTTAGAATAATCTCGTCATCATTCACATTATCGAGAATCGTAAATGGCTATTATGTTTCTTCTGAGATTGAACGCAGACAAAGAATAATCGGTTTAATCACTAAAAAAATCGTTTTCTTAAACTCAAGGTTTTCGACAGCTGAACGAGCTCGAAAATCAAATAGGAGCTTTCATAGGATCTGTATTTTAGACTGTGAGCGTCGAGTTTGTCAACTGGGCGAGTCGTGTGAGGGTGGTCTGTGCACCCGAGTAACCGGTCGTTTCTGCACTTGGGCCCCGAGGGACTGTGGGGAGTCGTTCGCATGTAAGGACAACTTCTGCGTAGATCTACTAACACCAGCTGCTACGAGTCAATCTCAAAACAGCTACACACGTCGCAATTGAACGAATCTCTGCGGCAAATTGTTTCCAAGTGTGACGTGGTTGTCAGCAAAACGTATCAATTCGTCTTCATAGCGTATCGATACCTATTATGTATCGATATCGAATATATATGTATCAATGCTTCATTTAACGAAAAATAAATCTCTGAGCATTATATAAACTGTCTCTCCTTTTGCTTCATTATTCTAAAACCATTTTGGTCTTTAGAAAACCATGGAAAAGACCAAATATTCTTCAAAAGGGTTTTTACTTTCGCGACAGCAACGTTGAGATTCTCGTCGTCAGTCTTTTTTTTTCACTGTTCAATAACAACTTACCAATTTTACTCTCTCAAAATCTTAAAACTAAGAAGAAAAGACCGATAAAACAGACAAAGTATTGTTGTGATAGCATCCCTTTCTTCTTCTCCACAGCGATGGTAGGATATGGCTATATCAAGGATATCGCTTCGTAAACATTTCAGTAGTCTATAAAATTAGTTCTAAAAGTTGTTTTCACCAGACCCAATTCTACATTGAGTTTCACAAGCGTTGCGCGTTATCGCGCGTATTTTTTGCAGCCCAGAGATCTTCCTAGAGTACTGGTTATCGTTGAACAGTGTAAATCTCGTAAATCTCGGAGATTTATCGAAAATATACGCGTTTTTTGAAAAGGCCTCCTAATAGCGCTGTGGTAGGAGAAATAAAATTGTGATTCGCATGCGTAGCGCATTATGGCGCACATTTTCGTTATTTAACTGAGAATTTTTCTTCCGTTTAAAAGATATTTTCAAGTTTTTTTGTATTGAAATTGTAAAGTAAATTACAGCAATATCGCCTCTCATGCACATCTTATAGTACCAAATAGAACTGTTACTAAGTCTAAGCCTAAGCCATGTAGAGAAAATCATACAGTAGAATCATATGTTCTGTCCAGAGTTTTTCTCAAAACGGAGAAAACCGTAAACTAAATAACAGAAATCTCGCTGCACATGTGAATCGCCGTGAACATTAGTTTAACGCGTTATGTATCCACGGCCACTCACACAACATAGCCAACAAGCAATGCGCGGCATATTTGAAGCTCAATCTTATTTTCTCTGCTACAGTGCAGCAAGATGATATGTTCAGAAACAAGCATGGTTTTGGAATTGTCGGAAACTACGCTTTCGAATAATTAATAGTCTAATGGAAGAACTGTGTTCTGCAAGAGATACGCGTGTGTAAAACAAATCTATTTTCTCTACCACAGTGCTGAAAGAAAACTTTAGAAAAACCATTACACATTAGAAGTCTGCGAGATCTAGGCTATCGAAAGATCACTAATTGCCTGAGGGAAATATTCTCTTCTGTGATTTATAAGCGCGACAATGCGCGACGCATGTTAAACATAATTTTATTTCTATTGCAAAACGCGGTGAGAAAGCTTTTCTAGGAAAACAGATACAATTTCGAATTTCTTAAGATTTGGGACTTCGCATGATCACTCATAGAGCACTCTCGTGGTGCTGGTCGAAAGGTCATTTACAAGGTTATCCCACCCTATGTCTTCTGCACGAGAACACTGCAAACTCCTCAATTTGGGTACGCGTTCCATTCGCAGATAAGATGCCTACAAAAAAAGCGAGTAGGTGGCGATTAGCTGAAATAATATCTAATTCACAAGCTGTGTCACACCATAAGCTTTCTATTGAAAATCGAACTTCTCTGAAAAAAAAAAAACGATGGTGGAAACGTTGAGCTTTGAAAAAGACTACAGGATCAATCTGTTTTCAGTTCCAACTCCTGAAAACTACCTCTCGCCTGTTCTCACCGATTAAAATGAAAACGGACTGCTGTATTTACGTGAATAAAGGAGCATAAAATTTACAATAAGAGACCAAAGTGAAAAAGCACACCACTTTTCCTGAACTTCTATCCACAACACGGTACGGATATTGATTTTTTTTTGGTATAAAACTGGTGTTAAACATGGGATTTATCTACCGGAACAACTCAAGCGGGATCGACCATATAATGACAAGCCAGAAACAGTGCCTACGTGACAGCTCTATAGTGCCACCATACAGTAATGGATTCGATGTATAATTATTGGTGCTAAAGTTCAACTCGTAAATGTGAAAAGAATTCCTGTCATAGCCTACGAAAAAAACAGTTGGAAATGACAAGATATTTCTTGAGGAATCCTTTGTGCCATTTCCTTCAATTTATTCCATCCCTAACAATCACACTCCATCACTAGAAGAAACAAAGACCAACCAGAATCAGAATTACAGGAGTAGTCATGACAGAATCATATTTTTTATTAATCCACTCTTATATAATCTTCTCTTATAATCTTATGTATGGACCATATAATGACATATAATACTACCGAATTGATCAACTCAACACTTTATTCTACAACTATATTTCTCGTTTCTGGTTTGATCAATTTCTATTTGAACTGTTCCCATATACTGCGTTGGACACTACTCTATAGGCACACCACTCTCTTCTCAGTCAACATGCAATCATGATGTTGGCATAGTAATCTACAACCAGAGAGCTGAGAGGGCTTATAATATGTTTACTACCTCGCTAGTACTGTTGAGTAATAAACCTGGAATGAGATCGCTGAATGGCCACGAAAAAATTCCCGACGATCGAGCACCCTTTCAAGCATTTTCCAGAGGCGAAATATCGATAATTCACGTCGAACGTCTCCAAAGCAAACGGCGCCACATAGAGAACGCCTGACGAATATCACGCTATACAAATGCGATACAAGAAGTAACACAACGAGTTCGGAACGTCGAGCTGATGTACCGGTGATCAGCTTTTTCGTCGCCAGGGGAGCAGGTGACCATCCCCTGTGACAAAGCTACATGCCCTTTTATCTCTTTTCATTTCCCTTCCTCTCTCCTAATCTGTTCCTACATTTTCGTAAATAACCTTTGCCTTTTCCCTTGGAAATCACTGCATTTGTACCTTTACTTTACTATCCTCACATAGAATCAAATTATCACTTCATGCCAAGACATAGCATACAGTTGCCAACTTTTTAACCTCACTGCCCTCCTCTTTTTCCTTGGTGAATGGAGTAAAGTCACTATTCTTCTAAAATATAGAATGTTGCCTGTTTCCTTAATGAAGTTAACATAAACATTCTTTACAAACTACCGTATCATCTAACAATCTTGCTAACTCAAACGTCGCTGTAACCCTTCCCACACTTATCAGGTCACACTTCTCGTGAGCTTTCCACCATTGTCTAATGAACTGAACCCCCGCCGAGCTTTACACTCACGCTATCATGTGCCTTGATTTCAACGCTTTCTTTTCACGATTGTTTCTTATTGAGACGGCTTTTACTATTGAGCTAACAAATTTTCCAGCACACGTTTTCTATATCAAGCAGTACAAAAAGGATTTGCTCTCTATACGTTACAATTTACAAGAAAAAAAAACTCAATAGACTCATGTAACAACACCGTTCAATAGGCTATCTTGAGACCGCGTTCAAAGAAACTCAATATAATCTGATAATCTTTAGAACTTTTAAGAGGTACAGTATGGTATTTTTAGTGCTCTACGAACGTTTCGGCGTATTCGTAGCCGTAAGCCATGCAATCGACAACCATTCACTCTGAAAAACGCAACATCAAATGATCTTTTCACTTGACGAAAAGTAATACATCTTCAGCGCCTGTTGCTAATGGTAGAAAGGGCGAACCGCAAGGCATGTGATACTCATGAGACGTGCGAGAATACGCCGGAACCTACGTATGCCTCTAGAGATGCTATACCAGACTTCTTGAAAGGCTTCAAGCATTCTATCGGTTTTTATATACAACAGTATAAAATTTGCTGCACACTCTGAAACAAATGTCCCCTCTGGTGACGAAATGATCCAGAATTACGCCACTCATATGTTGCAAATACACTGTCGTTTTGAAAACCCTTCTTTCGTCACCTTTAAGGTATGACATCTTCCTTTATACGATAAAAGTAATCCCTTGCTCTTTCTCTTTGAATGAGTAACACTACAAATGTGCGGACTTCACTTGAAAAGCAAAGCTACATCGAAAATGTAAGTATACATAGTGAAATAACATCTCGGACTACCTAAGAATCCCGAGAAAATTCCATTAGCTTCATGAATTCCTCAGAAAATAAAAAGCCAGTTCAAAACAGCTATTTTTTTGTTAGATCAAATGGCAGAGCTAAACAACCTCTCTGATCGGTGACTAACGATAATAAAGTGTTACTAAAAAACACAAACGAAAGAAAATTGGAGAGGACATGCTTCATATTTCAATACTAAAATTTGATACCCATAATCTATATGCAACCTCAAAAAAAAAGTCAAAAAGCGCAAACATTTGACTACAATTAGTGCACCGCACGAGAGGAAAATTACAGAGAATTGAATGCACAGACGATTCCATCTGATAGCTGTAGTCTGAGGCTCACAATAAACCTAATCAAAGATCTGTGAAAACTTGGAGAAGTCACACAGAAACAAACACTTCTATCTACATGAGAAAGTAGGAGCAAGAATGGACAGAGTAGTTCATAGGGCACAATGGTTAAGAATGAAAGAAACTAACAAAGAAAAGCTAAAAGTGACCCCAATCGTACTGCATATTTCGATGGTCTATCTCGTACTGATTAAACGACTTCTTCAGCAATACCCTGCTGTAGCCAAAGTTGTCGCAACTTGTGGTACAACTCTTCGTTAAGATGCAGAGGATTGCCTCGTCTGCGAATGAGAAAACATTAGAAATATTTGCTCAGTTCACTAATTTCGACTCTGTTGCATAACTTTGCCAAAAGATATAAGAACAGATAAAATAAGAACTTTAAGCTTTCCAGCCATTATATCAAATATCGTATATTTCCTCGAGAATAACAAGTTCTGCACGTGATCTTAAGCAACAGAACTGGTGATTTGTAGGAAACCTACCGAAACCCTTGATCCGCTTCTCCAAATTCGTCAACATACGGTGCAGCACGAAAACAACCACGATTCCGCGTTGTCATCAAGACTACGGCACAGTCTCGAATTCTAAATGTACACAGGTTTATACAAGGAATAGCAATATTCCAAATCAAACATTTAAAGAGCTTTAAATGACGATATCAGTAACCCTGTCTCGAACAGAGACAGAATCGACACTAAGACAGCCATCCTTGGAATCCGCGCGATTTGAGAAGACGGACCGTCTAAGTATCCAAGTAAAATTTGTTATAGGTGGAATACAAAGAATAAAAAAATCATTAACCTCAAAAATACTCCCATTGGACCAGAGCAATGCATCATGTGATACCTACAGGCTCCAGTGCTTTCTTTGCCAACCTAAAGAAGAAACTCTTCAAATGAAAAGATTAGGGCTCATACGTATGAATCTCACTTCACCTGTTTCTGGCAGCAGTAGCTTTGAGAACACAAAATCTGGCCGCATACAAGACACATTGTCGGAACATTGGCAGCATTCTCATCCAGTGGAATTGATGGACATCTGAATAATACAGTTAATTTCAGTGGAAATGCATAAGAGGCGATTAAAGCATACTTGAATGCTGACGCCAAGTGGATAACATCGCTAAATTCGTACGGAAGATCAATCAGTTGTGTTGCACGAATTGGCTGACGAACAACGTCATGTGGTGAGGAAGGAGTTGCAGCAGACCACCTTCAACATACTTTTCAGTAATAAATTTTTGGAAAAGAGGCGGAATGAATTAGTACCTCATAGAGCAAGCATCTTTATAAGACCGCGTTTATTTTGGAATAATTTTTTCAAAATTTCAAAAAGGAATTTTTCTAATTGAAAGAAGTTTCCTAAATTTCTAATTGAAGAAAGAAAGAACGAAAAAAAAAGAAAAAAAAAAGAAAAGAAAAAAGAAAAAGAAGAAAAATAAGAAAAAATAAAAAAGAAAAAAAAAGAATTCTTCAAAAAATACTCTTTGAACCGACTAGTAAACTCTCTGTACAAACACTTCCTTTGCAAAATATTATGAATAACATGATTAATGGAAAATTTTGTCAGATGGTGCAAATTTTACTGCAATTTTCGAATTTACAACTCTGAGAAAAAAGGCACTTTTCTTCGACCAGTCAAAATCAAGAGAACCTCGTTGCTACAATGCCCAAATATGCTATCTAACTCCCTGTTCACTATTCATAGAACGATGCAAGCGATATCAATTACATATGTGCCGTCGGTCAGCCATGTTATAATTGCTTCAGGTCCTATTCACATAAGATAGACTGTGAGGTATTTCGCTTGTTCTGATGCACTACAATAGATAAGTTTTTGAGTATTACAAGTGAAGTTTTCTGGCGATTCGACGACCTGAACCGCGAGAATTACGAGTTCCATTTTATGTGCACAACCCGTATTCAATCTTCTGAAAAACAATTTACAACCGACCATAATTTACTGTGGCAGATTACTGTGGCATTAGATCGATTGCGAACTTACAACTCGTTCATCGTTTCACTCTTTTACGGGAAAGTGCACATTCTATTGTACATACGGCCCTTTTATTGGGTTTTCAAGATGAATTGTTTGAAGCCTGTTGCGCCCTTTTTTTAGGTCCATCCTCTATTTTGTTAACCGTAGAATAGAACGATAATCTCAAGAAAACAGTTCGCTGCTACAGGTCTGATTACTGGTACAAAATCAACACTGATGTTAATGCGATGACCCAAGTACTCTGTAACTGCTTCATCGTGGAAAGCTTATGTATATCTATGTCAGTGTACAATGAAGGAGAGAAATCAATCGAAGACACTTGAATGCTTTCCGGTAGCTATATAACCTGATGAAGAATTGAGAACACCAAAGGTTCACTGTGGTGACACTGCTCTATCGCATAAGGCGAGAAGTTACCCCAATCCACAAGGTTACATGGAAAATCTTGGAAAGCCGTCGCTCTAATTTGGTCACTTCTTACATCACAGCTTTGCTAACATATGAATGTAACTGTTAATAACACCAAAAACATCCAATATTAACATTGAGAGTCGATGTATGTGCTTTGGATGAAGACTTAGCTCGCACTATATATGAGCACCAGTTCGTGAATTGGTATTAGTGTAACAGTGACTCAAATCTGAACTAATCTATACGAAAGTTGCTTATGTTGACATTCTCGATAGCTGACCATTACTTTTAGCAGTAAAGAAGCTATGGTAATTGAAGTTGAGCTGAAGATAAACGAAAAACTTCCTTACATATAAAACAGCTGCTCTATAGCTAAACCATCCAAGAGTTCAGTAAGATGTGACGGAAGCCCCATATATCGGCATAATGGCTCGAATTCATCAACTGACGGATCTTAAATGAGTTTATACAGAACTGATTTCGATCTTGCTTCGTGGCAATAACACGTGTGATATACCTTTTAGAGCTTCAGGAGGATTGACAAGTGTTAACGCATGATAAAATAGAGCTAATGGGCGCAGGAAGGATAATGTGGCCTCTGTTAAAGTCTAAAAAACAGCAAATGATCTAGAAAAACCATATAAATGTTAAAGGAGAACTACATCTATATCTATCATAACCAAAAACATACTGCGTATAGTCTTGGGGCATCAACTAAGGTACCATCAGAAGGTCTTGCAATAGACCACAACAATTCCAGACGAGTAGAAGAAGATTTGTCAAGTACACTACCACTGTCTTCATCATCTCGCATTTCGTTGTCTACAAATGATGCGAAGACCTGCAAAAAGCAGTTAAGTGGCGATGAGTCGAGCACTTGAAAAGCAAGAACGTGTAAAAAAGAGACTTTTGAGATTCTTGAAAGGCCTGAAAAGTACCTGGAAATACAGCCCAGTAAGACACAGACGCATGACGTGCAATTCATCTAAAGATCCATCTGGAACCATTTCACGGAGCTGTCGAGTCGGTTTCAGCGACTGAACACCATCGTTCCAAGTCCATCCAATCGACATCATCAATGATAGCTTCAACAAAGACAGTCATCGAAAATCAAAGAGGCATCTTTGCTATTGAAATGTTATAATATTGAGCAATAGAAGAGATTACAACATCGAAGAAACTCACTGCCAAACTCAGCATGTCAACGTGAAGAAGGTTCACGTTAACTTCTTTTTTACTAGAGAACAACTGAGCAAACGTAGACGATAAAAGTTTGGCTGGAGAGTCTGTTGACTGTGGGCTTAAAAGACGCATGTCATAGAAACGCAAAAATAGAAACATTAGAAAATGAAGAATTTTATAGTGCACCTTGAACTTGCAAAACTATGCACTGGACTAGTAGCTGTGTGAGGATCAGGAGAACGAGGGCTTACTGGAGCCGCACCAAAAGTCGAAGGCACTGGAGGCGGAGGAGTTAATAGAACTCTCAACATATTCGCAGTGAAGTCAGGTAAAAGTTGAATACAAAATGAGAGAGCCGCCGATAGGCGAGCCATTGCCAACAGACAATCTCGCTGAAAAAAAAAGACTTCTTTAATAAAGTATGAAAGCCAAAAGATTCAAAAGACGAATAAAGGTGTCTTTCCTAATAAATCATAAACGTATAATGGATTTTTTTCAAAAACTTTCGTTTCGAGTATTCTTGAGACCACACTCAAATTTCAGTATGCTTTATAGTTATTTTTGAGTGACACATGTGGTCTGTTATGGGCACTTATACAGTACAGTATGGTCTGTTATGGGCACTTATACAGTACAATACACGTGTTTCGGCTTTGCAGCCTCGTCAATTTCACGGCGCCTTTTCGTTCATTCAGTTCCTCGGGGACCTACCATGTACACAGAGGTGTCGACGACAAACGCTTTACACGCGGCGATAAGTGGTAGAATCAACACTCTAAAAGCAACAGCCAAGAGCAATCCAATGTACAACAATAACCGTTCCGTGATTTTAACAATTATCGGAGTGTATAAAACGTTCGTCGTCGACTCCTCTGTGTAAGGAGTAGATCCCCGAGAGACTGACTGAACAAAAAGAGTGCAAATGACGAGGCTGCAAGGGCAAAAGACGTGTATTGCACTGTATAAGTGCTCATAACAGACCACATGCATGGCTCAAAAATAACGATCTATTCTGCTTTCGATACCGATAAAGAATTAGTATACATCTCAAGCTCTATCATGGCGTGAGACATCATGATCTTTCCTGATAAACAATCTACAACAATTTAAAAGAGTCAATCCAACTAAGTTACTATCACCCTCTATCCGGGAGCGCGTGCTCTAACCCGTAGCACTACTGACGCCCATTTTGCCCCCTACTGACACCACTCTTTCTACGATAGAGTGAGATGTGGGTTCGAGTTCCGCCTGAAGCGAAAGTTTTGCCCATCACTCTACATCACAGGGTAAAAGGATAAAGGATAAAGCTCTCGGCGTTGATCAATCCCTGAGGGATGCGCCATGCATTTGACTTCAATTTTTAACTTCGTTTGAGGTGATTGAATGCATATCTGGCCTTTACAATGACTCGCGATGGCCTCCCGCTGAACCGAGTCAGTGCTGCTTATCCTTGCGGACAAGTCTGAGACCTGCCTGGTACCAATTTACCGACCCCGGAGGGATGGATGGCTTGGTGAGCCATGAGCGCGAGACTGAACCATTGACCTCGTGTGCGACGCAGAGCACCTCTGACCACTGCGCCACATGCGCGACACCACAGGGTATATTTGAAAATTCATAGCAGCGCCAAAAGTGGTTAAATAAAAAGAATTTCATTTGAATTACTATCAATTCAATGTTATGAAAATATAGTCCTGCCCTGATCGTTTATGTTGAAGCATAAAACATTGGATTCCTTTTTGGTAAACACCGGGAAACATAAGATGAAAAATGATGAGGTGAACCTTAACTTGCAGCAAAACGAGGTAAAAAATAAAGCTCTCGGCGTTGATCAATCCCTGATGGATACGTCATGCATTCGTCTCCATTTTTTTTTACTTCGTTTGAGATGACTGAATGCTTTCTGGCCTTTACAGTGACTCGCGGCGGCCTCCTGGTGTATAGAGTCAATGCTGTTTCTCCTCCCAGATAAGTCTGGTACCAGTTTGGCTGATGCCATTTTACTGAGCCCGGACGGATGGATGGCCTGGTGAACTACGAGCGCAAGATCGTTTTATCGACCTTGTGTTACGCAGAGCACATAAACCACTGTGCCTCAAGCACTGTGAGCAGCACATCACTCAAATTCATGTCCTCGTTATGGACCTTCATTTTCGTTTTCGTTTGATTTTAATCCTCATCTGTGGAAACACCGCTAACAGCAAACGAATCATCCTCTATACATTGACCGCGCAGTGAAATTCTTTATTCGGGCGGTGTTCCACAAAAAAAGATCCCACTCGAATTAGAGCAAATACGAAGATCTACAAAGGAGACGAAAGACTGTGGACAATCGACTCGACTCTTTGGCGCTGAAGACGAAGACGTCAAAACGTTGGCCGAAAGAATCTCATTAATGAATGTCATCTGATTGGCAAGTAAAAAAGTAAACTAGACACAAAAAGGTTGGAAAAAATACTTACCTGACGGGTATTCATAGCGCAAAATAGTGGCTTCCGTTCACTAGCAAGGACGGCTGCTACTGTTCTCGCCACATGAGCGGCACTTTTCCATACTGCTAACGCAGCGGGAGGGCTATGAACATCGTCATGACTATCCCGAGCTTTCGCCTCATCTGTACCACGTATGCGCCCCTAAAAACAAATTCTCATCCAGACCGCCAAAGAATCAATAAAAACTAGGGTCATATCCAAAAAAAATGGTGGAACATCTCAACAAAAATTATGCAAACCTTATGAATTAGCACACTGCTGAAGACTTTAACCATTTCTTCGTAGCGTTCATATGAGGGTCCAACACTATGAAAAAATTGTCATACTGAAGATTTTCTAACACTGATAATTCACTCGAAAATGCACGTTACATCTTTCGCAAAAGCTTCAACAGCACAGCTACGCCAGCGGATGGTAAACCCTTGATTATACCGCCAAAGAAACCAAACCGTCCACTTGTACCGTCACTTCGTCTCTCACGGCGTGCAGATGCTAGATCGGACGACGACGATGTTTCGTATTGTGGTGAGGTCAACTGAACCTTAACCGCATTAGTAATCTAATGGAGCTAAGAACTGTAAAATCTTCCTACTTCCATCTCAGCACGGGTCTCCGCATTCTGCACACGCATTATTTCCGTCATCTCACGAAATAAATCAACAGCTCGCTGAGGATCCTCTTCAACGTCAACATCTAAACAACGCGTGATACATGAAATATGATACATCGATATATACCAATAAGCTGGTGAAGAGCGTGTGTGGTCCACTAGAGTATCTCTACACACACTCGTGGTCGATGATTCCATAGCGCGCAAGGGTCCTAGAGGCTTTATCTTTCCGAGGTCAGTGAACTGGTAACGAACTTGTGTGGGATGTAGCAGCGCTGACTTGATACATCACTAGGGCACCGCTAGTGATTGTAAAGGCTAGTTATTCATTCAATCACCTCAGACAAAGCAAAAAATTCAAAATGAAAACATAGCGCATTTCTCAGGGCTAGATCACCCCGAGAGCTTTATCTTCCTAAATATATTGGTACTTTAACAAGCCAACTAATAAAAGGAAAGCACTTACCCATGGCATTACATGAAATACTTGAAGAGGCTTCCGTGGGCTGCTGAGTAGACGGTTTCTGTCCAAGCAACAATGACATCGTAGAAGCAGATGGAACCGATGTAGAGAGTGAATTGTCAAGTGGCATTACCGAAAGCTCGTCTCCTTGCTTCACCAGCTCCAATAAAGAACGTTCAGAGTGAGATCTACGAAGATATCACTTATACTTTTGACTTACTAGTTCAGCGTGATACTGGTCCTACTATTGTGATGGGAGTTAAACACCATCTCTTTGCTACACCTAAATGGCTAAATCGTGACGCCTATTGCTTGTAATCCTACCTTTTCCTGCTGTGCGTTTTCGTCTTTTGAGTTGGAGCTTGGCGTACGGGTGGGGTATCCAGAAGGTTCTTCACTCTTTCGACCCAGTTGTCAAAATCCTCATTTATATCGATACGTGCTCTTGAGAATCTAGATTAGAAAGTATTATAATGAGAGATTAATTTTCTAGCGAAGATTTACTGACCCATCAATATCCATCAGTTGCAAGGCCGGTAGCAATGGCATTGCAGTATTTGAAAGACGTTTACAAAGAGGACATAAATACTCCCCTACCTATAAAAATTAACTGGTATAATTTTCAGGTTACAAATGGTCAGGATAAAAGTCGCTATACCTCAGGATCAACCATTTTCTGATTGAAAACCATTTGCTGACGAGGACGTTGACGCTCCCTGCTAAGTAGTGTTTCCAAAAGGCTGCAACATTAGAAATAAGTTTTCATATAGAACCCACGGCAAATGTTAGCAAGGACGACTTGATCTCATGACACCACATTTGTCCAGAAATAGGAGAATCTACTCGAAAAATTAGAGCACGTATTAGAAACTATTAGCTCATTATTTTAACACTTAGACGGCCTTCTTTAACAGTCGTCCAAGAGCAAGCAGATTTTCCAGCTGCCTTGCCTCCTGCTCATAGCAGCTTTTAGCGCACATTTATTATGAAAGTCCACAAGGAACATAGGTAATCTCTCCTTACATATCCGGTCATCAGAAATTATGACGCAGATTGCAGCAACTGCATTCGATCTGTTCCCTCGCATTCATTGTCCACAATGGTCTTTAAATATATCGCGTACTGTTTCGGCTGTTGCTTGAGGATTTCGTCTTTTTCATAAATGTCGTGGAACGTTGGTCAAGACGATAAACCTTGCAATCGCAAACGACCTCGAATTAGGCGTTCCTATGGTGCTCACTGACTTATTAAAGTTGTTGTAGAAGATGATCGAAACAGTGCCTTGCTTATTACCTTGCTTCTTGATACACCGCATCCTGTATACGTGTCGTATTCAACCTGTATTTTCTCAAGATTTCGAATGTGGGGCTTCAGGATACACTCTATGTAACACAGTCGAAATGTTCTATGTGGAGCACTTAAAATTCATGAGTTGTCTCAATTACTAATTCATTGTGTGGTTGCAGATTATACGATTAGAGATTATAACACAGCACTAGTGACCACGGTGAAAAGTAGAAAGATACGTGCATTTTTGAGTCTCACCTGAGTGCTGGTTTCTAGAGAAAAGTAATTATACTCATTTTATCCGTATCCGCTGTCGACCAACTGATCGTCATGTGAATGAGCAAATGTCGACAAACCTTCCATTATTCCTAACGAGCGCAAGATTGGTTCGGTAGATTATGCTTGTTCTAAGAACTGGCTGAATATAGTGTCGATCGCCGAAGACCTTCGTAAAAAACCAATATGGAATAGGCGGCCAATCTGCCCAGCTGCGCGTTTGATATTCCGTGGAACATGGTTATTACCGGTTCATTTCTATCAGCTGCAATTCAGAAGCATGGTGTGGTTGCCCCATTTGATTTCGTCATTTGGGGTACTCAACGGCGTCACTGACCTTTGATGGCTGTTGTAGATCGGGACTCCGGCCTCCTTCTTCCACACCTCTTCTTTATTATTTAACAAATGCACATTATCACATGAAGATAACACGACAAGGCCTCCATTTCAACACTACACGAAGCCACATTCACGCTTCCAAACTCGTTCTATTACAACGATGATACCGCTTTTCTTGAACATTTCTGGGGCAATGGCTCTGCAAGCCAAAAATTACAGTCCATAGTGAATGGTTCCCCAAATCGCAGCGATATCGCCCCTAGTAGATGTAGAGATGACTTTTCTTCTTGTGTCGAACTATGTAACTCCCGCAATCCAGTGGAAACGGTCAGTGGAGAATTATTGAAAAAAAAAAATGAAAAAGTTTCGGACCTGTGAAAACATTCGAAATGCATCGTATGTGAACATGTAGAAGCGTCAATACCAAAAAGAAGATTAGCTGGTGCCAAATCGCGTGATTTTGCATCGTTTTCAGTTTCACCTTGTTGTGCAAATAGTAATGATCTGTAATTATCGGATAATTCTAACAAAGAGTAAAAGATATTCAGCAAACGTACTTTTGTACATAGGCTGCACACACGAAAGCTTTTCCACTCTTCGGACATAGCGTCTCTTCCTCTTGACATAATATGCATGTAACTTTTCGAGGTAGCACTTCTTCAACACGACTACGGTGTGGACCCAAGCAGACCGGAAATCCGTGGTCCTCTTGCTTGCTGAAATATTACAATTAAAATGATATAAAGCTCCAAGAGAAAGTTCTTGGTGTTGGCCAATTTTCCTCTTTGAGGGATGCGCGATGCGTTCGCATTCAGTTTTCACCTTGATTGAAAGATTGATTGGCTTATCTGGCCTTTACAATGACTCGCAGTAGGTTAACACTATCATATCAGTGATGATATACATGCACAGATCTGAAACCGGTTCACCGACCCTAAAGAGATGTAGGGCATGGTAGGCTTCAAGCACGAGACTGGACCATCGGTTATACATTAAACGACCATGTGTTCGCAAAGCACCCCTAACCAGTGTGCCAGGCACCCTGAAACTTTTTAGATAGCGTAGAGGTTCTGATGTTATCTACCACAAGTTCGACGTTCGGCCTCACTCAGCTTCACCAAGTCTGCCAGCAAAATAATATATGGGGAAAAGAAAAACATTAGGTGTGCTACTCTCCCAGAAAACGAACACAATTCATAAACTGTTTGGTAATAATGATTTTAAGAAAAAAGTACACAGTACTCGAAGCCGATCAACACAACAAGCTAACCTAACGAAATCTTCGTCGTCATCGCCACGAAATTGGCTCACTGCACTTCCGGGTTGATTTGCATCCAGTAAAACAGGATTCTCTGTTTCCATGACCTTCAGGAACGACTTCTGCATCTTGGACATCTAGAAAAGAAACAACTCAGCAGGAGTGATGATGCAAAAATATGTGACAAAGAATAAAAGTAAGAAGCAACCTTCATCATGGCTTGCTCCCGCATTCTTGCTGCTCGTTCGGCTCGTTTTGCTTTGGCTTCATTCGGGGTTTCCTGATTCTCTAAACTTTCTTTCTTTTCTCCGTTGTATGTCCAGTTGCAGACAACCGTTGAATTTCTTTATAGTTCTGTAAGCAAATTTCCATATAAGACCATTTACAGAGTGAGCTTTCGAAACTCTACCTGGATTGTCCACCAAAGCAGATCTGCATGACTCGCGACCTCTGAAGACCCAGCAAGGGACTCTAACGACTGAAGCAACTCTTCCTTCGCTGATATTTCAATAAATGGAAAACCTTGAAGGTCTTGCGCTTGTTCATGCAGAGCCATTCCAATCAGATACAAAGCCTAAAACAAGACGTTCCTACCTACACATCGCACAAAAAGGAACAACAAAAAAGTTGCGTACCCGGTGAAGCAGTCGATCACTTGAAAATCGACTACGCTTTCCTGTTCTATCTAAGACGAGTTTTAGAATTTTGATTAAACATGGTGTTTTGAGAATATTCCGAACGGGGATGAAGAAAGGTTCAAATTTACAAGGAATTGGTGGTGGACACGCTTGCAGCTTCCTACAAAAAATGACTGAATTAATAAAGAAGCGAACGATGTAGAATTGAGACAACTATATAGGCTCCACGCGGACATACCGACTAAGCTTCAACCGCACTTTTTGTTGATACTGCTCTGCTTGTGAGAGATCACTTTTCGAATAATGATAGAAGAAAGGGTTGTACTCTGACAGCAATGTGTCTTTCAAATGGAACTGCCCTGCCGAAGTGGAAGTTGGCTTGCTGAAAAGTGAATTTGAACCACTACAAATGCTACGTTTACAATACATCCTAATTCAATGACCAAATTTGAGAAAGAAAACAAACATAAACACGGTTCTCATATAACATAATCTATTAATGGCTACAGCAACAGATTGTTGGTAAAAACTACACTGGGAAAAAACCAAAGACTGCCATCCAAAATTCAAATCCTACTAGGACACGAACAAATAATCTTCACAATGCACCTGATCAAAACAACAACTGAGCTCGTGTGGTACAGTGGTTAGAATCGCTCTACGACAACACACGGTCAACGAATCAATAGTTGACGGTTCCGATCCTGAGCCTAAGGTTCACCAAGCCTTCCATCCATTCGCAGTTGGGGACTTGGTACTACTTGTCTGAGAGGATAGCAGCACTAACCTCATACATCGAAAGGTCACCACGAGTCATTGTAAAGGCTACATATGCTTTCAATCACCTCAAACGATGTTAAATGTGAGCGAATGCATGACACAATCCTCAGGGATCGATCATTGTCGAAAGCTTTATCCTTTAAAATCTTATTAAAATGAAGTGAATCTTATTTTACTCACACAAAATTGGCAACACTGTTGACGACTTCATGTAAAGAAATACGCTCTACCATGGGATCGTGAGACATTCGCTTTTGAATCTGGAAAAGAACTCAGGTTGAATTTCTCTGTCGCTGAAAATACTTACCAGAAAAATCATACATGACTAAACGGCTGAGGTCCGGTACATAATACATGGACGACCTCACGTTGCATCCTCTCAGTAAAAGTACACTTTCCCACACCAGGATAGTACCTCTCACCTGCAACAATGTGAGCTATTTGTCTATGCCATGACAGGAGTGGAGCACGAATTATTAACGAACCAACTATCATTATCAACAAGTGCAGCATTTCCTCAGCTAGTATTACGATGATTTTTCCAGTTTCTTCAGGTTCCATTTTTCCAAACGGTGTTGACTGTTTGGATGCACAGTCTCCACATTGATCAGCCCATTGGATAAGACGAAAACGACAAATAATGTGCAACAGAAAATCTGTTGGAGGACGGATAGCGGCTCCAACCTGTAGCATTAACAATGAACGAATAGTGCAAAGGACATAGAAAACCTTAGAAGTAATCTTATGTCTTTATGAAAGTGCCTTACAGAAAAGAAGCAGAAGAGCTTTTCTCACTGAGCAGACACGAGGTTATGAACAGACGATTTATTCGGTACAATGTGAACAGTTGCAACGGCTTACGTTTCGGCGGTTTTGCGTTCTTGAGAGCTTTGAAGAGTCAAACTGATGTGCAGTCTACTCAGCCTTACACTTTCAAGACCAAAGAGGAGTGATTTTTGATTGCTTTAGTAATGAAATCTCAATTGAGGAAGCTGCACGCCACTTTGACCCTTCGAGACTGTGAAGAAAGCGAAATTGTCGAGACGCAAGCTGTACAACTGTCCACAATGTAGTGAATAAACCGTCTGTTAACACCCTCGTGTCCACTAAGCATAAAAATTTCGGAGTTACTTAATCAACGCCGAGGTTAATCAATGGTTGGTCTGGCGAATAGGCAAGAAAGACTCAAATAAGACTCAGGATAGTGCAATATTTTGAATGCTAAGTGTCATACGACGAAGTTGAGTTATATCAAACCTGCATCATTAGCAAATCACGATCGAACATCTCTGTTCGACAAAGCGGAGAATAATAGTTGTGAATTTGATTCACCAGTGAGAAACCGTTGCGACGCCATAGCTGTGCATGTGCTTGAGCACACAAAACGAGCACCCTGAAAACGACCCCTTCAATTCTTCCAATAATTTTTTTCACTATAATACACCAGCTTTCACCTGAGTGGCATCTCATACAAAGTGCTTGCCATTTTTCGCACTTGCTGACGAGTATTAATCTCATCATCAGATAGATTAGTGGTCTCAGGAGAGCACAAGAAATGCAAGAGGTCATTATTAGCAGTGAACAGTCCGGCAGCTAGTCGCCAAAGTGGCTGATGAATGGAGACTGCACCACGCAGAACGTCAAATGGAATAACGACAGTTGATTCACCATTCACTGAAGGAAAATTTCAAACGCTGAATTAATTTGGCAGACCTTGTGGAAAGTTAGTAAATTAGGTTATCAAACGAAGTGCTAACTAGATAACATTGGAGATAATATGATAAACACACCTTCCACAACCGTGTGAGTGGCTCCAGCAGGTTCTTCAAACGTAGAAGGAGTGTGATGCATAAGAGATACCAAACAAAGGCGAAACATTGCACGGTGGGTCGCGCGCTACAAAAAAAAAATCAACATTAGATGCGCATGTAAAGAGCTGTGCGCTCGTTCTATATCAAAAAAAAAATTAAATAAAGATTAAAGCCCTCGACGTAGATCAATCCCTGAGGAATACGCCATGCATCCGACTTCAAGAAGCGCCGTCAGAATTAATTTCAATAGATATGTGGCCTTTACAATGACCCATGATAGTCTACCGACTGTATTAAGCCAGTGATGGCTATCCTCTCAGACAAGTCTGCTACCAATTACCGACTCCAAAGAGATGGAAAGCTTGACAAGCCTTGAGCGCGCAATCAAACCATGAACCATCAACTGATCGATCACGTGTGTTTCGCAGACTACCCTCTAACCAGTGCGCAGCATGCACTCTTGGTGAAAAGATACACGTAAAAAGAATAAAATTGTTCTCACGTCAGCTCTCGTCCAAGCGATAACATATCCGAGGATATCTTGTATGCGCAACTGGATATTGAATGCCGTTTCCCACTCCAATTCCCACACTTGGTGCTCTACGGACTGGCGCTTGACTTCATCCATTCCCTAGAGACAGGAAGATTGAATAAATAGAGAAAAATCAATGACTACTGTTCTCAACTGCCTATTTACCTGTAGGCGATACAAGAACCGTAACAGCGAATGACATCCTAGAATAAACTGTTCCCTCAATTGATCATTCCAGTTCTCTTCTGATGGAACACAAGTCAATATATAGCTGAAATATCAGGGATACCGAAGAGACTAAGGAAAATCTACACAGTTATATTTTGCGATTTTCGCTGAACTTTGCAAAAGCCGAAAATATGACAACAGAGAATCAGATTACCCAAGATCGCGCATCATATGCATTCCTCTTCTTACTGTCACAGGAAATGTATGCTTAGCAAAGTCGAAACGTGATAGTACATCTTTCGGCTCTAAAATGTGCTCGCGGTAATAGAAAATAGTAATGAAATAAACAATAAGAAGTAAACAACAACAGCGACCACCTCTTGCAAACTGATCAGTATGCTTTAAGAGTGAGCTGAAAATAGTCTGCATGGCACCATCTTCAGTAATCAACCGCCTAAAACAGTTTTGTAAAAAATAGGAATAATACACGTAAAGTCGACTATAAAAAATATTAAGGTACCTGGCTATGCTTGGAACGGTCAAAAATTGAACTGTGAGACTGACAACGGAAATGTCAATATCGTGGTCGTCATCTATGAATTCAGCGTAGATATCCTCATAATGCTGTAAGGCGAAAACGAATTAGAAGTGGTGAACTGTCAAAGAATTAAAAACAATGCAACAAACCTCAAGAAATGTCTTGGAAAAAGAAACTTTCTGATCAAAATTCATCAGCACCGTCTTCATTAACATTTGATGCGTATTAGCACGTGCAGCTGAAAGATATTTAGGTGTAATACTTTAGCACGCAGGTAACCATGTACAATGACACAAATGCATATATTTTCAACAAAAAGGATAGCATGAGATAAATTTATTGTAAATCTCCCGACTTCCTCTTGTGGAAAACAGCTTTCAATTTTTGCATTCAACAGGAAGTTCATAACACGCGGGCGTTGTACCAGAAGTGGCAGGTTAAAGGCTATTTCCAAAATTTAACCCTTTTGCAACCATTTTCAATGTCGCGTGGTCAATCCATCGGACTACGCATAGTTCTCAGCTGTAACGAACTTGCGAGCCTCTTGCAAATAAACAATAACTTTTCGATAACTATGAGAATTGAGATGTTGTGATAATGGCTGATTTGTAGGAAAGACTCTGTTTGATCAATCCATAGGTAAGAATGGCATGTATGATGCTATTCACTATATAGTACCATGGCACATCATTTAAACAATCTAATGTTTGAATTTGGCAGATTTTACAATTCGGGGTGTGTCTATTTCAATATTTTTCGCTCTCACATTTCATAAGACAACTACGAGTCAATTATAAGAACCAAAAAATTAGCGATTTTTCAACCCTAAAACCAGCAATATCTAGCTTTTTAGAAATTCTCTCAAGTGTTGAATAGAGCTTTTCCCGAATAACGCAGAACACGTCGTCTGTATTTTACAAGCTACGGATTGAAACAAAAAGTCTGGTAAACATGTTGAATGCGACGAGATAAAACACTGGAAAAAATGCATTGAATCCCCTACGAAGTACGTTCATGGATGTGCACCAATGTACATATCAAAACCAGTACGCATAGTCGCAAAAGGCTGGTAATTTGGAAAATGCCTTTCCCAAGACAAAAATTTTGCTGCTAATGCCGCGAATGAGGAGAACCTAGGATGAGTAAAACAAAAATGAAGGTAAATCCGTTCTCTTCAGAACAACACCGCAAGATTCCTCTATTTCACAAACAAGAAAATTTCTTGGGCGGGAAACAAAATACGTTATATTACATACTTTGGGAAAATTAAATGTAAAAGTGATACGGTACCAACATTTCCACATTTTCTTATCGAAACGTAGCAGTCGCACTAGAATTGTCTCTTCGCCTTCATTGCGACCATCGTTGTCCTTTTCGACCACTGTGTTTAATAGAACGTCACCAACTATTGAACCAGAACAGCTATAAAATGGAAAACGTTAGCATCGAAACGGCGGATGAAGATCTTCACTGTTTTAAGATTATCGCAAAAATGCAAAATTGAAAACTTCCGATAGTGTTGAGTGACGCGCAAAACCCTCAACCTCGCACAGGAATTGAACCCGCATTTTACCCTTTCTAGAGAAGGAATGTTGACCCTATTGCATCACCGGGCTCCTGTTAAACTATTACTCATTCTACGAATCGACACATGATGCATTAGAACAATTTTCTACATAAACTCAACCTAATCTAAGAAACGGAGTTGATTTTGGACGACTGCCGACAATGCCGCGATAACCCCAACGGTTGCAAATTCTACTACTTAGGCCTGCAGAATAGTTTTTCGTGAATGCCAATAGTTTACACGTAATTCAAAAAACGCCAATTCCAAATTGAAAATTCCACTTTCTTAGGCGGAAGCATGAAGGAGATAATTAGATCTTCAATATTGGTAGCGTAGATTGACCGGTCTCGAACACTGATGAAATACCGGAGTAAGCTTATTACGCCATGAGAAAGCTGTTCTAAGAAGCTTTAGCTCGACGAAAAAAAGCAAAATTGTGAGGTGCAATAAGCCAAAATTATGTTTTCAGAAGAGAAGGAAATTTGTATCTCGCTGTTGAAGAGTTGATTCTGGATGTTTCATCTCAATCACTAAAGATCATTAAGAGCTAGAATAAGTTTGTTAATGTTAGAAGGCACGACTACTTTTTTTCCCAACAAATTTGATGATATCGAGCAATCCATTTCAGTTGGCAAGCTCATATATAGTCGGATTTAATGAGAGAAATCTCGAAACGATACTCACGAAATGCGTCGATCTGAGAATTGAGCCAAGACAGTACAGCTATGGCATGATTCTGATGGGCAACCAGGGCACCGTCCATGACCTTCACATCAAGCGGACCTGTCTTTTCAGTTCGCCTGTTCACATCGCGTAGTGTACGACGCTGAAACGAAAGGAAAGATAAACTTGTAAGCGACATTGCAAAGGGAAATGAGATGACAGAACACGTAAAAATTTCGAGCCGCAAGCAAGACATTCGGCCCAGGGGGGAGCTGAACCCATGCCTCACCCATAAGAGGGGCGGTTCAGCTCCCGCCAGGGATCACATGTTTTGCATACCACTCGAAATTCTTGAACGTGTATTCGTAACATGATGTCACTGCTAGAAAGCAGTATAACGAAGAAAAAAAAGATATGTTTCGTATGTCCCACCTGAATGTCAGATTTCACTCGTTCACAGTCCAGCTTCGCCCCGACCTTAACCGAACTTCGACCCTCACGATCAACTATAGTAGCGATTAGCATTGCTTGATCCTTTGTGCAATGTATGAACATTTCTAGAGCACGAATGACCTGAAATAAAGCATTAGAGTTATCACCAAGTGGGTATGTTTCAATAACAGTAATTACCGTTTCGTATGTATGCGTTTCATCGTTGTACAAGACGGTAACATAGGGAGCAACAGTCGAAACTTCAGGTTTCTCCACAGTCATCCTATAGTAAACGATTTGATGTGAAACGTCACAGTGAACAGTAGTGGTATTCGAACTGTTTAGATCCTTACAAACTCAGACTCAAAGGAAGAACATCCGCCTTGTCCCAACAGATTAACTTCGTGGAATACTGGAGAATCAGACAGGTCAATCCTCGAAGTCTCGTTTCCATCGATTCTGGCAGGGAAAATGGGATATTGCTGAAAGGCGATTATCCATGATATCAACTGTAAAATAGTTGAGAATAGAAGAACATAGAAACTGAGAAAAGAATTAGAAGGAAGTTATTACTGCAACTGAAAATAGAAAAAGACACTGGTCGTAAACGCACTCGTCTTCGTTCAGTTCGTGTAATTTACAGGCGTATCCACTGCTCCAAGCATCCTTGTCCCCACAATCGCAATAACCAGCACCATTTGAAGTATGCATCTATAACGAAATATTCAAGTCACAGCAACAACAATCTTGACGATTGAAGTCAATAATTTAAAAAAGACTCCGCACGACTTCAGAGTGGGTCAAAGCTTTGGAGCTAGGATAAAATTTCGGCATTGGCCAATGCCTGAAGGATGCGCTTTGCATTCGTCTTCATCAGCACCGTCTGCGGCCAGTGAATGCAGGTCTCGGTGGCCTACCGATGTATCAAGACAGTTCCGCTATCCCCCGACATTCTGGTATCAATTTACCAAACCTAGAGATATGGAAGACCTAATGAGTATTGAGCGCGGGATCGAGCCATCGACCATTGATTAATTGAGGGGTGTATCCCGGAACACTTCCAACCACTGAACCGTACGTCACGTCATGAGATACAACAAAATTTGTCCATGGGAGCCTACTAACGACCAAGTTATTATTGAACTTAGGTTGGCGGCAAACTCTCCTCTACATTGCTACAGAAACAGGAATCCATTAGTAAGCATTTTCTCAAGACGTTGAAAATATGGACTAACCTTATACTTATGTGCTTTGTGTACAGATAAATGAAAACATTCGTGACACATCACACACGTCGCATCAGTAGCGCAATCCCTAGAAAACCGCATTTTGCGAAGGACTTCGAAAGAATAAAGGATAAAACTCTCGGCGTTGATCAATTCTTGAGGGATAGCCATGCATTCTTCTTCATCTAGCATCGTTTGAGGTGACTGAATGCATATTTGGCCTTTACAATGACTGCTGGTGGTTTAATGAAGGAGCAAGCCAGCATTACTATCCTATCAGACAAGTATGGTACCAGATCACCGACCCTGAAGGTACGGAGGGCTTGGTGGGTCTTGAGCGCGGTATCGAACCAGCACCGTACTGGTCGACTACGTGCGTGTCGTTTAGCACCTCTATCCACTAAGGGATACGTGCCCTTGAAAATTCTATAATGTAAGAACAACTAACAAAACGTACTTGCAACTGTATGTGAGTTCACCGCTCTTGAACACATGGCCACATATCTGACCAGTGCGGTGTTTCTCACCAGAGAATCCAGTCTGATCTATGAGCGGACGAAGAGAGGAGTCCGTTACTGACGAATCAGCACAGAATGCACCAGCCAACGGTACAAATAGGGCTGTATCTGTAAGTGTTCGAGTTAGTCCCGAGAAGTTATCGTAAATTGACAAACATTGAGAAAAATATGAAACCAAAACATACCGATATGTTTCTCGTCCTCAGCGATTTCCCAGGGATGTTCAGGATTGGGCGCATAGAGCTTCGGACATTCAGAACCCCAGTGATGGAATAAGAGCTCGCGAGCTCGATCCCAATCGGCCTGCCGAGCAGCGCTCACCAGATCGACGATCATTCCCGGTTCAGAATCGTCTGCGATTCAAAACGACATGTGAAAACGAGTATTTAAACTGAAATGCGTACCATAAAGCGACAAAAATGAAAAGAAGTTGAGGAAAAACGTCATCATAAAGAGTCAGAATTTGAAATAACTGATGAAAAATGCTGAGAAGACCAACAGATTGCAAACACGGTAGTGGGAAATGAGACCTACTAAGCACAATGATAATTTCTCAACAAAACCAAGCAGAGAAGGCCTTGATAGAGCGCAGGACGCAGTTCCACACCGATCGATAAAGTCTAGATTTTTAAGGTGAAAAAACTGCGCATGAGTGGCATTTCCAACGTATACATCCTGCCTTGTACTCTATTATCCCTTTAGGGAGCATATGGTACGTCTTGTACCACGTCGCGCGACGTCAGATCTCACACGGCTACTGTAATGGCGGCGGCGCGTCACGTGAGAAGGCAGGCAGACAGCCAGACTTGCATGCACAGACCTGCAGATGCTGCCTGTCCGCGACTGCCGCGTGAGCGACGGTGCGACGCCGCCTGTCTTACGAACGGCAGTTTTCAAAGGGTCATACTAGCACCTTATTTGATCCGTATTAGCGCTTTTTTCTATTGTGAGGGTTCCAGTACTTCTAGCATTCGACTCGTCTCTCTGCTTGCTTGAGGATTTCATCTTTTTTGCAAACACAGAATACTGGTCAAGCACGTCTCCTTAGAATTTTGAGGATAGCAAGGCTGGGGCGTTCCATAGGATGTTCGTTATTGATCGCCGGAGAGTACTGGGACCTTGTGAATCAATTTTACGTCTAGCCGTGCCTAGCATCATTATTCACTCGGCCACATGCACCCAAATCACCTCATAAGCAATAATAATATGGAAGCAAAGAATTCCTTTTCGCATTAACAAGACTGATTAGTGAATGAGCTGGTGGCCGAGTGGCTTCCGGTGCTCGGGGCGACTCGACGTGATCTCTTATCCCCCAACATACACCGGCAATCAATAACGAACGCCCCACGGAACGCCCCAACGTGGCTATCCCTGAGGTCGCAAGGGGATGTGCTCGATCAGTATTCTACGACATTCGTGAAGAAGAAATCCTGAAACAAGCGGAGAGACGAATCGAATGCTAGGACACTGGGAAACGCATAAAGGAAAGGAAAATATATGATATGGATCTGATAAGGTGATAAGGTAACGTGATAATCTATTGAGGTGGCAAAACAAGATCCCAAAAATAATCAGAAAAGGCAGAAATTATTAACAATTACCGTTAGCGAGTGATAAGACTGCATAGAGTTTAGGTGTGACTTGTTAGAGGAGTCTTCCTCATGAGCATAATAGCAGTTTAGTCAGCGCCAAGTGACTCTATAGTTAGACATATGTCTAGGAACTCATGAATCCTCAAGGAAAAAAAACAATTAGATTCTGAGTTCTGAAAAATTTATTTCCTTTTTCTTTTTTTACAAGACTTGTGCTACTGGTTTAATCAAAAGCGTTTAGCCCTTTCCCGTTTGATAGCACGAATTTCCAGGACTATCATCCACGCTGGATAAAAAGTTTTCAAAGGAGTGTTAGTAATCATTCGAAAGCTCAAATCTCAAGCTAGCGGTGTAAGGATGAAGCAAAGGATAAAGCTCCCGGCGTTGATCAATCCCTGAGGGATGCGCCATGCATTCGACTTCAATTTTTAAATTCGTTTCAGGTGAGTGAATGCATATGTGGCCTTTACAATGATCGCGGTGGCCTCCCGCTGAATCAAGCCAGTGCTGCTTATCCTCCCAGACAAGTCTGAGACCTGTCTGGTACTTGTTTACCGACCCCGGAGGGATGGATGGTTTGGTGAGCCATGAGCGCGAGATCGAACCATTGACCTCGCGTATGACGCAGAGCACCTCTAACCACTGCGCCACATGCGCTCATCTAGCGGTGTACATGGCCGTATTTTGAAAAAGCCCTTTTATAACGCTGTAAAATTCAAAACAAAATTACGTTCCACATCGGCCACGCAACTCAACTATTACTTCTTCGAAAGCACGAAAAGCACATGAACGTGAAGAGGAAATTTCTTAACATCAAAGTCGGACGCTTAATCTGGAGTTTTTGCCACAGTGGAGAAACTATACCTAATCAATTATTTCACTTAGGCGCCATCGATCGATGTTCACGCCGACCTGCCCCTGCCCCCATCCCACGGCTCGTGAACTGGGGAAAGGACACTTGCTTGGGCACGTACATCAATCGTATTTTCCCTGTTGCATTGCAGAGAAACGGTCTTTTCAAAATATAAGCACAGGGTTGGAATCGATAAATCTTACGCTATCGAATGATTACTAATAGTCTGAAAGAAGAGCTCTTTCCGACAAGGACTATGCACGTGTGAAACATATTTTTATTTTCAATTTTACTGAGTTATAAAAGCGTCTTTTCAGAATTTGGCCTTAAACACCGCTAGCTTGAGATTTCAGCTTTTGAATGATTACTAACACTCTATATAAAAAAGTCTTGACCAGCGTAGGGCACAGTTTTGAATTCTGTCTACGCTGCCAAACGGGAAAGTACCGAAGATTTCATTGAATGGTCAAACCAAGGATAAAGACAAGTCGGTTTTTAACAAAAAAAACTGACGATTTTTCATTTAGTAGGCAAGGAACCCCTATATCGACTTCCCCGATGAGAACTCCTTGATTCTAAGCTTACCAGACCTGCCAAATAGTCTATAGACCTTACTATGAACCTCAAACACCATAATATAGAAAACAAATTTGGCAGTTGGTCTAACGGGGGTGGGCTAGCTCACTGGTTAGTGATGCGGTGTATCAGGAAGCAAGGCGCTGGTTCAATACCCCCCTCCCCCCTCCCCCACATTCTTTTGCAATCACTCAACAAACGCTTAAGAGAAGGCTTTTGCCGGGCCACCTCCACGACTGTTAAGAGATTCGTCTCGATCGAATCCACGACATCCATAAAGAGGACGAAATCCACAAGCAGAAGCCGAAGTGAGCCGTGAAATCCTCGAAGATCTCCGTGGAGAATGGAGGCGACGAAAATCGATTGATCGATCGGAATCGATCGATAGAGGTGCCTGGACCCGCACAGGAAAAATGAGTGATGATAGGTTACATAAAAACAAAAATAAAAACTAAAGACCTCGGCCAAACAGCGAGCAACTCTGGCTCGGGGTGCATCCCTCGAGAACGACCAAGTCGATCATCCCAGCTGGCATGCACATGGTGTACACATGGACCGCAATTACACAGAATACTTTTCGCCATTGTTACCGTAGTAGAAAAAACAGGTATTGCTCGTAGTTCTTCTCATTAACGGCTTGGCTCACTCCATCCTGCACAACGTCCCGCTCGCTTGACAAAGAATCCCCTCTAGAGAGAAGGCTTCTCATCAATTTTGTGGAATTCTCTACACCTCGTCGACTAGAGACAGCAGCCAGTGCCCCAATTGGATACTGGGTTGGCGGTTATTCCCGATTAAGAGAGGATAAATGAGAAACTGAACCCACTCGGTGGAGAGAAACTTTTCCTGAGAATGTTAGTAGCCATTAGAAAGCTGAGGCTTCAGACTGCAGCCACACTTCGCCGGTTTTTCGAAACACCCTTTTATAACGCTGTGATCTCAACACAAAACTATGTCTCCCACGAGCATATATCTCACCGAATAGAGCTATTTCATTGATCTGTTAGTAATCATTCGATATCGTAATCGTTGCTGATTCCAACGCTGTGCTGATGTCCTGAAAAGACCGTTTCTCTGAAACGCAGCAGGTAAAATAAGTTTGATCCTTATCTGCAATCAGTGGCGCATCGGGCAACTCACGTGCGCATGCGTGAGGCGGCCACGTGGACAGCTGATGCGATACCTCTCTACGCGTTCATAACCCGAAAAATCAATGGTTATTGCTGGTAAAAAAGCTGCTTTTTCGAAAACCGGCGACGTGAGGCTGTAGCCTAAAATCTCAGCTTTCGAATGGTTACTAACACTCCTATGAAAAGTTCCTCTTCAACGAGTGAGGTCGGTTTTTTATTCATCCACTACTAATCAGAAGGAACTGTTTGAAAAGGAACTGAACTGAAAAGAATTATGAACAAAAAAAAAAACTAAAAAAAAACTGAAAAACTGAAAACTGGAAAGGAAAAAAGAAGTGAGTTGGCAAGAAATTATCCGGACTTTTTTTTGTTTCAGTTGTATTTTTATGCATCTTAGCTTTTTTGGTAATCATATGTTAGACGGCGATAATTGAATATTCGACCTCATTTGCTGTACAAAAATTTTTCATAGGAATTTTAGTACTCATTCAAAGCTCAGATCTCCGACTAGAGACGTACGTGGCCGGTTTCCCTAAAAAATGCCTTCTTATAACGCTGTAGCAGTCAGAATAAAATGTTTCACCCTCCGCACGTTTCCATTTTTCTCACGCATATAATTTAGGGAAAGCACGAAATGCACACAATGTGTAGAGCAAGTTTCGTAGTATCAGAGTCAATTGCTTCATCTGGGTTTCTTTCAAAGCATTCGAAAATGATTAACGAGTTGCATCCCACTCTAATATTTTAGTCGCTTCCCCCCCCTCCCCTTACAGAGCTTAGAATAGCTGCTAAACAAGCTCGCCAAATATGTAAACTCGATCTTATTTTACCTGCTACACTGCAGTGAAACGGTTTTTTCCAGAAAGTAAACACAGCGTTGGAATCATTGAAACTTACGTTATCGAAGAATTACTAATAGTCTAGAGAAAGGCCTCTGTTCGACGAGATGTGAAGCACTAATCTTTTCTTTTTCCTACAGCGCTACCAAAAGAGCTTTTCCGCAAAGCAAACACATTTTTGAGTTTTTCGAAAACTGTGCTATCGAATGACTACTAGCAGTCTAACGGCGGAATTTTGCCCAGCGAAACATAATGGAAAGAAGAAAAAAAACACGTGGTTGTGTGATCATAAGTCCAGTTTGGTATTTACACCGTTATAAAGCGATGTTTTGAAAAACCGGCGACGTAGGGCTAGTCAAGGCTTTAGGCTTTCGAGTGATTACTAACACCTATGAAAATCTTGTCCAGCGAACAGGATCGAATATTCGTTTGTCGCCGTCTGCCAAAAGAGTATCGTTTTTGTTTCCACTATCGTTTAGGCAGCTTCTTGCGATTATTTTCATATATAACATCTAAACATTAGTTTTGAGATGGATTTGTACCGAGAGCAAAAACAAGTCTTGATGCTACTCGAGTCTCATTTAAATTCAAGTTCTGCTAAGACTTTCCGCCGGATCAACGAGGCCTGGAATGACGGAACAATTGGGATAACTGCAGTTTTTGATCTTTTCAATGAATTCAAGGTTGGAGATGGAGATCCGACCTATAGGAAGGAGCCGGTCGCCCACAAGAAATCGACCGGCAAGGTGTCTTGAATGCAACCGGGACGTCTCACTCGTTAACGATACGGAACCCAGGATCGGCTGGACCGAGGGAGACTGTGCTACTGAGGAGTCCGGAAGGACGAAACGACGCCTGTCCAGCACTGTATGAATGTCCTTATGAGACCTCATAACATTCTCAAACATGTTATCATGTCATTCGATTAATGTATAAGTGTTGCATATCAAATCACAAGAAGCTGCTCTATACGATACCAGAGCAAAAAATTAAATGCACACCTACTGATGTAGAGTGATATGTAAAACTTCTGCCATAGGTGGGACTCGAACCCACATATCATCCTACCAGGGAGCGCGTGGTCAAACTGTTGCACCTTCGGCGCCTGTTTTGACACTAAAAACGAAGAAGTTCGGGAAATCTTTTCCCAGCTCAGTACCTCAATTATGCACGGATAATGTGATGCATCCGTGAAAGGACTGATCACTCCGCGCAAGGAACTTTCACTCTATTTATCACTTTGCTTGTCGGCACCGTAGGATTCACCTCTTGGTGCAGATAAATTCGTAATGGATGTACCTTGTAATCGTCTTCATCTGGCATCATTTGAGTTTACTGAGTACATCTCTGTCCCTTGACTCGCGGTAGACTAGCGATAACGCTCTTTTTTGAGCTGGAACGTCTGATAGCTTAACATGAATTTTCTAGGCGCTTTCAGACGTTTCAGCCAAGATTAGAGCCCCGTCAGATAGAGTTCGATGCAAGAAGAGGTTACTGAGTACATCTCTGGCCCTTGACTCGCGGTGGGCTAGCAATGTACCAAGTCAGTCCTGCTATCCTCTCAGACGAGTACTGTACGGCTTCATCAATTCCGAAGAAATGTAAGGCTGTGTGAGCCTTGGACGCAAGATCGAATCTGTACGGCTTCATCAATTCCGAAGAAATGTAAGGCTGGGTGAGCCTTGGACGCAAGATCGAATCCTCTACCACGTCGATTGGTCGAACACGTAACTCGCAGAGCGCCTCTAACCACCAGGCCACGTGTGCTCCTTACATATACTGTGAAATTGGATTCATCACAAAGTAATGTAGGAAATAAGAGGTGACAAAGGTGGCAGGCGTCATGGTGCAGTTGGAGGGAGTGGCGAATGTGCTCTATAGGTGTCATGTTCCTTCTGGTGGTTTATTTCGGTGCCAGTAGTTTTTCTCCAGACTTCTTGTAATCAATAAATAATCTGTCCAGTGCAGATGTAAACCACCGAATTGTCCAGGAATGAAAACGGTCATCTTCCTCTTCTTATTCTCTCATTTTCGGCGAGACACTATGCCATTTCAGAGCGTGCACAACTCTTAGAGTGTGGAAAGAGAGAAGGCGCAAAAATCCTTTTCATGGCGTATATCATTACAGCATGATTTTCGAGAGGCGATTTGCTACTTTTTGCCTTTCAAGCGCTGTAATGAGTTAGAAGGCGGGGTGGCTCAGTGGTCAGTGATGCGGTGTGTCATGAAACACTCTGATGAGAAAGGCGTTGGTTTGATCCTTTTGCCAACACTCTCTTGCAATCAATCAACGAACGCTTTGAGGAACACCTTGATTCGGTTACCTCCTAAATTGCAAGAAGAATCGCCTTAACCAGCAATTTAAAAATTGATTAAGAAGAAATCTTGAAGCAGCACCTGAGGCAACACCCGATATGTTTGAAGACTTTTGTGGAAGATGAATGCGAAGAAATGAGTGGAATGCAGAAAATGTTGAGATTCACACAGTGAATTTTAATGACGAGTCTTGCGTAAAACATCAAAACTTTTGGAATTGTTTCGTATGAGAGTAGCTGAATCAACTTCGTTTTATCTTATCAATGGAAGAAAAAAAGTATCGATCATGTATACCGAGATAAATGAAGACCTATTTGCAGAAATATGCCAACAATTTCTTATTTCTATGATGTTCAAGTGTTCAATAGGAGCTTTGACATGTACATTTGGATTTGTAACCCAATAAAGGAGTCACAGATTTTTTGATAGAATAGTCATTGTTGGTTAACCCCTTAAGGGACCGTGGACCCACGGCCTTTGCGTCTCTGACCTTTAATGTGTTGCATCCAACAATGGCTTCTACCCCAACGTGTTGTGTCTCACAATGGCAGACGTTATTAGATGTCGTTGTTAGACGCAACACGCTGATGGTTAGAGACACAGCGGTCGTGGACCCACAGCCCCTTAAGGTTTGAGCGCTTCGTGTCTTCCGGACTTCCAAAGTTGTCTAGTTAGAATGTAGAAGTTTGTCAAAGTTGTCTAGTTGAAATGTAGAAGTTTGTATGTATCTAGCATAAGGAATGAAGAATTTGTTAACTGATGGCTGAAGAATTGTAGGTGGGAATGGACAGTTCTTGAATGCTTTGTGTTGAGCAGGTGACTAAGGCCTTTTCACTGCATGGTTGAAAATTGCATATAAGATATTGATGGTTTAATTCACAAACACTTTTGAGCCATGACGAGGTTCTTTTCAACACACAATACTGAAGCTTGTAATTTGTAGTAGAACAATTGTTCGGATCGTGAATAACATTTAAACGATGGACCAAGTTTGTACGATGCCCGATTTTTTGCTCTGAGCTAACAAACTCATTTTCAGAAGCGTCTACATTGCCCGGAAAGGCATAGTTGCTTTTCGAGTCCATGACACAAATACATTAGCTTTTCGTTTCTGCTCGTATCTCAGAAATCTTGTAATAACGGATTGAGCTAGTCGATTTATGACAACATTCCTGTTGCTAGGGTTATCCGGTGCAGTCGAACAAATGGGCTTTCGTTTAGAGAACCGAAATGAAGTACCACTCTGCTGGAAATGGAGTACGAGAGTGGCAGTAGAGAGGTCGATAATTGTAGGTAACAACATAAATAAGCCTGTCGTCGTATGGAAGGATGCGTGTGGCATAGTGATTATAGGTGCCTTGTGAAATATACGTGATCGATGGTTCAAACCCTCAGCTAAGGTTTAGCAAGCTTTCCATCCCTCCGCGGACGGCGACTTGATGCCACATTCCTTTACCAGGATAAGTACACTAACTTGCATGCACACCGATAGGCCACCGTGAGTCATTGTTTAAGCCAGATATGCATGAAATCACTTCCATCTATAGTTGATGAAGTCGAATGTATGGCACATACCTCGGGACAACGTTGAGAGCTTCATCCTTTTTTATCCTTTATGGTCACATAATGGTAGTTTTCAAATACTGTTCCTATTAGAAGATCAGTTTTTCTCTCCTGTGCTAGTCAGTTCGAGTATGCTTTCATCTATTTTCCACTTGAAGAATGGATTCCCAGACAAGTACCCCAATGGTCGTTTGTAATGCCATTTATTATAGAGTAAACCAAGGGCGAATCACATCAATTCATCATCGCTAGAAGTAACTGATGACTATGCCGGTTTTTCCATGCTGTCGATAATTTCCCTATAACTAGACACCTTCAAAAGGAGGTAACGGACTTATAGCAGGGATTTTGCTACATTGCTCTAAGGATATATGCGAATGATACAGAACTTCCACATTGAATTTCAAATTTCTGCTGGACTGAAATTTCTAGTAATCAAAGTAGAATCTCAGCTTTTTCACGTTTGCCATGCAGGTAGACAGATTGAAAGCACTTTCAGTATATTGGGAGCAACATCGTGGCACCTTGATGGATGAAATTCTGCTTTCTCAGCATCCTTCATATTAAATGTGAACTGCAACTTGAAGAAAATTTAAGAACTCCGTTTCTTGAGGGAGAGAAGATTAGAATTTACTACTAGTGAAATGAGAGATGTGAATACTCGAAAATTTTGAATATTTTGACTGCAGTTTTCGCAGTGACATGATGTTCGGTATATACCTAAGAGAACTTAGTGGTGAGCAAAAATGCGGCCGCAAGCCCGGGGACGCGTGCTCTACACTACACCACCGAGGCACATTTGAACCCCATTCATTCTTCATCACCTCTATGTTAGCTATCAACCGCCAAACTTTAATAGGTTTGGTCGGCTATGCGATTGCGCTCTATAAACCCAGTTGAGTTAACAGGCTGATAGCTAATATAGAGATGTTGAAGAATGAGTGATGGTGCAAATGTGCCTCGGTGGTGTAGTGGTAGAGCACGCGTCCTCGGATGGGATAAAACGCGGGTTCGATTCCCGCCTAAGGCCATATTTTTTCTCACCAGTCAATTCTCTTAGGTAAAGAGAGATTTGAATCCTAATTGGTGAATATATCTCATGGTGAGGTTCCTATTAGATATAATAAAGTTCGCATTTAAAGTTGGAATACAGCGATTAAAGTGAGAAACAACATTCTCACACAATGCGCATTGAAATCAAAGCACGTTGTGGCAAATTCGTAAGTCGAGGTTGTGATGTTTGATGTTTAAACTCAATCCCCATTTGTCTCAAGTTATGCCATGAAGAGAAAGTTGGATGCAATGATGTATTGGAGGAGAATACATGTTTATTTTGTCTTTGTTTTTGCTTTGTGAAAGAGTAGAATCAAACAAAAACTAAAAACTAAAAACTCATCGAGGATTTACATAGGTATCATAAATCTGAAGAGACAGCTTTAGAACCTCACATCGGACCATATGATGGTGCTGTTGAGGATAAATTTCCGATTTATTTACTCGTTCAGTTTGTTTTTGTGATTTGAAGGCGAACTGTTCCCTTGTGAGTCGGTTACAAGCCGTCAAATTGCTTTCCTGGAACCTCGACCACATCCCGTTGTCGTCAGATGACGTGAGAAAAGCTCAGGGAGGAGCGATGCCCGAGGCCTCGTATTGATCACACACGGGGCCTCACATTTGGCGAGATGACAGGCATCCCGTTGCTTCTGTCTCTACTCGCCTTTACCTATGCTGCCCCTGGGCCACCAATACTGGACAATGGTCTCCAATTTTATAACCTACAAGGAGGAGAAGAGCTTCCGATCGACGATGATTTACCACAAGAAGATGAGGAGAGCGAACAAAGCGAGGTACTCCAGTTGCATTACAAAACTCAAACGTTTTTCAAATAGTGGCTAATACTTGTAGCTGCTTATAGGAGAAAAATGCACATTGCTTTTTCGATCCTTTGTTCTGATAAGAAGCCTGTTTCCACTAATCAAATCGTTAAATAGTTCTTCACCAGATTAGAGCTGAGCATACTGTTTTTGTTATCACCGACAAAAAAAAATATATTCTTATGCAATTTTTCTGATGTTTGTTTGTTCAAAAACTACTAGTATTTTAGTATCAGAGTATTTCTCGGAAATAATTTAAGTTCATTGACATTTCCTACTTCGGACTCGTGATGTAAAGCGCCAAATTCTCCACACGATGTCTAAGTGAAAAGAAAAATCCGTTTCTCATCAAGAAGCAAAACCTCTGAAATAAATCAATTGCACCTACTGTTTGATTTTAGTCGTGTTAGAACGAATTCGTTACAAGAAAGTATAGGGCTGTAAATCGGATTACCACGAAAAATTGTTCTAGAAGTTAAAACCTCGGTATTTTTCTGTTTGTATTACAATTGATGAAAAACTTCATAAATACTCGTGTAAAAACACCGCTTTGAGCTCACAACAAATAATAACTCTAATATGCTCCGGTTTTTTGTTCAGAATTTTGATAGTACTTAAAGTAAGATCGAGTAAAGGGACCACGTGCGACATTGTTTGTCACAGTCACGGTTCAGTTCATCATGTGAAACAGAATCTAATCACATAAAATGTATAGAAACAAATACATCTCTATTCGAGTTCCAGTTAACTTTTCATGTTTCGTCATTACTCCGCAGAAATGAGTTCTTTAGCAACTTGTGATTTAGTGCTACAGAACACATTGTGTCGCACTTTATAAAAATTTTTTCGTCCAATCATGAACATGCGCATTGAATTTAATGCGCACGCGTCTCCAATGTTTCTCCCCGTGTGCACATAATCAAACTCGGCCTTTTTCTGACGTAAAGGTTCTCACTTCGAAAGAAACACAAAACGGAATCCGCCAATGGAGCGATGATCTCAAAAAAGCAGTTCGCCGCGCTTTCATTGATTATCGATTATTTTAGATAAATACTGCTTAAAGTGCACATTGTGAAGATGATGCAAAGTAAAAATTGTGCTCCAGTCACACGATCTCAGTGTTGGCCTACAACGTTGATTGGTTGGTAGTGGAAAGGTTAAAAACTCCATAACTATCATTTGTCCTCGTAGGACTTCTAGTCAAAATTATGAGAATGGCTATGAATGTAGTGGGGCTCGATTGAGGTCGCAAATGAAGGCAATTAAAAAAAACCTTTTTTTGGATAGCTATTTATATGCTTGCGTCCTAAACGATAACATTTGAATGCTTGGAACGATCATCAGTGGTGATTGATAAGAGAGTGATCATGCGTTTCGCTTCAGGCTTCCATACTGCCGACTTCGAAGGTTCTTGGAGAGATCCCTGGATTAGCCATGGACCTAAAGGGACGACTCGTTGCCTTTCACAGAGCTAATCGTGAATGGAATGAAAAGTGAGCTGTTTTACGTCAGCAGACGATCGCTTCCTCAACTTGAATAGAAAATAATGAAAGTGCAAACAAGGGGGCTAATAACAGAAAAAAATTTTACGATAACTTTTATCTAGCGAAAACACGCTCTTAAGAAACCAGCTGACCACATTAATCTAGCTAGGAAGAACTAAGGCTTTGGAATTTTTAGGAAATTTGAAATAAAAGGCAGAGTCGCTGTGTGATGCACCGATGGCGAAGAAAACCCCTAGCTGTAATGGTCATTTTATTCAGATGTAAAGTTCACAGCAGTTCACTAACTGTTCTACCTCAAACTGAACAACTTGATGATAAGAAGCACGTAATTGAAAAAGACAAACTTCTCCAAGGAAAGGCACTTTATTGAAAGCAATGAATTTACTGGATTTTCTGGAGAACTGAGGACGCATTTAGAAAAGTGTGTCCAGTTCTCTAGAACGCTACAGGGGACTAGTTGCTGCTTAACACTTTGCAGACGGCTTTCAATCTATAGGTTGCACTGAAACTTGATAGCTTTTATCTCTTGACAGAACTTTTTCAATAGATTCTTAGTAGTCACTTGATAGATGAAAAAATATTAATAATTCTATTTGAGGTAATATCTCATGTTTCTTGTAGAACTTATTACAATTGATCGAAAACCATCAACAATATGATTACGTAGTAGACGAGTGCTTTCACTTCATACACATGAGTTTCAGCTTAGAAAAACCATGGATGGGTACACGAAAACATAAATCTTCAAAGTAATGAGAGAAATGTAGAAATTTTTCAAGGAATAGAGGGAGAACCCTAATTAAATGACGGAAATTCCGCTGCGTCCAGCAATTTCTATTATCGTCTTCAAAGAGTTCTCGGCTTGTCGAAAAGGACAATCTTAACAGATTCCGGGCCATCTTAAAGCAACATATTATTAGAGCGCGATACACATGCGCACCGAACTCATTTATATTTCTCGTGGAGCCCGATTAAGGTCGAGCTCACTGTTTTGTTGTTTAGTTTTTAACGAGGGAAAAGATAGGAAATAAAGCATGTGAGAGGCCAGAGAAAGGCAGCTTTGTAAAGGCGAAATCCAGGGATTATAGAATCATGTACGGGAACTTAAGAGTTCATTCGGTCCAAAATGTGTTAACGGATGCAAAACAATGTCGCTTCGGATGGTAACTCAAGCACTAATCCGTATATGCATCTGGAGTTTTCGCTTCATAATCTCATCTTGCTGCCATTATTACCTTGTAAATCCATGTCGTCATCTCGATTTCTGCTGCCTCCTTGAGTTAACAGGTGTTTTTGATTCTGAGCCTGGTCTGATACTTTCGCTCTCTGCCACCCACTTGGTAACGCCTAGTTACTTGTCGCAGTTCGTGGAGTGCATCAGGAAGTACGATGAAAAGCATGGCGGTAGTTTGATGAACTCCCCAACATTCTCTTGTAGTCAGTCAATGAAAACCTTAAAGAACACCTTAGCTCGGCTAGTTCCATGATTCTGAAAAGAACTGTCTCAATCAGCATTTTACGATATTTAAAAGAAGACGACATCCATAGGCAACTGCTGAAGCAACTTATGAGAAATGTTCGAAGACCGTTGTGGAGGATGTATGGAAAGAACAGACTCGAATACAAGAAGTGTTGGGATCTGTCATATTGAATGGAATGAATAAAACTTAATTATAATGGGGCTAGTTATGCATTGGTAAAGGTTGATAGTCCTTTCAAAAAACTGCATTCAAATGAGGAAATGACAGCGTTTGTTGACATAATACTTTTGCCGCCGAACTTTCAAGAACGTAACTAGTGAATCATTCTTCAAGCGTGTTCTCTGGAGTATGTAGAATACCGTAAAGAGCAAGCTTCTTAATTAATCCGTGTGGGAAGAGGCCTTTCTCGCTTTTCCCTTACAATTTTAGTAATTTTTCATCAGCTTAACTCGTCATTTTTGATACTGTATTTGAATTTCGAAACGCTTTGAGCTGTAGCAACAGCAATAAAATTATGTTTGACCTTCAACGCGCATTTTTTGATCGTCTGGGTTTTTGACTGAATTTCGACGGAGTTTCTGTTTTTACTTGATATTTCTAAAAACGTTGATTTCGACAAACTTGGTTTTCGAAAAGGCTTTCATAGAGCGCCGTGAAAGTGAAAAAGTTAACCTTTCGTTCTCGAAGATATATGCACCAAAAGCATGTGAACATGTCGACTAAATTTTGGAAATGTTGTTCCATCAGAATATTAAACGTTATCTAAAAATTTTTCTTGGAACAAATTCTCTCTTTGTTTCTTTCTTGAATTTTTTCTTTGTTTAAAAATTTTAAGTAAATTACGAGTTTTGGCAAATTCCTGCGTGTAGCGCTTTTTGAGAGATGCGCAGTTCTAGTCTTTAACTAAATTCAGTGTCAGAGAATTTCCTAGATTTCTCGTGCTGAAGTTGTACAAAAAACTCCGATCCATCTTTATATAGGCAAGGTAATCTTCTTTTCAAATTATGTTGCAAAACCCATTAGAAGTCAGAAACCCAATCTTCTTTTCACTCATATAGCGCTCAGTGGAGACCTTTTCAAAATTAAAACGCAGTTTCAAAATGTATAAAATTTACAATAACACATGGCTACTGAACGTTGTGCGAAAAGCCATCTGTAGACGCGAGCCGAGCGAGCAAAGCAAACCGAGTGTAAAATATAATTTTATTCTCGCTGCTATAATACACAAACAAAACTCCTTCATGAATCAAGTATACCTTTGGAATGGCCGTTCTTTACGCTATTGATTGCTCCCTAAAAGTCTGAGGAAAAGGCTCTACTGAGCGAATTAATGCATATAACATCCTATGAAACTTATGAGACCTACTTTTTTCGGAAATGAAGTAGGAATAGAGATTGATCTAATTGACTCGAGAGGTACATTTTTTGAGGGTGGTAAATCAGTAGATGAGAATATCATGATCAATTTATTCAATCCAAGCACAATAGTTTGCACGCAGTGCTACCGCACTCGAACACTTAAAGTGCCCATCTGTTCAGATCGTGGTGGACCCATCATGAGAAATAATGCGAAACAATGACCAATTTGAGTATTGCTTTATGACCCGATATCTGAAAAAAGTCATTTCCAGATCTTTCGACGAAAAAGGTGTCTTCAGCAAAAAGCTCGGCCCAATCAAAAACTTTACAATTGCCGTCATCGACACGAGTACTGGGAAGGTACTTTTCTGTCATGTTTTCTGTAACAGCATTAATGAACAGGATGTGACTGGTATCTGTCGCAAGCGACTAGCGCTAAAAAGTTTTCTAGCTCAAATAAATTTATCATCTTATTATCTTATTCGAGAAATGCATTTTGAGATTTCTTTGGGAGTTTTTCTTGATGGATAGTCATAGAAGTACCTCTAAATTTAGGTCGGAAAGAAAGTTCTGGGGCAGTAGTAAAAGACTGAAAATTTATGCATGAACTCCAAGCAAAAAACAGTAATAACTACTCTTCAAAATAAAGGCCGTCGTTTTCTACGACTTTACGCCATCGGTCTGCCAAGTTTCGGATGTGGTCGAAGTACCATTCCTTCAATCAAATCGAAGAACCCACCTTCCAGAGTAGCAATCAAAGTTTGGTTGTTCAACTTTATTCGGCATCCTGAACAAAGTTTGCCTTCGAGATCAAGAACTCCGGTACTAAAGAACAAGCGTACAGCAGCAGACTTGCATGTTATGCTTTCTCCTTCAACTTCGCTGATTTCATCGGCTGTAGCTCGATTTGAAGGACCTTTTTCTAATATTGACGCAATAAAACACGAAATTCGATTCGTTGGACATGACAGAAGCTTCTGAGAAAGTAAAAAGAAAGATAAATAAGATCTAGACTTTTGGTGGGGAAATCTCACTTAAGAAACTGTAATATTTCCATGATATGCGAAGGAGTTATTTCATGCTTATTTAAGTACCCCAGAACTTTCTTTCCAATCGTAGGATGTTACTAGAAAAGAAAGAGATAAAAAAAAGACACAGAGGTTAAAATGCATGTGCTAAGAGATAAAGAAAAGTTTTGAGATCAAAATGCATATCCGATAGACATTTATTGTACATTGAGACTCTTTAATCACGTTAAAATGACCCACGATGGCCGATCTCATACGTAGCCATGTTAGTGGGCATTTTTAAGATATGAAACAACCGCCATTGATTCAAACGGAACAGGATTCTTATGAAAAACTCCTTCTGCAGATGACTGATGTGTCTTATTGACGGACATAAAGTAAAAAAGGTAGCTTCAAGGTCCACAAAATTTGAGACAATGAATAATAGTGTGAAAGATGCATAAGTATAACTTGCTGATTGCTTAGTGGGTTGCCTTTCACGACATGGAAATGGCATGTGTTGACTCCACTTGAGTAGTTGTAAAACATTTCTATCTGAGTAGTCGTTGAACAATTTTGCATAGAATGAAGAACCAGTATTTGGTTATGTAGTTTGTCGAGTGGTTAGTGATGCAGACTATCACGGTACAAGATAGTGGTTCTACCCTCACGACACTCTCTTGCAATTAATTGAGAACTTCTTAGCCTGGCTATCTTCAAGATCGTAAGGAAAATTGACTTGTCCAGTATTTTGCGACATTCGTAAAGAAGACGAAATACTCACGCAGCAAGCGAAACAATATGTGGAATGTTCAAAGGCCTTTGGGGCAATGAACTTGAGGAGACGAATTGAATGGTAAAATTAAAAAGATCAGCACTGTAAAATGTGATAACGGGTCGTCTAAAGCAGAAAAAAAAAGAAATTCAGTTATCTGTCTGGATTACTTAATTATGGGAAATTTAGCTGTTTTAGCAGGCGCAAGGCTCAAGAATTAATATTGGTGCCGAGGTTCACAAAAAGTCGGTCTTTCGAACTGTCTGAATTACTGTGGATTTATAAACAGATCTTATGTAGTTCATGAAGATCTCTTTGCGCACATGATAAAAGCCATTGTGAATTGTGCGTGATATAAGTATAGCGGATGCACTTGTGGTCAAGCTAAAGGATTTGTTAGATTTAGTTCTTGGGAACAAGAAACTTCAAGCGGTGCATCTAATGAGCAATACATAGTATAATAAACTGACAGTCCTGACGTATCAAGACCACATTCGTAATTGGGCACTGGGTTCTGTTCTAACTCCTGTCATAGCGACCCTGTTCGTTCACATATTTTGCCAACTTTGATCCTCATTCAAATAGTGTCGTTCGTGAAGGTGTTCTTGTCTCCACTTTTCTTTCTGAGTATATGCTCGTAATTGAATCATAAAAGTCAGCGGAGAGAGAATGAGAATTCCGATTTTTTTGTATATATATATATATATATATATATATATAATACAAAAACTATTCCATTACAAGGAGCTTTGAGTTTCTGACTTCATCTAAGCTTTTTTTTTTGCATGTGAGACAGATAATAAATCAGAGGCTTGAACAAAATCCTTATAAAGAGCCTTCTACCTGGCCTGATAGGAACCTGCAAGCTAGCATTACTACCTTTATAGAAGTGGGACCGAACTCTCTCGATCAGACTTTAACTGAACACTATAGGAGCACCATTGTAGAAGCTAAATACAGCGTTATCAGTCATGAGCCGAGAGATGAAACGGTACTTAAATGTCAGAGAGCGCGAATTTATATAAACGGATCTCAGTCGCTGGACTGGAACGGTAGAAATGTTAATAATCATTCGGAAGAATGAGTTTCTGTCTACAGCTCCGTATAGTTGGTTTCTCAAAATAGCCTTTTATAACGCTGTAAAGTCCAAAATAAAATTATGTTTCACACGAGCACGCGGTTTTTACTTATTCTGCTTATATTTCGCTGTACAAAACTTCTTCTTTGAGTACTAGCACTCATTCGATAGCACAAGTTTCAAAGAACCCAAAAATATGTTTGCTTTTTGAAAGAGCTTTTTTGATAGTGCTGTAGGAGAAAGAAAATATCTGTGCTTTAGACCTCACCGGCCACAGCTCTTTATTCAGACTATTAGTAATCCATTCGATGTCGTAAGTTTCAGTGACTCCAACGTTGTGTTCATTTTCTGGAAATACCTTCTAAGAGAGAAAATGTATCAAATTTACATTTTCAACAACCCTGCATACCGGCTAATCCATGAAGCGGGGGGAGAGAGGCGGGGCAGGGACGAGGCGATCGATCGCGTTTGAAATATTGTCATTCAATTGGGGATTTTTTTTTTACCGCACCGACAAAAACTCTAAATAAAAACATTCGATTCTGATACTACAAAAAATTCTCTACACGCTGATATGTCTTTTGTGCTTCCAGCGAATTAAGGCGCAATAAAAATGAAGGCTAAAGGCGAGTGTGAAACATAGCCTTAACATGGATTTTGAAGCGTTATAAAAGGGTGTTTTGAGAAACATGCTACTGGGGCTATAGTCAAAGATTTAAGCTTGAGAAGGCTTATTAAACTCCTATAAAAGGTTGCTAACTTGAAATTGAAATCAGTATAAAAATTTGCTGCCTTCTAACATAAAATTACCGAAAAAACTGTGTTGCACCTTCTTGTTAAAGAGAAATAGCACTGATAGAGTTGAAAGCACGGCTGAGAAGAAGGCGCAGCAAGGATTCCACTTGGTCACTCAAAGAGCAACTACATAAAATGCCAAGAAACTTGTTCCTAACCAAAGCTGAGCCCAAATCGTTATAACTGACTACCAATAAATAAAGAAGCAACCCTATAGAACACACTCTGTTTAGTGGCCTCAAAAGCCCTAGATATCAATACTGTTACTACATAATCTAAAGCTTTCCATTACGATAAAAAATTCAACCTTTTGAATCGACAGACACTCAAATTTCAAAACTGTTCTTCTTCTAGGTAATTGACGTGAATTAGTCACGCGAGCCCTTGGTAAGAGTGATTTCGGGTCAAAGCCCAACTGAATCTCCGAGTTTTGCTCACATTTCAGCGTCTTTGTTTTCGTTGTATTTCACATAGTGCAGTGACATGAGAAAGAAAGGATAAGTAGTAAATAAAAGTTAAAACACAAAATATCTAAAAAACAAGAAAAACAATTTGTGTACTTATTCTAGTTTCTATACTACTTTTCTTCTATGATTGGATATGAGTATCTCCCAGACTACTTTGCCAGTTTTTTTTGCAGAAGAAAAACTCGTGTCAAATATTACAAATTCAGTGATACTTTATTTTTTGGTTCAACGTCGACGTGCCCGAGGCTACTTTCCGATTCTTTTAGAATAGTAATCTGATGAAATCATGAGCGAAAAGCAAGAAGCCAATGCTGCCTCCGCTATAATCAAATTTCATTTACAGTGGCCTATGTTGCCTAGTAGTTCTGACACTGGGAAAGGAAAACTTAGCCGTGCCGATGAGCAGGAGCCGGATTTGTCTTGTCCTATCGCTATAGCATGTAATGTGTTAAAGAAAATTGAGCTCTGTAATTATTTACATTAACTACTTTGTGATATTATTTTATCACTCTCATATCGTTCCCTAGACACAGTTTGCATTCCTGCATTTAGTTCGTACGGATCACTCTCATATGGGATATCCCGAAGCTGGTGGTCACGAGGTTGCGTGACATATCCCCACGTAGCCAAGAGGGGCGAACTAAACAGAAATCGAAAGTCGCAACACACTTACAAATCAACAAGAATGATGGGCACCTCATCTTTTTTGTGTTAGTCTAGTCTGTATCCGTCGTCTTCGAGTGACCGCTAGACTAATGTACCATACAGGATGTTATGATGCTTGTATTTTCCTAACGAGCAGATCCCTCCTATAGGCAGTTCAATCGAGTATGAACAATAACTGTCGTGATCACTAGATCATCAATGTAACTCGATTTAAAGTAATAAATAGATGTAAAGGATAGGCCGTTTGGTATTAATCAATTCCTTTGAGGTCCGCACGCATTCACAAGTATCACTTGCGATCATGGTTTGTCCGTCATATAGCTTGATTGGGCGAGTTATCGCGTTCGATACAGCGACCCTCCATCCTCTAAAACTGGAACTGAGTTGAACAGCAATGAATTTATTCCCTTGGCATGGTTACCCATAGAAAAAAGAGTTGAACATTTTCATACGGATGCCCAGCGTCCAGATCTCTTCCCTCCTGATTAAGTCGGAAAGCGGTAAACCGTCTTCATATAGCAATATAGGTAGCCAGGGAGAGGAAATTGCACACCTATCAAAGTAGTAATCAAATGGCATGCTCGATTCGCGAAAGAGATTAAAAGAAGTAATTGAGTAAATAAACGGTAAATCCAGAGATCACGCTACTCCATTGTATTTGTAATCTGAATAGTGAGCTGACATTTAATGGGGTTTTTACTGAGAAGAGTTTGATTATTCCAGGTCATCGAGGAACACGGAAAAGACATGTTTTATATGCCGCATGGTTTGACAATCGATCATAAAGGAAACTATTGGGTCACAGATGTCGGAAGTCACCAGGTGAGCTTTGGACTACCCTATTTTCAATAACATTTTTTAATTTTTGAATTGAACAAATCTTTTCAAATTTTTCACCTAGTGAGTGTCTGGCAATGTTTTAATGGTAACCATCTTACTGTTGTAGAAAAAGTTATATCCTCTTGATCATTTCTTTACAGGTACATAAACTGGACTCGTCATTCAGTCCAACACTCACACTTGGTGAGAAGCTTGTCCCAGGAGAAGACAATCACCACTTCTGCATGCCTACTGACGTCGCCGTAGCCAAGAACGGCTATTTCTTCGTCGCAGATGGGTACTGTAATAGCCGTGTGCTCAAATTCGACCCCACCGGAAAACACGTTAGCACTTTCGGCGCGGCTGTGGGTAAGCCTTGCTTGTGGTGGCGATCATTTTTATAAAGACGTTAAAATCACGATGAGAGTAAACATTGGTGAAGCTAATGTCGCTTTGAATACTCCTATATTTTCTTTTTAGATTTCTGAGAAAAGTGACTTTTTCAGCAAACTCAATGCACGACATAAATACGGGTATTTTCCTTGGTCTTCTCGTTATGCGTGCTGTTCACTCGTTAATATGTCCAAAATGTCAATAGTATAGTAAGGAATGCGATAAACTCCCTGATTCGACTAAATTACTAATCCTCTGCAACTTTGGAGAAACCCAACCTGATCTCCGTATCAAATTTGTTTTTGGTAATTTTGAAACGACTATATATATATATTAAACCAAGTACCTTTTCTTAGTTTTGTTATTGTTCTGAATGCAGAAATAGCATTATTTCAGATGGAGTAGGTCCATCGGAGTTCGTCATTCCGCATTCACTGGCTCTGATTGAAGATATGAACTTGATCTGTGTTGCTGACAGGTTAGTATTTACATTGAAAGAATCAGAACAATATTTCTAGACGAGTTTATTACGAATTTTCCGTGTCCATAGTGAGGTAGTTTGGTTCTCTTGGAATGCTTGTGTGTCAAGCAGAAATAAATTAAACTGTACATCTTCAATCAAAGCTGACGCCTAGATGGATGGGATTGCGTGAATTCAGGCAACGAGGTCTAATAAATTGTGTCTCTATCATGTAAATATATCATTAATAACTGTCCTGCTGCCATTCTACTATTGACGAACTCGATTTACTCTCAGGAACTGGTGTTAGATGAAAATCATCTCAGCACTAAGCCTCTTTCAATTAGTAATCTTCCTCTACTTCGAAACCTTTTGTTGTTGATACCTAGGCCTCATGTTCGCTGGAAAGATCGGACTCTTTCCTGATTACTAACAATGTTCTTCGATTTGAAATATTTTCACCGGAATTTCAACTTTTGCCTATACCATTCCCGGAAGCAGTTTGATATTTGGTAGTTTCTACAGTACACCACGTGCGGTACTGTAAACGCGTGGTTACCATTTCCAGAATGACTTTTTTCGGTTGCTTAAGTCAACATCTGTTGATTTTGAATACGTCCATGTATAAGCGAGTTTATACAAATAAAAAGAAACGTTGTAGTATTTGATATCCATTAAATCGCCCAACCACGATATCATGCACCGTTCAGTCTGTGCAAACCAGTCATTTTACTAGTAACTCTATGTGGACAGTATATACCACTTGGGAAGAATTCTCAAGAGTGTAGAGGCCTCAACGGGAAAAATCTCGAGTGGCTATTTGCGATCGCAACCTTGGAGGGCTGCAGTAAGGTCTTTGGTCAAAGCAGTAACTGAAGAAGGGACACTTTGAACACCAAGTAGTGTTGAGTGTTGAGACATCACATTGCGATGGATTGATACCACAATGAAAACCTCGTTTGTCATTCCTTTGTAGGAGGCTGGTAATGAATGCGGTCTTCACAACTGGTGTAGATGAGTTTAATAATGCTGGTCGCACTGGTCTAAAGGAAATTTGCAATGAGTAATTTGTTTTCTCTACTGGAATCACCCCTTTCGCCAAGCATATCTTCTTCGGAATATAACAGAATACTAACATGGTGAGAATAGATAGAGGGTAGCAATATTTGCGAGCCACGTTCAATCACTGATCCTTAACGTATGGTGATAGCGAGAGAAGGAGACAAGAGGGGTTTTCCACTTTCAGTGAGGAGGTTAAGCCTCTAAGCATTCGAGAGATGCATTTTATATCAACTGAGTCGAAGAAGTAGTTGCGAAATTAAAACAAGTCTAAGATGAGGCTTTTCGTGAAATTCAATTAAAAGTATTATTACCATTAAATACTAGAGAAATCCATAGCAAGTGTAAAGGGTTGTCGGTCAAAGTTGTCAGCAGAGACATCTAAAATATTCGTGGTTACTTCCGCCCATACACTGCTTTTCATCCTTAATAGAATCTGTATGACCCTAGCGGCATAAGAGAAAACCATTTAGGGAGAATGAACGAGTTCAATGTTTCTCAGCGGGTTTGGCGGAAGGACACCGAACGATCCCTGCTGGTATTCCCATCACCAGCGCCGAACAGATCGGAAGAGTATACGCTATCAGAGAGAAGAGTGAGCATTATGCTTATTCTATCGAGGCAGCCAGACTTCATAAACGAAATCTTCTTTTTTTCTTCCAGAACATTATCTCGTCGGTGTAACAGGTCGTGATGAGGAAGACCAGATACCTTCACAATTATTCGTTATGGATATGATCAGCGGGAAGGCCGATACTTTCATCAAGGTTCAGTTTCCATTTGAATTCTGCACTCACCTTTGACAGATTACTCTCATTCTGAATTTCTTCTAATTCCTTTTGATCCACCTTTTTTGCCCAAAAAGAAGCCACGACTGTGGTGTTATTTAAGCATTTTTTGCTACGACAATTCAACATTCCATGAAAAACTTACCAAGAAGGCAAATTTTCGATAAAATCTTGATTTTGCTATAGTTAGCACAAATTTTTTGAAGAAGAACTACCAGCGTACTAAAATGGTATTGACTCAGAAACGTTTGAGATCTTTTTTGATTTCTAGAGAAAATCTTTCGTAATATTAAGACGGGATGATAAGCTTTTGCTTTAAGCGATATATGTGAAAATGAACAGTTAGGAAATTCGTGGAATAAGCCGTGTTATCTGTAGCTTGGAATCGAAATTATACTGGGACAGCGCTTTTCAAGCACTGAAAAAATGTTCCAAGTGAAACACGGGTGGAAGAAATTAGAGGAACGAGGGGAAATAAGGAGGTTAGGAACATAAAGTGATGAATTAAAAAAATAGTTTTGTTTCAAGATACTATTTTTACAAGTATCTTTGTCTATTCACAAATGCTATAGGTCCTTATTGATGTACCTGATTTAGGGAATCGAGAATCCGCATTCGTTAGCGATTTCGGATGAGGGCACAGTGTACATTTCGCAGATGCACCCAAATCAAATCATCCAGATCTCGTTACCCGATCAAGCATAGGAAGAGGATGAAGATAACTGTTGTGGATTCACCACTCGGTGATGCCATCCAAGCGTAAAGACATCTAGCGCTTTGTTTTGAGTCGTTGATAAATGTGAATAATCATACCACTACCATAAACTGTACTGTGTTGAACACTCTGGAGAGGATTATCGCATTATTCGTGCAGTTCGTTCAAGCGCTGATAGATCACCTCACTAGTAAAGTGCCATCGGAGGCATCACTCATGTTCAAATCAGTATAATATCAATGAAAAATGACTTCCACCCCCCCCCCCCTCTCTTTTTAGCGATTAGAAATGACCGGCTCGGGTGTTTTGAGTCTTAAGACAGCTAGTATTGAAGATAATTCCAAAAAAAAAGGAATGTTTTAAGCCTGGACGAGGTTGGTACGCCAGAGCCATACATCGGTGTTTCGGAGGTTTCGGCCTCCTCGTCAGTGACCCCCGCCCCACATTAAGCCCTGCACTGTAGCAAGGAGGGAGGCGTACGTGGTGATGGCACAGTGAACAATGATATTGGTCCATCACCACTGTTCAGGTCGATGGATTTGGGCTGGCAGACCAAAATCAATCCATAAGATCGACAGTTTTTAAAAACCCTGTGGTAAAGATTCAAGATAATACGCCAGGGCCATACACCGGAGTTTAGGAGGTTTCGGCCTCCTATTAGACAGCTAGTATTGTGCGCTGCCATAATACTAAATTGTACTATACACTCATTCGTCTAAACTTATCTCTTATCACGGAAAGAATGATTTTCAATAAAAATGAGGTGGATACGATAGTAACTTCAACGTCTAAGAGCGCATAACAGTTCTCTGAAACCGTCTCGTAATAAGTGATCATCACTGAGATTTCTGATTTTATACATGACTGCGGAAACAATTCCAAATCAACTTTCCACTTTTTTCTTGTTTTAACGCAGTTTTCCATAACTTTATCAATACATGCGTGTTAGTTATGCAGAGGATCTATATGTGAATTTTCGGTACTTGTGAAAGAGCAAATCTCGGGTTTGCCTGCATAGCAATTGCGTATGGACACAACACATACAGCACTCCAGGGTCTGACTGTGGAGGTGGTCAATAAAGAACACCTGAAGCTTACTCTGTGATCAAACCACAAAACGATGTTTGACTGAACACTGCTGGGTTGTGTGATTTTCAAACTCAAACGCATAAAACCTTGCCAATTCATATTTTGCTTATTTAATTAGAAAACACTGTCGCAAAACTATATTTCACCATACTTTTGAGGACAGATATCAATTATCGGTAGGTTTTCGATGTCATGGTCGTGGAAATTTCCATTTTGCAAGTAGTAGTCCACGATTTCTCGCTATTAAACTTTTCGTCATGAGACCGGATGTATTCATATAAAGCCGGAGTCTAATCCGTCACAGTATCATTTTTATCATGACAGCGATAGGATACCTTGTGTGGCGGCTGAGGATCGACTCCTCATCCTGCTTCACCCTTTCACAAGTCCTTTTAGCGGGAAACAAATTCGCAAAGTGTGTGGAGCTGTGAACGGATGACCGAAAGCTCATTACTGCTGAAGAGCCAAACGGCAACTAATGCGTGTTATCATTGCAGCGAAATTAGCTCCCAGATCATTGATCTATCTACTTATTATGCAGCAATGATCATTCGAGAATTTACGGATTTGTTGACATGTTGGGTGCGTTAAAGTCACGTTGTAGTTCGAACACTCGCGCTTACTGTGCCTATGAAACGTTAGGGCTGTCTAGGATGGAGAAAAATCTTCTCAACACGTTACATATCCTCAATAAAAATGTTTAAAGTAGGATTGCAGCGTTCATTTTCTACTAATGCGCAGCACAAACAACAATGGATATTGTTTGGTAATGAAGGGACAAATGAGAAACCCATGTCATTTGCTACAGAGGAACATTTCATGGGCGACTAGTAACCATTCGAACGCTGAGAATCCAAGCTACAGCCCAAACATTGCCAGTTTTTAGAAAAGCTTTTTTGACGTGGCTACAGGGAGATTTCCTGCGTTACGGAATCGCACATTTATCGCTGGACAGAGCTCTTTTTTAAATTATTAGCCATCATTTGATAGCGTAATCGTCGCTGATTCCAACGCTGTGCTCAGATCCCGAAGAAACCGTTTCTCTGCAACGCAGCAGGTAAAATAAGTTGAATCCACATTTGCATTCATTTGCCCGAAAAATCGATGGTCATCGTGTCATTGAACGTGGCCGCCTCACGCGCGAGCATGTGAATTGGCCAAAGACCCCCCTTGCTCACACATGCGAATTGTAATTATTTTAACTGTTGCGTTGCAGAGAAACGGTCTATAGCACAGCGTTGGAATCAGGAACGATTACACTATCGAATTATTACAAATAGACCAAAGAAAGAGCTCGTCCGGTGAGAACCTTGCGTGTGTGCAATGAAAGAAAGCTCCTCCTGTGGCAGCTCCAAAAAGGCTTTTTCGAAAACCGGCGACGTGGAGGTGTAGCTGAACTCTCAGCTTTCGAATGGTTACTAACTCTCCTATGAGAAGTTCCTCTCTAGCGAATGAGATCGGTTTTTCGTCTGTCTCCTCATAACCACAAAGAACATAACGCTGGTATCTTCTCTGAGGTTGTCGACACTCAGGCAAAGCCTATCATTACAATTTGAGTTTGCGAAGATCTGTGTCAGTTTCATGTTACTTTTCCCACAACATCAGAGCAATTTCGTGAAGATATTCTACTAAGATACTATCCACTACGTAAGAAAAAGAAAAGCTATTAGATGAACGCAGCGTCAAAGGAAATGTTTCTTCGAATTATGGTTATGCTGAAAAGCCGGTAGTGCAGTGAGGGTTATTTCCTTTTACGAATAGCTCCATTATTCAGATATGGTGTCAACATTCTCTGGAACAGGCCCACTTCCTCGTTTTGGGAGAAATCGACCGGACCACTATTCAGCGGCACACATGACGATTTCGTAGAAATGCCCGAACAACAGTCAAATTCATGCGGAAGAAATGTCGAAAGACCTTCACGGATGGCTGCTGCGAATAAACTATTCGAAAACAAAAATTGATGGGTTTCGTACCTTGTGATGCGTGTGATTTCGGATCGGCTCACGTAAAATTAACCAGATAAATGAATAACTTAATAAATTAATAGCGATTCTGGCTTACTTTACTTTCATATTTCTCCACATCGTCAATTCGAGCTTTTCTTCGTCCACCTTCGCTCGTATCCAAATTCAATCGAAAGTAAACTTTCACTTTACAACGGTGTAACATGCTCGTCAACGATTCCTCTATGCAAGATTCTACCCGAGAGGTATTGACTCAGACTGGGTGTGCTGTGGAAATGACGCGGCTGCAAGGCTGAAACCCTGTATCGCACTGTATAAGCGCCTGCAACAGATCTCATGGAAGGCTAAAAATTTTCTGCAGAATGTACTAATCAGAAAGTCATCAAACTTTTTATTTAGAATCGAACGCTTAATAAAAAAATAACAATGTACTTCTTGTGAGAACTGCAACGGCATCAGAATGTGCTGTCAATGTTCTCAAATGCGGAATGTGACGAGATGAACAGAGGCAAGGAATGAATGACAATAGAGCAGGGAAGCAGAAATATTTAAGAAAGTCAGCAAACAAGCAGTAATAACAGGAAATCGAGAAGCCTGTACATTTTACATAGAACATTGCATGACTTGGACTAACAAAATAAAGGCGTTATATTACTTAGTGAAAGCTGAAATTAGTAGATGAAAATGCACAATTAAATGCACAGTATTGCCTTCTGTATCATCATAAACACTAATTAGCTTTGCATATGGACCAGTAAAGACGTTTTTATTTGGCAATGAAAGAATCACACCAACAAATATAAAGTCGAAAATAAAATAATGAGTTAATGCATTTTCCGGGCCGCAAGCTGACCGCTACACCGTCGTCGCCATCGCTATGCTAGCACGCTTTTACCTTCTACTACTGATGATATGACAAGGCATGCTACCTCCAGTACGGAGTTCTATTAGCATATATATGATACTACGCAGTACCAAATATCATAATATTGGATACCAAACGTAAAGCTTGGAAGGCAAAGGGTTTGATATGAATGAATCTCTAGGTCACGCAACAGGCATCCCTTTGGCGGCAGAGTTGATTTTTGATGGCGTGACGATAATTTCCCGCTCATTAGAGTGTTTTAGGTGCTCAGAATTTCATAAATATATCGAAGGGACATTGGTTTACAGCTGCAACTACAAAGTTTCTTATACGACATGTTATGACAGTCCAGTGGGCGGATAACGGCACATTTTGTATTCGATTAGTTTACTCCCATTTATCCTCCACAGAGATCCTCAAACAATTTCGCGTGCTGCTTCCACTAGTGCTTGGGACTTTCGTCTTTTTTATGACCGCCACAGAATTTTGACTAGTCGAGTTTTCTTGTTACCATGAATATTGCGCCGCGGTAGGAAGTTCCTTACGGCACCGTTAATTTATTGCACGGGAGTGTTAAGTGAGGGCTATAATCAGTACTTTCTTTATCGCCTTACTTCCTGACACACCATATCATTAATCACCGCGGTACTCCACTCCCTAGAACGGTAATTACATTTATTGATCTAATGTACAGTGTATTACAAACTCAAATATTTTGGAGATAAAACGTTGAAGAAATTAGTGACAATGTTTTAGAGTATAACTAATTCTAATGGGTGACTAGCAGCTGTAAACAGAAGTATACGTACAGGAACAATATCGTGTTAACAAATTTTGAACCTTTCATGAGGCCTTTTATGGCACTTAGAAAGCGCTAGACGCGTGTTTCGGCCTTTCAGCCTCATCAGTGGCATGTGCCTTTCGTCTGAGCCAATTCCTGGTAAGAGAATATACCCCTACATATAAAGAAATAGACGACAAATGTGTTGCACTGTGCGCGCAAAGTGAAAATACTACTTCAGCCTACAGCGATATCAGAGACAAAGCCGCTACATGGCCAGTGACAAGATCACCTAACATTGTAGTGATTAACAGTCGATTGCTCCTGGCTGGTAGGTTTGATAGTACCTTCATTCGACTTCTTTTGAGATTTCCGGTTCTTTTCCGTTATCCGGGAATAAATCAATATTTGGCCCTATTCGTTGGACTAAAAGTTTTTGCATGAGTGTTAGCAATCATTCGCAAGCTTAAATCTCTGGCTTAAGCCGTACATGGCCGGCTTTTTTGAAAAGAGCCTTTTATAACGCTATAAAATTCAAAATAAAATTTTGTTTCACAGCAGCTATGCAAAACAACTCGTAGAGAAAATGTTGTAGTTTCAGAAACAGACCTTTGATCTGGAATTCCTTACAAAGCGAAGAAGCAATTCCCCATTGAATAACAAACATTGTACTTTCATGTGAGAGAATCGATCGATCATCGCGCCAGCCTCCCTTGGCGCCTCACCCCGCTGCCCATGAACTGGCCAAAGAACGACATGATAGCGTATTTGCAGCAATATAATTTCTGTTTCTGCTCTGCAGAGAAGTGGTCTCTACGGAAAATAAGCACAGCTGGAACCGTTGATACTTACGCTATCGAATGATTACCATTAGTCTAAAGAAAGAGTTCTATCCGGGCGAGGTGTGAATCACGAATGTTTTCTTTCTCCTACAGCGCTATTTGAATTCTTCGAGACTTGTGCTATTGAGAGTACTAGCTGTTCAAGGAATATGTTTTGTCCAGCGAAATATGAGCGAGATAAGAGAAAAACGATTGCGTGAAACATAATTTTATTATTCTAGATTCTACAGCCCTATGAAAAGTGCTCAGAAAAACCGGCCGAGTGCGACTCTAGCATGAAATGTCCACCGAAGGGGGTCGTTTCTTCATTTGTTTCCAGATAAGAAAAAAAAACCAGAAACTGTTTTGAGCGTGGTCTCGAGAAAACAGTCGGATATAAAAATATCGCGTCTTTCTATACAAAATCGTGCATGTTAATGTTCACGCTCCATTTTATGTTATAGAGTCATAGCGGGCCTTAGGCCCATTACACTGCACACGGACACTGTAGGTCCATGTGCCAATCGATTGCCGCCCTTTTCTGGATCAAAATTTCTGGTTTCCTCTTCTCTCTTCTCTAAGAACTGGACAGCAGAACGATAACACTATAATGTGTTTGAGCCCATTATGAGGTCTGATAAGGGCACTTATAAAAAATGCTAAACCGGCGCCTGTTTCGTCCTTCCGGACCCGTAGCACAGCCTCCCTCACTTCAGCCGATCCTCTGGGGATATACCCTACGTCTATACAAACGGTCGACGCTAGGGTATGATTCATTCTACCAGCCGCAAACACTCGGCGGTGGTCACTGCAGTGTCGGGGGATTTTGTCACCTGACTTGAAGCGATCTGATGTTTAGCGTCGATTCCTATATATACGGGTATATTCCCAAGGGATCGAGTGAACCGAAGGATACTGTGTTATTGAGGAGTCCGGACACACGAAACGGGCGCCTGTGTAGCACAGTATGAGTGCCCCTATCGGACCCCACAACGGATTCAAAAACCACGTTGTCATGTTACCAGATTAACATTGTTTTGAGTGAGGTGTATATACACGGTCAAAGGTAGTGCATAACGAAAATCTCAAAAAAAAAAACAAGCCGTTCCTTATGTTTTTCTACGGAGTTTCACTCGGAGGAGACATACCTGAACAGGTTCACTTAGATATCGCGCTCCAATCGAAAGTGCTCTCTTCAAACCAAGCGCGAATGTGTTCAAATAATTGTAGCCGGCGGCAACTCGTCCATCGACCGCTTTCGTATCCTGGCCCCTTTTCAAAATTCGTAATACTTTTACTAAGTGACCATGGATTTTTGCGCCTTAGAACAAAAGTTAGAGCTTTAGGAAAAGCTGTTGAGATCTCAGTAAAAAGTGATTTATCCGTCAATCCTGGCCGCTTTTGCATTTGTTGTGCGATTAACGCTGAAGAAGCCTCAGTATCGACTTGTCGTTAACCTCGGCACTTTCGTTTAAATCAATAATAATATTTTATTGATTTATTAGGTCTACGAAAGGTGATAGATGAAGTTAATTTGGCTAACGTTTCGACAAACTCGTCTCCTTCCGAACCGACGATTCCAGTCGATCTCTAATAAACTCTGGACGATCTCTGAAGAAAGCGAAGGCGTCGAAACGTTAGCCGAATAAACTCTATTGATCTTATTAACCTTAATGGGGCGTCGTGGCCGAGTGGTTGTGATGCTCGCGGCGGCGCGCTTGGAGCTGAGCTCCACCCTCCACAAGCCCCTCCATCAGTGAACAAGAACGCCCTATGGAACGCCACAGCCAGATTATCATCGAGATTGCAAAGAGACATACTCGTCCAGTATCGTCCAGTAGAGAAGATATGTTGGAAGAGGGGGATCCGCACATTAAAAATTGTGATGACGGCTCGTGTAAATAGAAATAAAAAAGGAATAACCCTAGTAAGCAAGCCTGAAAACCAACTGTTAAGGATGTTATAAGATCAAAGACCATTAAAAAGGCTTCGATACTAACCAGCTACTAGAAGCGCTGCTTATCACGCGTGCTTTTTTCTCTCAACACTCGAATGCGTCGTTTCCGGTGAGGAAACCTTGGCCTCTAAAAGAACTTGTTTTCCTGCTCAGTGCTGGGTTGCCGATTGGATAAGAGTTCTGTCGAATTTCTAAGAAAGCAGTGTCGAGCCGTTTGGAGCCCGTTATCCCAGCGAATCGTCGATCTCAGTGGATTGGAAAGGGCAGTGATTTTTGTCACCACCAGTTAACTTCTCCGGATGGATGCAGAGGGAACTGTGGAACACCTAACATTTGAGGTGCAGTTCTTCCTCGAATGTGAATTGATTGCTGCTTAGCCAGAATTGATCGTCCAAGCACGAGAGCTCTTCTCTCGCTTCGATAGTGCCTCAGACCACGAAGAAAGGAGGGTCTCCAATCACCTGTTAATGATACAATCCAGTTTCAGAAGAGGGTCGTCGCCGAAATATTGATCCTTAGTTTTACTGCTTCTTAGCAGTGTTATGATATCCTCCCTAATCATCTGAGGAGACTCAATGGTATGCAAAACATTGGACCCCAGCCGGGAGTTGAACCCACGTTTCAGCCTTACCGGGGCACGTGTTCTACCACTACATCGTCGAGGCCACTATTTATTTTTTACTTCAGTCTTATTTCTGCGCTTCGCGACAACCTATGCGAACGAACTCCAGCACTTCTCTCGTTCTGTTCGTTGTCATTTTGCATTCTTCCGATCCGCAAAGATGTTCGAATTGAATGTGAATTTGAATGGAAATTGAGAGACTTCTCGCTCTTGATGAAGGTCGTCGTTTCTCGATGGGCCAACCGTGATTCTTTATCGATCCCAGGAGTAGTCCTACTTGTGAATTTCGCGAGAATTCCAACACCGCAGTAAGGTTCTGGCCTTTCATTGGCCGGAGCAGGCTCTTCCCAGAAAACCCAGGCATCAATTTGTTGACTTCGAGAATAAGACCGAGGAAGGCTGATATAACCTGGTGGCTCATCGAAGCTCAATTCTGCGACCTAACGATTCCCGCCCTGTAACAGTTGCTGGTGCAGTTGTTTTTTTGCTAAAGGTGATGGTACTTTATTCTTTTGGATTATTTGTTGTAAGAGTTTCAGAAGTTATTGGTACTTTCTTTGACGGCACTGATGTAGTATGGAGCACTTCTAACCCTATTTTTGCGGCCCCCTTTATCCCTATATCAGGTCTCTGTAACCCTATATGTGGTGCCTCTACCCCTATATGTGGTCCTATATTTCTGTTGTGTCTATATATCCCTACTGTGATCCCTACATCCCTATACGTGATCCTTATATCCTTATTGTGATCTCCATATGTGACCCCAGCATCCCTATGCGTGGTTCCTATATCTCTAAATGTAGTCCCTAGTTCCCTAAATGTAGCCCCATATATTCTATATGCGGTCCTTGTATCTCTATTTATAGTCCCTATATAGCTATTTCTGGTTTTGATATCCTCATATAATTTGTTTATTTATTTATACAACCCGTAATCACAACTTTTTTATTGTGCGGATCCCAGTACTTCTAGCATTTGAATCGTTTTTCTGCTTTTTTTCTTGAATGGCGTGGAATACTGGTCGAGCTTGCAGTCTCAAGGATAGCCTAGCTATGGTGTTCCATAGGACGTTGTTGTTGACTGCCGGAGAAGGTTGGGTGGTGGTGCGCGGCTCCACGCGCGCCGCGACGAGCATCACAACCACTCGGCCATGGCGCCCCAATATCCCTATGTATGGTCCCTATGCCCATAGTTGTGGTACCTATATGTGTATTTGTCCCCGTCAGTGGTATTCACTTCTTTTGCTGCTTTCTATAGCCTTTTATTAGCTTTTCATCTTCATCAGAAACATTTTCAAATCTCGTTGATGTGCACACGTTTCCTGTGACCGACGTCTGATATAATCACTATAGGGTAAAATATAGCCCAGATAACTCGCTTACTTGGAGATTGAAACGACCCTTTTATCCCTATGTCAAGTTCCCATATCCCTAGATTTGGTCCCTATACCCTGTCTGTGGGCCATATGTCCCTGTCTGGGGTCTTTATAATCCTGAATGTAGTACCTATACCCCTGTCTGTGGTTCATGTATGTGTATTGGCCCGTCAGTGATATTAACTTCTTTTACCACATCACATAGCCCTAGACTAGCGATTCATTTTTAGTGTAGATAATTTCGAGTTTTGTCGGTGTGCATATATTTCATACGATTGGCACTATATACAATCACTATGGGATAAAATATGCTCAAGAAAACCCGCTTACTTGGGGATTTGGATGGCCCGGCCCTGCTGGTCTTCACGAGATGGGCTCACCACCACCCGCAGTTCCCATCCATCTCTTTGTCTGGGGATAGTCTCCTCCACAGAAGTACTTCGAGCATTGGGTTCGTCCTCTCCCATCCATCCTTCACGTGGGTCATCAGACATTTGGCTTGTAAATCGAGTGTTGTTTGAATACTTTGTCTTCTTTATGAATGTCGTTAGAACCCTGACTGAGGCCATTTTCTTTGCACTCTCGGAGGTGGCCTAGCTAAGGCGTTCCCAACTGATTGTAGGAAGGTGTCGAGGACGGGAAGGAGGAGCGAGCGAACCAGGACTTTATGAAATTGGTTTAATTTGTAATTAAGTTTGTAGAGAGGATCTTGAGGCAGAGGCAGTATTGAATATCTTAATATCTAGGCATAAAAATGCGTATTCAGATCGACCTGGAAGGGGGGCGAGGGTGGGGAGGGGGTTCATATGGGTTTTTGTAGACGATATTTTTCTGTACAATCTCTCCTTGTGAGCACAGTAGAGCAAAAACAGTGGTAGCAACTTTCCGAACACCTTGACAGCATATTTTAAGCCCTCCTTACTAGCACGATGCCTTTCGGTTTAGTCGGTTCCTCAGGTATGTGCCTCTACATAGAGGAATCGACGCCGATCTAGTCACACTCAACGTACGATGAGAGGCTCACCATGATGTTCTCTCACAGTGATTGATTGTCGTTTGCTTGACTTACGACTCTTACGCCAGTGTATATATCAACACTTTCAATCGACTACTATTCGAACACCTTACATGCTTTACACTTCCAGGCTCCCCTCTTCGAAAGGTTCTGCGGCAATGGTTGCGATGCTCGACACTGAGGAAGTCGATGACTATACAGTGATCTGCAAGCAGAAAAATGGTTCGTTATAAAGATTCTTTAAGTTGTCTGTCGTCTCTCATCATTGGTAATTCTGTCAGTTATTGGATAGTTTTCAAGATCTCTTCGTTTTTGATGCTTCTTAGTAAAGCTGTGATTTTCTGAATATACGTCTAAAAAAGAGTACATATGGCACAGTGGTTAGAGGTGCCCTGCGTTGCACTCGAGGTCGAATGTTCGACCTCGCGCTCATGGCTCACCAAGCCTTCCATCTCTACAGGATCGGTAAATTGATATCACACTTGTCTGAGAAAATAAGCAAGCAGTACTGATTTGATATATCTGTAAGCCACCGCGAGTATTCGTAAGCACCAAATATGCATTCAATCACCTGAAACGATGCTATCAGGTCGTTCCGTGAACTTCGACAGTAAGACAGTAAATACCAAAGCTGTCAACCAGAAATAATCAAAATTGCATGATTTTGGTATAATTCAATTGCGCATTTTCTTGCGAACATCTTGGCCCAGAGCCTATACTTGCTTCAAGCTGGAGCTATCATGGGATCAAATTTGCTTACCACTAATGTACGAATGGCGCATAGAGGAAAATGCTAGTGAAGCGGCGCACAAGATTACTGGAGCTTTGGGTGATCGTGAGGTTGCAGAAAGGACGGCTATGAAGTGGTTTGCGAAGTTCAAAGCTGTAGAGGACAGTTTGGAGGATCAGTCGCTCTCGAGCCGTCCACAGGAAGCTCCATTAATGTTGCGCGTCGCTTCATTCGCATTTTCCCCTACGCCATCATTCGTATGTGAGTAACACGCGGATTTGTTCCCAAGACTGCTCCTTCTTAAAGCAAGTTTAGGCGAGTTCTATAGCAAAATGTTTGCAGAAAGTTCGCAGTTGAACTGTACCAAAGTCATGCAATCTCAGTAACTTCTGGTCGATAACTTCGGTGTTTACTGCTCTAGTGCCAAAACTTATGGAACGGCCTAATAAAATGTAGAGTTATAAACCCAATGATGTAGAGTGATGTGCAAAAACGTTTGCGTCAGCCAGGATTTGAACCCAGATCTTACTCTTTCCCCAAAAGAGCGTAGAAAGAGTGGAGTGCAAAGCGAGCGTCGGTGGTGCAACGGTTAAGCACATGCTCCCGGAAAGAGTAAGATCTGGGTTCAAATCCGGTTGATGCAAACGTTTTTGCACACCACTCTACATCATTGGATTTATTGAAAACATCACAACACCGCAATAGGCGGTCAAATAAAAACGATTTCCTGTTGAGTCATATGTCAAAAATTCGACCCATGCTTGAGTTGAACCGGCACCTAATTCATGCCAGAGACGTTAGTAGTTTCACCTACTATCAGCAGTCCGTTCATAAACAGAACGCTATGTAATTTACAATGAACCCATCTTGTTTATTAATCACTTGAAAGTTATCATAAATTTCAAATCAGATCCTCTTTGGACATCTTATAATGTCTAGAATGTATCCACCGACTATCAAATCTGTCGTTCCATCTATTCTTGGGGTTCCTTGTTAGTGACGATGAGACGGTGAATCACTGGGTATCTTTTGTATGGTACCATTAATTTGTTTATGTTCTTGGCAGAAATCCTAGGCGTCTTTTAGAATCTGAATTCCTCAGTAAGTACCAAGTTTTAGTGTTCTTATTGTTATATGTAGAAATTCATTTTATCCACTGTTCTCAAACCTCGCTTCAAACCTTCAAAATAGTCTGCAAGATTGTTTAAAGCCTTATCGAGGTTGTTAGGCCAGAGCCATGCGTACGTTTCGGCGGTGTCACCCGCTTCATAAGTAGCCCACGCCCCTCAGTGAACCCTTTTTATAGTAAGGATGGAGAGACGTTATTTATGGTAGTAGCACGTGATATTGTGTTATCACCGTCAAGTTGATGGAATACGGCTGGTAGTGATGATGTAGAAATCCATCTTATCCACTTTTTTCGAACCTCGCTTGAAACATTCATAGTCTGTGAGAATGTCTAAAGCCTTTGTGGAGTGTGGAACACTGATGAAGCGGGTGACACTGCCGAAATATACGCATGCTTCTGACGTACCAACCTTGAAATGGCTCTATACATTCTCACAACTTATAACTTATAATACCTTTCTGAGCAAGAAAATTTAACTGCTATAAGGTCTATGTTGTAAAGGATCCTTATTAAGCATCACTGGTTTTAAGGATACTAATTATGGTCTGAGATAGATGAAAATCAGTAAGACTACTATACAGAAAAATACCATAAAATTATTGAAATTTAGCTCACAAGCGTGGTCTGGTAGGTATATGGGCGTTTAGAGCCGGTAATGGAATTGTTGGGCTTGTTACCGTTGGACACGACTCAGTGAAACTGTGGAGAATGTACGTTCTTAGTCGTTATTACTCTTTTTTCAGAGGTTTATTTGATCTTTATCCACTTCGCATCATTTTTTCGTTGCATCATGAGTGATCATTCTACTTAAACTCTCCTACTATCCTTCACGAGTTTGATATGTCTTCTTCAAAAGCGATAGCTAACGTCTAACATTGCCTTTCTTACAGTCATTTTGTTAGCTTTGAGTCCTCACGTCTCTAAGTGTTATACCAGACAAAATGGCTCTGAGAAAAGCAGTTTCCGAAAAGTTTGTCATCAATTTCGAAGAAAATACATACCAACGTCGATGCGCGTATGGCACAGTGGTCAGAGGTGCTTCGCAGTACACATGTAGTCGATCAATCCATAGTTGATGGTACGATCCCGCGCGCCAGGCTCACCAGCCATTAAAATTCCTTGAAATTAGAGACTTCGTACCGAGTATGTCTAAGCGAAAAGCAGTACTGACCTGATACATCGGCTGACCACCAGGAATCATTGTAAAGGCCGAGATACATTCGAAAACGCAAACGATGCTAGATGAAGACGAATGCATGGCGCATCCTTCAGGGATTGATCGACGGCGAGATGTCTGTCCTTTACACCAACCTCTCAGAAGCTATAAATGATTGAACAGTTTGTAAGATATTTTCCACTGTTATTTTAGATGCCAGGTTTTGGTGAAAGTTGATCTTCAGATTTTTATTGCTATGTGCATTCAGTTCTCCATGTTTTTAGGGATGAAAATGTTAGTGGTGTCGTCACTCTTACGAGTAAAGTTGAGATCCAAGAATGGCGAACTGCCGTGGTATCTGCCGATGTCACCAACGACGGCAAATGTAAGCATTTCACTTATGACCTGTATAGATTCAGTTTAGTTCTGTACACATTTTGGAAGCTAACTGGATCAGTCAGGTATTTGTATCGTCACTGCTGACTCGATGTTCTACGAAATTATACTCGGTGACGAAGGTCCAGTTGTAATGACGCACGATTTCGGTGTAATGGAGGCATGTCACGTACGAATTGCGAAGACGAAAACAAATTATATAACAAGTATGTTGATTACGTCATTTCGACTACTCATTTATAATGCAGACACATTGGATTTCAGATGCTTTCTCGGGTTTTTTGAAGGAAATCGATTTGAATGGGAAAATCTCTCGGCAAGAGCCTTTTCAGTATGCGAAGTCTGTGGGTGCGCTAACATATGTGAGTTCCTCATTTTAAGTGGTCTTTGCTTGAAGTAACAATTTGTTTAGGATTTTATACTCTTCTTCTGTATATAAGCTTTTTCTTATCTGCATTTTGATTTGTACACTTTCAAAGTCTGTAGGGAAACGGCAATAAGCGTCTTGCAGTCTCGACATTCGAAGGAGTTCTGCATATATTGGATGCGACAACGTTGAAATCTGAGACAACTATAGAAGGTTGGCAGGAAAGTTTTTGTTATTTCTCTCAACTCTTTCACCGTCATTGCCTCAAAATACCAATTGTTGCTTCAAGTAGGATTTGGTAAAATCTCACCTGTATCCATGCGTTTTACGACTATTCACTTGACTCCGTTAAGTCGAGAGACACTAGGATCGTGATCTTATACTTTTAGTTCTTTCGATAACTTACTCGCTAAATGCTGATTGGGCACTGCAGTGGTATGCGTATACTACTACTAGAGCGTTAGGGAGAATCGTGTAGCACATTGGTTAGAGACTCTGCTGCGACACACACGTGTTTTAACGGTCCGATCGCGCACTCATGGCTCACTAACACTGATTTGACATATCAGTGGGTCACCGTGAGTCATTTTAAAGGTCATTCAGTTACCTCTAACGGTGCTTGATGAAGTCGAATACATGGCGTATCCATCAGGGATTGATCATCCCCGAGAGCTTTATCCTTTAATTATCTAAGCGTTTGATGAGCATGTCTGGCACCTCAATTTGTGAAGCCCTCTTTAACCATTTTCCCGCACTTCGATACTCGTGAACACTACAAAAGAAATGAGTCAATTAGCCAAGATATCGATTTGTCGTGGTGATGTAGTTGGTTATTTGTTCAAATTCTATCTTTATTATCTCTTACAGCACACTCAAAACGAATTCGAGCTTTGGTTTTCCTTCCTGGTGAGGACGAAATATTAACTGGTTGCGATGACAAGACAATCAAACTTCATTCTATGTAAGTTTGAAAAGGATCATATCTGTTTCTATATGTTTACAATTGTTATTGCTTTTGATCAGAGGTGTCGAATGACGTAAAATTTTTCTGATCAGCGAAATTTATCATTTTTCAAAGAAGCGGCGAAAAGCCGAAAGTTGAACGAGTGTACTGTGGTCATCGAAGTCCAGTGTTATCGCTAGCAATAGATGAACGTGCCGATGGGACCCGATTTGCAAGTAGTAGCCTTGATGGACAGGTAGGTAAAAGGCGTTTACAGCAAACACTAACCACATTTACAATTTATTTATCCAATTAATTTACACGAGTCGTCATCACAGTTAACTGTGCATGTCTAGGACTTCTTTCATTCGATTAGTTTCTTCGCATTCGTCCTCCACTAAGCTCTCTAAGCATCTCACATCTTGCTGTGGGTGCTGCTTGAGGTGTTCATCTTCTTCGTGATTGTCGTAAACGTTGGTCGGACTACTTTCCACACAATCTTGGAGTTAGCCTAGATTAGACGCTCTATAAGACATAAGCTGATTAATTTCAGAAGAATATTCTGGGTCAGGATAAAACCATCGCTTTGTTCATCACCTTACTTCCATTACACTGCATCACAAATCCCTACGACGTCCCCCCACCATAGCATATACGATAAGTCAAGTGATTGAAACGTGCCGGTTTTCTTCTTTATGTATCCAAAAACGTGGAAGAGGCTGATAGAAAGTTTGCTTCTTCATTTAATTAGAGGTTCCCAGTGCTGGCTCGAGTCAGATTCATCATGGATGAATTTCCGATTATGATCTTATACAAAGTTAATGAGACAACAATTATACCACATTGCGAAGTATCTTAGGCTTAGGCTTAGGATTGTTCGTTCAATATTCCTGTAACTTTAAGGGAAATAACTCCAGCATTGCAGTTTAGTCTAGTAAGCAACTTTGTAACACTACATTTATCTCTTGCCTTGTTTTTGTTTGCGTCGGACAATAAAGGTGATCGGTTGAGATCAAAAAACCAACCCAGGATACCGTGGCATTAACACACGTCTCGTTACATGACTTACTTCGTTTTTGCTCGTTTTTGAGTAACAATTCGGAAGACCGCACTCCTCAGAGTGCTAGTGCTCGTTAACACAGGTTTCGAAAAACTGAAAAACATGTTGCTTTTTGGAAAAGCTCTTTTCAATAGCGCTGTAGGAAAAAGGTAAGATTTGTGCTTCACAAATTGCGGGACTGAGCTTTTTCTTTGGGTTGTTAGTAATCGTTCGACAGCGTGATGTTTGCTGATTCCAACGCTGTGATTATATTCTGGAAAGACCGTTCCTCTGCAGTGCAGCAGGGAGATAAGCCATCCGCCAAAGCTCGATTCGATCGACGATCGTGTGAAAACGGCCACATTCGCCCTCTCCCCGCTCCCCCACTACCTCATGGAATACCCAAAAACACTTTTTCGCGTATATCCCTTTGCGGACTACGAAGGTCATTATGGCCCTCAGCTGGGCGCGCCGTTCGGACGGCTACGAAGAGTGATGCGTGTTCTAAAACAAATTCGGGTTAATTAAGTTCTCAGAGGAACAAGATCATTGAAAAATCATAAAATTTCGCTGATGAGAGTCTTGTTTGAATGATTTTAGCAAGTTTAACGCCAATGCTGCCCTAAATCTTTCCTTTTCATAGAAAAAAAAATTCCTATATCTGCGCAAAACATTATACTCCGAGCTGTTATCGAACATTTTCTCCTATCTTTATTTTTTTAGTCAATCGGTAGCTTGAAAGATTCTGGTTCTAATAGTGAAAATATTTCCACAGTACGTTCTAATAAACAAAAGATGACGTTTTGCAGTGCAGTTCAATTTTTTCAATTTTTCTAATCCTTAGCGTTTTTGGGATTACGTAGTTAGATTTGAATTCTTGTAAACGTTTTCGCAAAAAAAATTCAAATTACCATTAAAAGCCTTTACGAACGTATTCCTAGGAGAAATAACGCTCAACTCTCTTGGAAATTTTTACTTTTGGAAATAATTTCTGTCGCATGCAACCGCATCCCAGGAATTGAGCCGTGGGTTATTTTCTAGAAAAGACCTAATCCACTAGATAATTAGTATTCATATAACAGCTGAGATTAAGTGAATTTGAACGGCATGTTTTTTTCTCGAATGGCTTTTTTTTTGCGTTGTACCAGTCGAAATAAAATTTTGTTCCACTTTTGAAGATTTATCGTCGAATAAAGTTTTTTTCCGTAGACAATCGATAACCATTCAATAGCGCGAATTTCAGCGATTTCAAGGACATAGTTGATTTTTGGAGAAGACTCCTTGGAGTGCTGTAACAGTCAAAAAAAGATTGGGTTTCGCTCTCCAAAGAGTGGAATTCCACGACATTGACTCCAAGTCACCGCGCTTTTTACAATATCCCGATTTACTGCGGAACGTAGTCTTCTTTTGACTGCTATAGTACAACAAGGAGCTATCGAACCATATTTAAATCTGACGGAAAGCTTTGTTAAGCGAGGAATTCCCGAGTGTGAAAGATAATTTTATTTTCACTGCTAGAGCGCATTAAGGAAAGCATTTTAACAATGAAGTAAAAAAGTATGCTTTCAAAACTGACGAGATTTTAGCTATCTAGCAATTTTGGATCTATTAGAGTAATCAGAAAAATCGTTTTTCTTGAGAGTTCAAATCAGGAAGCGGACATCGAAAGTGATCCAGATTTCCAAAGTTTAATATTCTTTTGGCTGCTACAGCGCTACAAGGAGTTCTTCCAGAAACAAAGTACACTTCCAAGAAGTTGAAATTTCCAAGATTTGCCCTGTCTAATAATTATAACTTGCTTACGAAAAAAAAAACTCTATCCGGCGAGAAATGCTTGAATGTGAAACATAATCTTATTTAGACTATTATAGCGCAAAAAACAGGCCTTCAAAGAGGTAGAATGCGTCACTCAAATTCATTTGATTTTAGTTATCGAATGGTTGCCAAAAATTCTTGAAAAAGAAAGGAATAATTTTCTACCAAAAGTAATAAACAGGGTGGAGAAAACGGAAAGGATCGCTATACCCCCATTCGTATATCATAGCTATAAGTAAAGTATTCGAGCGAAATTGCGCATTCATCTGAGAAGTGGGAATCTGGAGTGCACTTATGATCAAAAAAATGTTGAGAATCATCGATGAAGTGGAATCTTACGCAATAAGCAGCACTATTTTTGACAAATTAATCAGTGTCTTTCAATTATCAACCAGTATAAAATTTTGTGTACACTATGCAAAGAAGTATATGAAAACTGAAAGAAAAAAAAAGATAAATTTGGTTGAATTGCCTGGCAAATCTATATAACATATCATAGAAATGTTTGATGAAGTTTATAAATTTAGCCTTCTCATAGGTACTAGGATTTTCTCTTCGAAGGTGTGGATTATAAATGGAGTATCTACGTTATTTGTAATAAAAATAATCTTACTGAAGTCTGTTCTATCATATATGACCATTTAATGACACAGAAATCCCGTTTATTGACGAGAAAGATATAAAGTTCATTGAAAACATACCACATCAGCCTTGTAGCAGACGTCAGTAGCCTCTCTTCGTAGGCGTCCAGCCTCCCAACAGCCGAAAATGGCGTTTCCGCGAAGGGAATCGAATCAATCTTATCTTCCCTGTTGCACTGCAGAGAAGCGGTTTTTCCAGAAAATAAACACAGCATAGTAATAAGCAAACATTACGCTATCGAATATATACTAGTAGTCCAAGGAAGGAACAGTGTCTTGCAAGAAAATTGAACTTGTGAAACTCAAGGGATTTCCTTCTGTAACGTAAAAAAAAGGTTTTTTCGAAAGCCGGCCACGTGGAGCTGTAGTCAGAGATTCAACTTTCGAACGAATCTTTCGAATTACTAAGACTCTTATGAAAAGTTCCTGTCCAGCGAATGATGTCGGATATTCTTTTGTCCTCCCGTAACCAAAAAGAACCAGTCTATGTTGCAACATGATGGCAGGAATCAGTAACGAGTGCACTTGTGTATTGCCCCCATGGCATTCATCACATAAGAGAGCGTTTGTGAGAAGAAAAAGATATTTTGAACAGATCTCAATGTGCGTATGGCAAGAGGAAAGAATGTTTCGCTTTAGTGCGACAGTTAGGCATTTCAGTGTACACGGATTAGAGGGAGGTCTAACTAGTTTCAACTTAGAACTAGTACCCGGTAATGGCTAAAGTAAATTCTGTGAGATCTTTTTTACTTGTAATGTGCGCTTTCATTTTTAGCCAACTAAGCATTATTATTGAGTGCAGTCTGAAAATTGAAGGTCTGAATAGATTGGTGGCAGTATCTAAACCATCATCAAACAGAATTCCTTTTTATGTAACCGCTTCTAGCGGTGGTTTGTCATGGAAATACCCACTGATGTAGAGTGATGTGCAAAATTTTTGTGTCAGTTGGGACTCGAACCCCCTTTATTCCACCTTATTTGGGGCGTGTGCTCTACCCCTTGCACCATAAACGCCTGCTTTGACATCTTTTTTTCTACGCTGCGACTGATCTATCGGTCAAAGCAACCGTGGACGGTAGCCAACGCCCCGGATAGGTTTAAATGTGGGCTCAAGTCCCAACTGACGCAAAAGTTTGCACATCACTCTACACCAATGGGTAATCACCAAACTTGTCTTCATTAGTTTAGGAATGTTGCGACTGTTCCAAAAAAAAAAAAAAACAGTGCTACTTTTGTGCGTATCGATAATTTGAGGATATTTCATGTACACTTAAGCCTCAAACTCACTGAACGCTGCTATCTGCACAATACCGTGACATGTCCGCCGTGAACGTCCACCATTAACGTAGCAATGACTGTTTGGAAGATGATTTGATTCAATAGGTGCTTTATGCACCGTGAACATCATAATGATGTTCCGCTCTAGCATCATCAGACCTCCCCACCTTCAACTTCTACTAAATGACATATCTGGGAAAACTTCATTACTACTTCGGGTGCCGATCAATTACTTTTTCCTGAAACGTCTTTCTGCCAATGAGACGCTTAAAATTGTTTATTCGTATACACATATCTTCTTTGATTCATAATCTGGCCCTTTTCTTGCGCATAAGTGTCTTTCTCATTTTCTGTTAGTTCCTAATTATCTTTTATCATTATGAAATTTCGTGAAAATAGTCATAATTCATGTGCACTGAGGAGAAACTGTTCATCTACTAAAGTTTCATTGCCATCCAATACTTATTGTCAAGTGAGAGACAGGACTGTTTGGTCACTGGTCCCTGCTTTTATCATACTCATCTTTGTTCCTTTTTATTCCTGTTTTAGACTTTCCAATCGTTTGTACTCGTCAGCTCGCTGAAAAATTAAATAAAGTCTGACTGAATATTTGAGCTCTTTAGAGGTCAGACACCTGTAAGCCATCGACTTCCAATCTTTCTGGACCGAATTATCAAGTGTCCTGGTATGTATATACCTCAATACTAGCCTTTGTTTGGAAATTCTCTTGTGTTCATAAATCTTCCTACGAAGTTTAGGAATTAGGAAGCATGTAGCGCGAAGGTTTGCACTCAGTATAGGTTTTTTCCGTTATCAGGGAACAAATGAGTATTCGACTTCATTTGCTGAACAAGAACTTTTCATGAGAGTGTCAGTAATCATTCAGAAGCTTGAATTTCTGGCTAACGCGGTACGTGCTTTTTTCTTCGATAAGGTCTTTTATAACGGTTCGGTGAAAGTATACGCGTTTTTCCTCGCAAGACAAAGCTCTTTTTTCAAATATTAGTAATCATTTGATAGTGTAAGATCTGACTCCAACGCTGTGCTTGTCTAGGAAAGACCATTTCTGTGCAGTGTATCAGGGAAATTAAGATCAAGTTTCACATCTTTGGCGGATTGTTTATCGGTTAATCTACGTTTCGGGAGCTGGTGGCCGCAGAATTCATGCGGCGGCCCGCCACGATTTATTGATAGAGCTTGTGTGAAGTGCGGTTTTTGTCATTCGATCAGGAAGTTTTCCCCGCTTCTGAAGAGACTAGTTTAAACGTGTGGCTCTGATATCAAAAGAATTTCTCTACACGTTAATGTGCTTTTCGTCTTCAAGCGAAATAGTAGTTATATTGCGTACTCAACATAAAGTATAATTTCTTTTTCTAATTTGCCAGCGTTATAAAAGGTTGTTTTGAGAAACCGGCCAAGTAACGAGCTAGCAAGATATTAAAGCTTTTGAATGATTGCTAACACTCTTGAGAAAAGTCCTTGTCCTGCAAAGGGGGTCAAATATTTATTCGTTTTCGGATAGCGGAAAAGAAGCCAACATAATATTATATAAAATAATAGTTCTATAATGGTAGTTTCGCAAATATCAATTCTATGGTACCTCTGTCAACAACTTTAATTGTCATTCAATTAGGAATTTTTTCCCGCGCTCTCATTACATTTCTAATCTAATTACAATTGTCTATGCGTAGACATGCAACTAAATGCATGGCTAAAAAGTTTTATATCTATGAAATTACTTCATGATACAATTTCAGATATTACTTTGGCATATCGAACAACTTTCCGCCCTTCAACAGTTGCCTAGCCCTCATGCTTCGGCTGTGTGTTGTTTTTTATTAATCGTCGTATGTAGTAATTGTGATGAATGTTGATCTTCAAAATGAGTGTTTCAGGTAACTACGGTGGTGTTCCTTCCTACTGGGCGGCATCTCGTTTCTGGTGGTGAAGATGGCGTTGTGGCCTGTTATCGAATACCTCAAGCAGGCATGATGTCTCCTGGAAATATTGACCAGGATAATGGCAATATTAGTAAATTTTGCAGTCAAGTTTCATATCCTTCGTTATAAAATCCGCCAGTGTTTTCATAGATACAGGATTTTTCAGGTTATTTGGAGCAGCAGGATGAAAATGAGCAAAGTGACATGGATCACGAGAATATACATTTATGAAGAAATCAACTCAGTTATGTTTATCCGAAAAAGCAACACCAAAGGTGTTCTAAATTGGCAGACATTGGCCAACGCGCTATCGGTTTTGATTGTTGAATCTATTTTTTTTTCTTTAGAATAAAGATAAGCTACATTGGATGCTTCTTGATGTCATTAATGTCACCATTGCAGGCTTAATATGAAAATCGTTGTTACGATTTGAGAGCTTTTTTTATTTATTCTGCAGGACTCGTCATCACGTTATTGCTACATTTGCCCAGCAATTTTTTTGTATTCGATTCGTTCCTTCGCATTCATCGTCCTAAAGGTCTTCGAACACTCACGTCTTTCGGTTCCAGTTTGATGACTTCGTCTTTTTTATCAAGTAGTGGAATGCTAGTTGTGTTGGATTTCCTTGCAGGCTCAAAGATGCGTCCCCACGTGGTTGCAGGAGAGCGTTGAGGAAGAAATCGAACAAGTACCATGCTTACTGATAGGCGCGTCGCTAACCATTCGCTCAGGATCACTTCAACCCATCCCCCATATGTTAGTACCATATGAGGGCTCCAGTCTTCTGTTGTGTTTGCAAGCTGTCGCGTGAATGCACCACATGGAATTCAATGCTATCGACAAGGAAAGAAGTGCCAATTTGACGAAGTTAATGGATGACATGTCGTTCTCTTGTGGATATTTTTTGTGGAGGATTTATTGGAAGATAACTTCAATGAACTTTCAAGAACTTTGCGCACTGCGCGAATATTTCGATAGCCTCTTTAATTTTCCGATGACTGGTTATGGAGGCAAAATTTCTGAAACAAAGGTCGGAATAAGGGAAGATTGAACTTCTTTTACGTACAAAACCAGCTTCGCATGATGACCTATTCATGGGCATTCTTGTACCGTTGTTGTGGAGATGTTGAACTGTAGCTCTATGGAAGCCGCGTCATGGAAGTATAAAAGTGCAACGATCTTTGGATTCTAGGAAGCCTTCAGTTTACCTTAGTGGACTAGAAAAAAATCTCTTACCATAAAAATCTAAACATTCGTTGTTAGTTCATTCAACTTATTGGTAATAGCATGAGTCACTTGATTTCGTGCGTTTTAAGACAAACTGGCTAACATGGGTCACACTTATCTCGTTTTCTTCTCGACTATTTTTCTCTGCTAAACAAAGTTGCTTCGTAGAAATTGGTGAAGAATAAGAATTATTTAGCAGATTTATCTACAAGATTTTAATATTTATTGTGTAGAGCTACTTACTACAACTTTATCCAAAGGTGCCTGCCGCTCGAGAAAACTATTTTGCACAAAGTAATCAGCAGAGTTCTTTCTAAATAAGCTTATTCTTTCAAATCAAATCTTGTAGCTGATATGTTGTACCCGTACATCAGAGTTTACACTCTATTACCACGACAAAATGGTAAGTGAGGCGACTTACGGAGATGATTTTATCCGCTTGGGACTTTATGTAGTATGCTCGATAGAAAGTCTGTGGAAATATAAATATGTGTATATACAACTAATACGTGCAAAAATTATTTTTATTTGACCGCTTTTAGCAGTGGTATGATGTCACAGATATACCCAGTGATGTAGAGCGATGTGCAAAACTTTTGAGTCAGCCTGGACTTGAACCCGTATCTCACCCTAACCTGTAGCGCGAGCTTTAACTCGTTAGACTACTGGGTGTATCTATAACATCATGCCACCGCTAAAAGCGGTCAAATAAAAACAGTTCTATCTGATCATCCAATACCCAATATCTGTCAGCGTAATTGGGTTCATTGTCGACACCGACTAAGTGGGCCAAACCGTTGACGGTTGATTGCTGGCAGATAGATGCATGTAGCGTAGGAAGAATGGTGAGCAAAACGGACGTCAGTAGTGCAACGGGTTAGAGCGCGCGCTCCTGGATAGAGTGAGATGCGAGTTCGAGTCCTAGCTGACGCAAAATTTCGCACATAACTCTTCATCACGAGGTGTATTATAAACAAATGTGTATATGTATCTGTATAGATGAGATAAGACTGAACGATTCTTAAAGCCGACGATGAGATTAATAAGAGCGGAGTTGCTGATAAGGCGACAAAATCGGCTGTAGACAGATGGGTTTAAGCGATACAAAGAAGGCAGTTGTGATCTCAAAGATATGTCTCGCTCTACCTGGCTATGCGTTTTGGACGAGGACAAGTTCAAAGAGTTAGATGACGTCCAAGTTCTTCCACATCCCGTTTACGATCCCGACGTTGCTCTAGCCGATCATGGCTTCTTTCTAACAATGCAAACACCTCTGAATGCCGTCGATTTGAATCATTCATGATGCTGAAGAAGCACGTCAAAAGTTTTTGAATTTAAAGGAACCGAAGTGGTATTTTGAGGGAATCCAGAATCTCGCAGAACGATAACAGAAAGTCCTGGACAGTGATGGTTTGTACATTGAAAATTAGTTAATTTGTTTTTGCTATTAATTTTCGCATAAAAACGGGACAAAACTAAAAACGAAAAAAAGTAAGATATCTGTACTTTGAAGAATTGTCATTGTTGCTTTTGTTGCCAATTTTCGAATAGGAACGAAGCTTTTGAAAACTATCCAGAACTTTTTGCTTAAGCCTAGGTACACAATTTCAATTGGCAATTACCAACATTTTTGGAGATTTTATTGCTGCAGAGAGGTCAGATAATTCTGCATTGTGTCATTCAAGATCCTACGCATCCTGAGGAAAAGTGTATCAATTGTTAAAAAATGCATGTACTAAAAAATTGAATAGTATCGAGGAATTTGCGAATTCACTTAGCAGTTAGAGTAGAAATCAATGTTCTAGAAGATGAATACATTCGCTATCAAAGCTGATTTCGCTTGGTTGCCTGAAATTCATATCGTCTCATTGGCGCGGAATAGAGTGGGTGTTGAGAACAATAATTATTTAGCGATCTATGTTTAACAAAGACACACGGCAAACTATTTTCGCGAAATCACCATTCCATGCTCTGAAAAAAGATAAAATGCAAAATTAGAGCGTAAGAGGCTCAAAAATGGTTTTAAAGGGCCGTGTGTATCGATATCCATTCATATGCAGCAGAGCGATGAACACTATGTACCTTATGATATCCACACGATTGTGAATGTGCTAATAATGTCTACTACAACGTGTCTAAGCTGAAGCTCTTTATCATAATATATATCTTTGACGAGAATAAAAATTGGTAGTAATGTTTTATATTGGAAGTAAAAATTCGAGACGTTTTATGTAAAATTTATGATTTTAATTTCATCGTTTTTTATGTTGGTATTTTGTAGTTTTTCAAAGTTATCTACTGCGAACTGCTCAATGCTTGAATGGCTTGTATTCACTGAGGGTCGAGAACTCTTCAACGTTATTCCGTTCAAGTATCATGTCGCTAGTCCGATAGGGTTTTTCCTCTAGAGTCTCGAGAAGGTATTCCATAGTCCACAAGCCAAATGCAGTGTCTCTCCTTGATAAGATACTATCACACAGGAAGTGCTAATAAACAGTTACAAAATCAGAAATTACAGAAAATGCTAAGTGAAGGTATAATTCAAGGTGCATCAGCCAAAGTAACTTTTATTTCCGAAAATAAATTCAGCCATAGAAAAGATTATTGCAGGAGGAAAAGACTATCATTGAAATTTCTCGCTGTTTCTCGGTTTCAAAACTTTCCAACTTTATTTCGTTGGCAAAGACCACTTCTGTGTACAATAGTTTGATGAAATTTTTTTGAAAGACTGATATACATTCAAGTTTCATGCTTTTGCTCTTCATATCACATTTTGCTGACTAGAATATTTTTATGGTCGAAATGTGTAGTGAATCACCAACATTGTTTATGAACTGTGAGTTAAGACAATAGTTCAAGCCACAGTCCATCATTTTGTCTAGGAAATCGAGGCATTGGGAATATTGAAAGTAGAAATTCATTATCCCAATACGATCCAAATCGTCAGACAAGTGGCACACAGCAGACCTAAGCGGGGTTATGCCATAAAGTTATTAATATTCCAAGGTATTACTGTTTTTTCGCTGAGGATAGGTAAAATTTGTAATTTCTTAGAACTTTAGCGCTTTATTGATCTGTCTTCACAGTGTTCCTTTCTATCACTGAGCGGATCTCAGTACTTCGAATAATCAATTCGTTTTTCGTCTTCTTCTTGAACGTCGTAGAATACTGGCAGAGCACGTCTTCTTGCAATCTCGAGGATAGCCTGGCTGTGGCGCCTTATAAAGCATTTTTTGTTGACTGCCGAAGAGTGTGGGGGCGAGTTATTTCCCGCGCGCGGCGACGAGCATCACAGCCACTAGACAGCGACGCCCCCATGTTGTTATTAGGGAATTTTACTACTTTGCCTGACTTGTTGACGTTATAAAGGAGCTAGTACTTTTCACTATTATGCTTGACTTGTGTGTCACACAAGTTTCAGACTGTATTAACTTCATGCGTTGCTGTACTACATGCTATCAGCTATAAACCATCACAACGTATTTACTGAATTTTAGACTCATTCAGCTGGTTGTTCCCCAGATTCTTTTCGTTCTTTTGTTACTATAATTAATGCAGGTCGTCTGATTGGCCTTTTTGTCTGACGATCTCTAGTTTCCTTTCCTCAATGATACGCTGAATGTATAATTAGCTCAATGTTCCTTATGACCCCAAGCAGCTGTGGTAAGACTTTACCAGATTTTTGTGACAAAGAAGTTTCGGCCCTTGCAGCTGTCTTGCATCCAAAACCTTTCAGGACAGCCAAATTCTTGATATTTGCAACCACAATGGCGATAAAGTGCGAGCAAAGCTCAGAAGCTTAATTGGGATGCGAACCCACTATTATCCTTTCCGATAACTCAAATACTATCCACTCCACCAATCGAGGTACTTGCGCACCTTGCTCTCCACCATATTTCAATTATATCGGCGTTATCAACAATCATTTGACGACGGGAGATAAACGGAGTCCGCACATCGCCATTGAACTCAGTTAAGCTAAAGTTGCATTCGAAAGCGCAGTTTTTACTTCTATTGACTCCCTATTCTCTTGGTGTAGTGAATAACACATAAGCTCCAGAAAGAGGTAATTGAGTAAACGAAACCAACAGAATTTACGAGTTTTGTTATATCTTAGCATCATTGTTGATGTATTTTCCATCGTACTTTGCCTAACAAAAAGAACAAGCAGTAAGTAAAATTTAAATATTTCGGTGTTTGTTTTACTAAGCAATCAGAGAAAGTAAGATTTGGTTTTAACAACTTCATACTACATAAGAAACTATAGCGAATTATACGTGTGAGAAAAATGAAAGCGCGCAGAGGGTGAAAAACATAATTTTATTTTGGTTGCGAAAAATTCTTGGCCAACGAGTGTAGTCGGTTTTTTTTTCACTGTTTCTTTTTCGCTATGCATCTCGTTTCTATGTCGTTCCCAAAACCTTGCAACTATACAGTGTGCCAGATTTTGTATAAAGATTTCGCTTTTGTGAGATTTCAACTCTTCCACGATCAACCACTAATTGTTTGGCTGGTCATCGCTTGAAATCAGTGTTGATTAAGTAATCAATAGTCGGTTTTGACGCGGTAAAGTACCTTCCTAAGATCGTTTTCTTATTCTTCTACTCATAGAAGGACATACGAGATCAAAAAGGCTCTGAAGAGCTTCAAAGAAAGGGCTTTACAAGGCCAGTTTGAACAACGGCTCGTGTAGGTAACAAGATTTATACGTGCAGTAGAGAAAACGCTAAGCGGGTTGGTCACAACGCTACTTGGTGTAAAGCTATTTCAAAAGTACATTAGATGAATTCCTGTCGAGAACAGGCAAAAATAATATTGTATTTTGTCTGGAACCTGCTTAGATTCAGCAGCTGATTCTGTTTTCTCTGTAACAATTTTTATGACGTTTTTGTGAAAGTATCAAGTCTCACCAATCAACGACAACATTTAATCATGAGAATACAAATGACGAAGTAAGAGATCCTATCGGATGTTGATTCGGATGAACAATGGTGTAGTCGGGCGAACTTCCTATAAGCTTTATGACAAATCTATATAGTGTGTGGCTGAGCTTGGAAATATGCGAATTAGATCCCAAAACCCCTTTTCACTCGATCAGTGTCGTATAATCAGATGACTATGAAATATCACCTGTGAAATGGATCCGAAATACATCAGGAACTAATGAAGGCTTAATTAGTGTCGGCTTGGTTTACTCGATGATCAGCAGAATTGCATATATAAAATGTTACCTCATTATTATGCATGCTAATACCACTATATGAACACAGTTTCGCTGGTTTTTTGATGGTTTTCTCAATTGTGATAATTCACAGTTTTTTTTTTCTACTCCAAGAGAGTCTTACTAATATAAAATGTCCCTGTCATTGGAAATCGACCTCTCTGCATCTTGTGTATGCATAAAACCCTATTTTCCATGATTTGACGTTGCTTTATAGTCTCTGAGATTTAGGTATCCCAGTTTTTAGGGAATGATTATTAGAGCGGCAGCAGCGCAGTGTAATTATGTATAGCTATCGCTTATAGGATCTCTTATGCCTCAAGTCTCTTGAAAGATCTAAGACTCTGAGCTTCGACGGAGCCTTTTTGCAGCAAGTATTTCCTGCCCTTCTGTGTCAAACTCATTTTACATTCAAAATCTCTTCCTGTTCACTTTGCCCACAAGTGCACAACCCAACTTGGATAGCAGTATAGTGCTGAGAATCACCTGTGAAAGTATCTAAACAGCATTGACGGCCGCTGTGAAGTTTTTAACTCCTTACTGTCATATGGATTTTGTTTCTGGACTATCGTATCCATCACACCAATCTGCTTTTAACCCATGTCATACACTACTGCAATATTTCGTTGTTCAGGCGAGCTTTACTTTCTTCTAACTGAACGTTCTAGGCGCACTGACGCCTGCTTCCATTACATTCTCAGGAAAAATTATTCTTTAATTGTTTGTGATGAGCAATGATATTCTTAGATGATTATATTCAGTCTTGCACCTCTTCTTCTGAACACTTAACTGGGTGAAATATAGCTAACGAACCGCATCTTCGTTGACGTATTTTCACAATACTGTCTTTTGGAAAGTACCGACAATGCACACTCCATTTCATTGAGATCAAAAATCGTTGATGTAAATAAGGGACAGTCTGTGAGTATAAAACTAAAAATGAGGGCGACCGTGAGATAACTTCCTATCCACAAGGACTAGTAGAACAAAAACCCATTCTTGACAACTAGACAACTTGAAAGTATAATCTTGACAACTATCCTTCTATGATGCCAAGTGATTATAACTTCAATATGCTCGTTCTCTATCTTCAGACTCCAAGGAAACGGAATTTTTCTAGCCAGCATTTCCATTGAAACATGTGCCACAAGGAGCGCAATCCTATCCACTTCATGAAAACGAGCCAATTAGGCACTTCAGTAGGTACTGCAGACATTGATTAACCTGAAATAGAACATAAGCAGAACCGGTTTTTCAGATCCTAGATTACATTTTCTATTATTAAAGGATAAAGGATAAAGCTCTCGACGTTGACAAATCCCTAAAGAATGCGCCATGCATTCGTCTTCAATTTTGAACTTGGTTTGAGGTGATTGAAAGCATACTGACCTTTACAATAACTCGCAGTTACTGACCCTGGAGGGATGGATGGCTTGGCGAGCCATGAGCGCGAGATCAAACCATCGACCTTGTGTGCGACGCAAAACTCTCCTAACCACTGCTCTACATGCGCTCCTTTTTATCATTACATGAACAAATACATTCTAATACCGTTTTGGTTTACTCCTTCTCTGTATGTTCGCTTTTAGCAGACAAGTTTATAAACTAGTGAGGAATGGGCACAATGGTGAACATGTCCATCTGAGATCTTTCACAGTGAGCCTCTTGACAATTATTCTAATTACTGCTATTACTACGAATGGTCGTCGTTAACGAAAAAAAGCAAGTCCATGATTGTCTTCACAATGATCGTCCACGTAGGATTTAGAATTCAAATCGTTAAGAGTTCTGAAAATTTCTTTTTAATATTTTTTCAAGAAATATAAACGTCCAGAAATCTGAAAAGCTAACAATATCAGTAAGCTTGATTTACGTGAAATTTCCGAGTAACCTGCATAAGTTTGAAATTTACGACGCAGCTCGACAGCAGAGTAATTTTCACAGGCAATTATCTTCCTACGACCAGATTTTATTAGAGGTCGCTTATCTGATAATGTTTTCATTCCTGTCTAATTCATTCTGTTCTTGAGGTGTACTTGTGTTTGTTGTTTGTTTTGGTTCAATGCGCCAACGGGTTGAGGTGAACTCTCTCTGAGCGGTCTTCTATTCCAGCCGACGTCGACTCGTCTTCTGGCCAAGACTGCCAGC